>RJWM01000678.1:0-197036 GCA_004363535.1 Dasyprocta punctata
CTTTGTTTATTTCATTCTTTTACTCTTTCCGTGGGCTACAGTTCTCGTTTTAGATTCTTCTTGGGTCCAGAGGACCCATCTCCCTCTTTTTTCCTTCTCTCTGTTATTATATTAGTTTATATTCTGGCATTTTGATGGTATATTCAGGGAGCCTCCCGGTCACGGTGTCTTCTGGGCGGCCATCTTGGAGGAAGTCTCATCAGTTAAAATTCTAAGAAATTAATTTCTAGTACAGGGAGGTCTAATTACTATCCGCATTTTACTGATGAGGACATGAGCTACAAAGAAGTGACGCCCCAGAGGTGCTGCAGCTGGGACCCAAACCCATGACTAGTGAATCCGAAAGACTGAGCTCTTTCCAACGAGCTAGGATTTGGACAGGGTCCTTTCTGAAGGATCAAGGCCATCCACAATAAGTGCCAGGGTACTCATCTCACACAGGTGCATGTGGCAGACAGGGAGGAGACTAGCAGAACCACAGAGAAGGCAGGGCCTGTAAAAACCACGCTCTATAGTTGACAAGAAGGTTGCAACAATCGGTGAACACACATGATATAAAGCACTGGGGGGAGAGTTAAAATTAGGATGAAACTGCATTTGGGATTGTATAAAATACCCACGATGAATAAATACTGCAATCCATCTGCCTTCCAATGGCATTCAGATGAACAAGGACAACTTGGGCCTAAACATCCACCTGACTATTTTCCAGGAGAGGATGGTTTAAGCAACAAAAATAATCCTCTCTCCAAGCTAATGCTCTTTTCTTCCCCTACAGGTTTCATTACAGCCGAGCACAGAGGCCAGTTGAAGGCAATGGAGTGGAAATAGTGTGTGTTCATTTAGTCTTGAGAGCGGGAGCCAGTTGGGGAGCATTACTCAAAACCTGTGGCGTTTTTTTCCCTCCAAGTGTTTCAGGTTCAGCCTGGGTGTAGGCTGTAATCTTAGGGAACAATCACCTGGCAGTCTGGCGCTTTTCATTTGTTCAGAGCAATCTGACCATATAAAAGGGAGCATTTCTGTTGTTTCTTCCCCCCTTTTTTTAAGGAGTTCGTAACAGTGAGAAAAGGGACTGCAAGGCAGTCCAATAGCCAGACCTGCTCTCCTGTCACTGAGGAGCTGGGGCTTGGGGGACATGGGCTGTTTCCTCCTGCTTGGCTGCCTGGGCATCCTTGGGTGGGCTCTACACCAGTAGATAGCAACTCTTTCACTAAACGAAGTCACTCTGGAAGAAATGAAGTGGGGGCCTGGAGCTCCGTCTATAGCCTTTCTCTCCCATCCACCTGCAGCAGATCCTGCCCAAGCGCTGTACAAAACACAGACTGAAAACCATCCCGTGAAAGGATCTCACTAAGTTGCCCAGACTGGCCTTGAACCCATGATCCTCCTACCTCAGCCTCTGGAGTGCTGGGATTACAGGCTCAATTGTAACCTTTTTACACATTTAGAAAAAAAAATTTTTTTTGTACCTAGGGCTTCAATCTAGAGCTTTCAAACTGAGCTACAATCTTAGCTTTATTTTTATTTATTTATTTTTATTTTGAATGAGAAAGTGTTGCTAAATCATTAAGTTGCCCAGCCTGGGCTTGAGCTTACAATCCTCCTGCATCAGCCTCTTAGAGTGCTGGTTTGCAGGCAAGTGTCACCACTCCCAGCTCCTTGGTTGCTTCTTTGCATCTCTTTTAGTCTTTTCCCATCTTTTAGAAGACAAAACTAGAATGCAGAAGGGTGATGATGAACAGCGAGCACAAATTCCTTATCATTACGCATTTGCTGGTTGGGGAGAGTGGGGGAATTTGCTTTTGCCTGGGTAATCTTACTGCCTAGCACAAAATGCTCTGCCCATGTGGATGCTCAGGAATGATTGATAACACTGCCTTCCTTATTACAAGCAGAAAAAATAAGTGGCCATCCATGAAAGTATGATAGCACATATTTATTCCTTCTCTGTCACCCAGTGGGGGACAGAGACCAAGATAATCAGTTATAGAAACCCACGGCTTCCAGGCTTGATGCATTCTCAAGGACAAAATAAGGCACGTGTAATTAGTCCCTAAATTATGGCTACTCAAGGAGAGTCGCTGGGAAGTGAGTGGCGATTGGAAAAGGATGTGCAGGTCTGCGGAAGAAAATGGAGACCACTGCAAACCTGGCCTGAGGATGACAAGAAGACACTCCCCCGGAGAAGGGTGTGAGCCTGCCAACTCAAATTCAAAGGCGCTTTCTCCAAGGTTCCTGAAAGCCATCGGAAAGAGTATACTTATGATGAGTTGCTGTCTGGAAGGTCTTTAGAGAGACGATGCTACCTGGTTTTACACTTTCTTAGTGATGCCAGGAGGGGTGACAGGAAGGCCTGCCCATGTTGCACAAGGAGGTGAGCAGCCCTGGGACAGTGACATAGGTGGGGACTGACAGCACACTATTTTCTGATGAGGACCACAAGTGAAGCAGGTGTCATGCTGCCCACCATGAAGGCACCACATAGGCAAGGTCGTCCTGGAAGGGTCCATATGCCAGAATGGGGAAATGGGTGTCAACATGGAAACACAGGGTAGAGGGCAGCTCAGTCAAGCCAGTGGTACACAAATCTTCATGGAAACCACGACAAAGAGGAAGAGGGACACTGTGGAAGAGCCACCTGGAAGCAAGGCCAGCCTCTCCAATTCTGACAAGTATCATCTTTGATGCTGAGAATCATATTACTTTTGACCCCAAGGCTGGGAGAGTCTACCTGGGCTAAACTCCACAGTGCATCCGTGCTAAAGGTTTATGCCTGCTGAACGCACCTGGACTCTTGACTCCAAGGGAATCTTCCAAGTTTGGTATGGGCCAGTGCCATGATTCAAAGCCTTGAATCAACGCAGCGAAGTAGTTTTCAGGGCTGGATGAGCTAACACATCCACTGAAAGCACTTTGAGCAAGGCCTGTTGTATAGGACGCGCTCAGTAAATGTTACTTCTTATTATTTAAAATATCCAGCTCCATGTTATATCTAACAGTCTTTACCACTTTTGTTGGAAATTAATTTTGTAAGTTGTCTATTGTACTTGCATATCAAGGTGGAAAATATTATGGGGGAATGAGGAGCAAGGTACTACATTTAATTGGCTCTAATTTCATAATGGCCTGTGCTTGGACCCTACAAAATGGAAAAATAACAGGATTGAGACTTAAACAGGCCCTAGTTTCAATCATGGTCCTGCCATTTACTATCCATGTGGCTTTGGGAAAAATGCATAATTTCTTTCAGCCTTAGTTTCCTCATCTGTAAGGTATAGACAAAATCTCAGCCTCTGAATACTGTTGGTAAAATTAAATGAGATCATGCAATGAGAAGGCTATTTGCAAACTATAAAATACTATAAAAAGCAAGGAAATTTTTTCTCATCAAGAATTTCAGGCCTAGAGCATGGCATGGTGGTGCATGCCTTTAATCCCAGCACTCAGGAGGCTGAGGTAGGAGGAGCGTTGTGAGTTCAAGGTTGGCTTGGGCTACAGTGCAAGCACAAGGCCGGCCTGAACTACATAGTACGACTCTGCCTCAAAAAACTAGGGCTGGGAATTTGGCTCAGTGGCTTAAGCGCCTGCCAAGCAGGTGGGAGGTTGTGAGTTTGATCCCCGGTGCCCCCTACCCCACCCAAAAAAAAAAAAAAAAAAAAAAAGAATTTCAGGCCTAAAGATCAGCGCCTCCGGAGAACCTGCCATGCTGGGTGAGGGAAGATCCAACCAGACAACAAGCTAGCCCTCCTGGTAAGTTGTGCAATGAGTTCCAGAAAGACAAAAGTCAGCACCTCCTGTGAGCCTACCTGCATACGGGTTGAGAATCAACCACCCCCCACCCCCCACACCCCCTAGTAAGCAACCTGATGGTTCGGAGGACCAGCTAAGTTGATAGCAACTAAAGTACATAAACCAACTAAATGCTTGTATTGTTTGGTTGATTTTGCAGGCCTGGGGGCGGCAGTCTGAGCCTCTCTTGGGGGGATGACAGTATATAATATAACAAATATGGGGGATCTTGTCTTTGAGGACCAAATATGTTCTTAATGTTTTGCTTTATTCAATATTCTGTTTTGATTGATTTATTGTGTTTTGTTTTTGGTTTGATTTTGCTATACCTCATGGAATGGACAACAAGATATGTTTTCCTAGTATCCTGCTTTGAAGTTCTGTACCAATTCTACTGCTTTGCTTTGTTCTGTTTTGTTTTGTTGAATTTTACTATCTTTAAAATAAAATAAAATAAAATAAAATAAAATAAAATAAAATAAAGAATTTCAGGCTTAGCCAGACTTGCCTCCATACCCCCTCCTACTGCCAAATTCACTGTGAGCTTTTCAGTGATGGCCAAACATATATTAGGTCTGCCAGATGCACAAGGCTGAGCCATTGATCATTTTGATTAAATGATCTGTCAGTTCAAGCAAACCATTTGCTCAGGTATCCCCTTCTTCTCTACTCAGCTTCACTCAAGTGACCCAAAACACCAGCTCCTGGGACATGATATAAATCTGTCCTTCAAGTAACACGATGTTCTTCTTATCAGATCATCTTCCCCATCTACAATCTTTCCAGGGATGCTAGGAACCTGTACAGTGATGATTTGGGCTTCAAATGCATGTGACATCTTAATTATCCAATATGAATGCTACTTCAAGCAAGCACTAACAGATGGTGGCCTGATTTTATAGCACTGCCAGCATTTTCCAGGCAAAATTTATAGTTTACTCATCAGTGAGTTGAGTCCTGCCTCATTTTTCTTTTTCGTTTGAACTCTGGCTAGCAATCATCCTGAAAACCCAGAGCATCTTTTTTAATGAGGTAGTAGCCACCAACTATTAATGTTGTATCATTTCTCCCCTTCCCCTGCTCCCCAACGATCAGATCACTTGCATACAATACACATGGTAATGAACGTATCAGAGCCGGTGGTAGAGTCCCAGGCAAGATCAGGCTCATTCTCAAGTTGAAAGACTAAGGAGAAGCGAGGCTTCACCATTCCTCACAGCTCCAGCAGAGCCTTCTACCCACTCAATACTATTCTCTCTCTGTTCTCAATCAGCAGGATCAATCTTCTAATCATTTTTTTGTTTCTAGATCTAATATAGTCCCTAGGCACAAAGGCTGTCTCCTGAAAGGATGAATGAACTTAAACTCGCAGGGCAAACCTAGATGCAATCTATGGCACCTTCACCTATGAACTCTATGAATTGGAAAATTCTATGTCATCTCAGGGTCCTCCTCAATACAAAGGGCTAGTAACACTTGCTCTATAGGCTTATTGTAATGGCTTAATAAGGTAATAATATGTTAAGAATCTTGCATAGTGCCTCACACATACATTATAGTTAGTGGAAACATTATATGTTTGCCATGGATAAGGAACTGTTGTAATTGTTTTACATACATAACTCAGTGAAATAAATCAAGCCTTTCCTCAAATGTCACCTTTGAGTTTCCTTGGACACTCTAAATTTACAAATTTCTTCCTCCTTCACTCTTTATTCATACTCTCTGCTTTTCCCCATTATGACTTACTCTCTTTAAAAATATTACATGTTTTACTTATTTGTTTAATGACCAAACTTCTCTGGAATGGGTGTATGGGCAGGGAATGTTGTCAGTTTTGTTCTCTGTTGTAATGTCAAGAGCCTAGAATGGTACCTAGTACCTAGTAAAATTTTTGAATGAATGAAGAATTTAATCCTCAGGAAAACCCTATGTAGCAGGATTAGCATCTGCTTTTGACAAATGAAGACACTAATGCTCAGGAAGATTAAGTACCCTTCCCAGGGCAGTGCTAAAATCTTAAGCAACAATTGTGCTTCAGCATTTGCCATTTTAACCATTATACTATATGGAGAGGAGGGGAGGGAGGAAATATGATGGAGGCAATGGGAAGAATGTATGTGACACTGTGAACCTTGGGGTTTATTGATTGATCAACTCATTGATTGATTTTTGCTTTTCGTCTTCCCTGTGAATAGGATTTACTTTTTTTCTAATGAAATCTTGATACTGTACTTTGGGAATCTAGCTTTGGGTTTGTGATGAAGGCAGTGATCAATGACTTGTTCCCAAAATAGCGTCTTCAAAGGATACTTCCATTATTCAGCTATCACTACATTTTTATTTTATTTATTTATTTATTTTTTTGAGGCAGAGTCTCACTATATAGCCAAGGCTGGCCTCAAACTCATGGTGATCTTCCCGCCTCAGGCTCCTAACTACTGGGATTACCACACTTGGTTCCATCTTTATTTTATTTTTTAAATTTATTTAAGAGTAACTGGAATAGGGCTGGGGATTTAGCTCAGCGATGTAAGTGCCTGCCTGGCAAGCACAAGGTTGTGAATTCAATCTTCAGTACCAAAAAAAAAAAAAAGAAAAACAGAGTAAGTGGGATAGGGGAAAGGGGGAAAGAAGGAAGGGAAAAGGAAAAAGATATAAATTTGTGTGTATATATATATATATATATATTATATATATGATAACTAAAATGACTATATTACTAATTGTATTAGTTCTTGGAAAAGAACAGTTAATACTCACGTGATTAGATCAATTTTACATGTCTATATCTGGTAATCTTGGCTTCATTTTTATATGTGTATTTTCTTTACAAAGATAAGTGGGAGAAGATAAATTGCACACCAGAAAACCCATAGCTATTCAACATCACACTAGAGGTTCTAGCAAGTACAGTAGGGCAAGAAAAAAAAAACAAAAATATCCATATTGGAAAGCAAGAATACAATTTCTTCATTCACAGATGACATAATTCTCTATGTAGACTATCCAGTGGAATCTACAGAAGAAAATTCTTGGGACTAATGAGTGAGTATAACAAGTTTGCAGGATATAAGATTAGCACACAAAAATCAATTGCACTTCTACATACTAAAAACGATCAATCAGAAATTAAAACAAGCAAAATAACACTATTTGCCAGGGCACCAAAATATGAACTACCTGGGGTTTGTGGGTAGAACATTGTAGTAGAGTTCATGCTTACCATGCGTCAGGCCTTGGAATCAATCCCCAGGACCAAAATAATGAGACACTTATCTGACAAGATATGGGAAAGGTGTGTGCCCTGAAAACTACAAAATATTAATGAATGAAATAAAGCAGGCCTAAATAAATGGATAGATAGATCCATGAGTCCATGAGGGCTCAACATCATAAGGTGTTAGTTCTTAATCTGATATTCAGAGGCAATGCAAACCCTATCAAAATTCCAGCAGGCTTTTTTTTTCTTTTCATAGAAATTTATAGTCTGATTCTAAAATGGGTATGGAAATGGAAAATAGCTATAATATGAGAAATAACTCTTACAAGGAAGAATAAGAGGCAGGGTTTATGCCACCTGATTTTAAGGCGTGTTACAAAACTACAGTAACCAAGACAGTGTGTAACATTGACGTATGGATAACATGTCAACCAATGGAATAAGATTGAGAATCTAGATACAGACCCAAATACAATCGATTTTTCAATAAAGGTGCCAAGGTAGTTCAAGGGAAAAAGGATGGTCTCGAGAAATGTTGCTGGCACAACTGCGTATTTACATGTAAACAGAAACAAAACTTTGATTTTTTCCTGGTGCCATATACAAAACTTAAGTCAAAACGAGTAATTGGCCTAAATACTAAACTATAAAACTTCTAAACTCTAAAGCCATCAAATTTGTAGAAGAAAACATGGGACAAAACCTTTGCTGTTTTGGGTCAGGAATTTCTCAGATTTGAAACTACAAGCACAATCCAGAGAAGAAAAATATTGCTAAATCAAACCTCTAATTAAAAACTGCCACTCTACTTAAAACGGTTCCACACCCCAGAATTTTAGTCATAATAGATAGGATGTGAGTTTTTTCCTCTGCTTCCATTTCCGCTTAAGCATGGCAAACTATATTGGGCCATGCTTAACTGGTTAGTTGTCTGAAAACATACATTATTTGTCCTAGAAGCCTTAGGTGACACCCATTCTTCAGTCTTTGTAATTCTCTTAACTCCCAAAGAGCTGGGTTGAGAGCTAAAACTATGCGAGTGAAAACAGAGATAGAGATTTGGTAAATGAAAGCGGGAAGGAGGTAGAGAGGAAGGAGATTTTTTTAATTGGAAAAAAATCCAAGAGTCCTGTTTACCATCACTCTTCCTTGCTTTCTCCAGTGGGACAGAGAGGTGTGGAATTCCAGCCAGCACCTGGAAACCACACATAATTCTGAGCTTTGTCAGAGCAGTGTAAATGAGAATTCTAAACCACACATGTCACTTAGGGAGGAAAAAGAATCACTGAGGCCCCCTGTTCTAAAGAGCAGTAGCTCCTAACCTCCATGCTTTAGTATGGCAAGTGAGAGAGGAGACAAAACTGGCTCCTGATTTCCCAGGCCTGAGTAGTAGAACAATTTTTTTTCCCCAAGCACTGAGCCTTTTGCTATCCCTTCCCTTTTTAATGAAATTACTAAGTTGCCCTGGTTGGGCTCAAATTCCCATTCCTTCTGCCTCAAACCACTAGGGTGCTAGGATTACAGGCATGTCCCACCATGCCCAGCCAGGACACACTTCTCAACTAAGGTATGGATACATGACCAGCGTGGACTGGCACATATTTGAGAGGAGTATTTATTATGGCAGTTATAGTCTATACCTCACAAAGATGCATGTGAACTTGCTGGGGAAAGTTTCTTTCTGGTTATGCTGTTCATTTCTTGTTTTATCCAACGTATGAGCATTACTTCTACAGTGCCAATAGTGAGGCTGCTGTTTCCCTATTTCGGGAGCTGCCAAAGCAGATAACCAGGCAAACTGAGCCAACCAGAGCTCATCACAATCATACTGGCCAGGTCATACTGTCCCCAGCTGCAATAAGCTGGCAACTGAAACAAGCATAATCACTAGTTGACATTTAGTGAGCACTTGCCATGTGCCAGGCACTAAGAGAGCCTTACTTGGATTATGATAGTTAATCTTCACAACCATCCAGTGAAGCAGGTACAAAGTTAGTAAGTAGTAGAGCCAGGATTCTAATCCAGGTCTATGTGACTCCAAAGCTGATGTCCTTTCAAATGCACACAAGGCTGCCTGATTAATTTATTTAAAGAGATCTGTGAACAGCCTTGTGCTGCAGCTGTTTAGTACAAGGTTAAACATCAAAGTATGCGGAGTCTGTTATTTATCTCTGGTTATTAAAAGTCCTTTTCAAATAGCTTGCGCTACTTGCCTGCCTTATTAATGAATGCATTTCCTGGTATACAACTGCTTGCTTTTTGTTGTGACCAAAGGCTTCACACTCTCCTGGATGGGGACTACTTAAAGAAAAGGCAATCAGGTTGCAAATACTCTCATTCTCAGCACGCTCTACTAAAAGTTGTTTTTAGGAATACACTCTGGCATTGGTTTATGCTTTTGTCATTTTCTGCAAAAGAGCAATTGCCAAAAAAAGGAGAAAAAATAAGCAGTCAGTTTAATGTTTTGGTTTGCCATGACCTTTCATATTAGACTTAGTCTAACAGAAAACTAAGAGTACTATTGATATTATCATCACATAAAACTACAGTAATTATGTGAAAGGTTGAATATGTCGCCATTTAATTTTTATGGACACAGAGTATACAACCATTTTGAAGCGAATGAACACACACACACACACACCCCACATTTGGAGTTTAGAAGCACTCACAGCTTACTGGCTCAGAAGAAATACATGACTCTTAATTGAGGAAATAAGGATCAGTATATAGTATGCAGGATTCTTGGCTCCTGCAATGAACATACAAACAGCTGAATCGAACTCAAAACTGCTCCATGTTGAGTCCACATAGAGCAAGGAACACTTTTCCTCTTTTTTCTACAACAGGGAAGGTTTTCATTTGGTTCCTGCCAACCAAAACCAAAGGGGAAATGATATGTGTTGTTTATTTATGAGACACGTGCTCTTCTCTCTGCTCATGTAGAAGCTGCTGAATAGATAAAGTGGTCTGTCTGTTGTGAGATAGATTTGCTGGAGCCATGGTGGTGCCAGTCTTCCTGTGGCATCTCATACTGGGGTAAGCCCCAGGGAGATTTGGGAAGGGAGCAAAAATGTACTTGGTCATCTCATCATCCTCCTTTTCCTTCAGTTTAGTATCTCTGCTGAACCCTGGTATAATTCATTTAGGTAAATATATATAGTACTGAAATTAACATTTATGGTATCACTCACCAGAACTGTGCCTGGGTGCTCTGCCCTCGCCCCGTAACATTCATGGATTTCACTAATGTTTGAAAACTGGACTTGGTCCTAGCTAATCCCTAGCCTGAGCCTATCTAAAAGAAGGCCTCAGGCTGAGATGAGTGATTGATTCCCATCATCATCTCAGCTGCCTGAGATCAAAATTTTAAATGGATACCTCTGAATATACACACATACATATAATTTATATATCATACATTTTGTAATATGTAATATCAGATATCTTACATTAGGTATATTAAATGCATTTACAATACTTCATCTTACAATGAGTTCATCAGGATATAACCCTGTCATAAGATGAGGAGCATCTGTGTGTATGCGTTTGACTATCTGTATCTCTATACAGATATAGCCATATCTTCAGCCTTGGTTGGCTGATTTGAGGGACAAGAGCTGTTGTGATTTATGCCTTGTCTCTATTACTTCAATGAGGAAAGGATTCATTTCAGCTTCAAAGTAGCTCAACAATAATGTTGAGAAAGGGTGACTACGAACACATTGTATTATTTTAGAGAAAATGAAGCATTTGAGAAGTGCTTAATAATTGGTACTACTGCATATTTTTTAACAGTGGGATGATTCTCATCTCTCCAAAGTCTTTATTTTCACAATAGCTGGCAAAGCCGACCCAGGCAAGCAGCCTGGTGCTTGGCCGCCGATAGTTGTGATTAGTTAAAGTATGTTGCTCCCTAGGAGAAGAACTGTAATATTTGCTGCTGTACAAAGAGCTTGGACAAGTATTAAAGATCAGGATTCTCGGCTGCTCTCCGCAAGGAACTAGATGTGCGACCTTGGGAGAACGATTTACCCTTCCTGAGTCTTAGCGTCCTTATCTGTTCACCGAAAGAATTGATGTTACGTAAATTATGAAAATATTTCGATACAAAATAAACACACTAACGGCTCTCCATGGTAACTACACATGCGCAGCCTTGGTAGTTTCAGTGCTTTCTGTAGTTGATCCTCTGGGCCAGTAAGTGGAATGACTGTGACCCACTGTGCTAGCCAGAATAACAGGTACTCAGTACCTATGGGGGTCCTATGTGAGGCTCGGCACGCTGGCCTGGCCTGGACAGCTTTAGGTCAACCTCTGCAACACCTCTATAAGACATCCCTTTGCTTCCTGATAGCCATGCTATGGCTTTGCACTGATATTTTATTTTTTCTGTCATGTCAACTTGGCTCACCATCAGCATAGAAGAAACTGCTTGCACCTCCGTGAAAGTCACTGCCAGAGCAGTCTGGCTCTGGTGCTTGGACACATCCCATTCCATCTGTTCCTCCCTGAAACAGAGGGTTGGCTACCCAGTTTCAGATCCAGGCAATGAAACAGAGCAAGCAAAACTGACATCACTTCCAAGCTGTAGGTTTCCTGAGCTACTCAGCATGCTGCACCGAATCTCTCCGTCGGCTCCAAGTGAACTGAGTGTCAGAAAAAGCTGGAATTGGCCCTTCACGTTTAGCTCGACCTAATCCACTGCTTCAACACGTTCCGAACAACATACAGAGGATTCTGCTCACTTGAGTGACCACCTTGACTTTTTCTCCTTTGACTTAGGCTTGCTAGGAAAAACTAGAAGGGTTCAGAAATCACTTCTCAGATGCCTTCACTGACATGCCACATGACCTCTTCTCCAGTCTGTGTCATTGGTTACAGGTGACTATTGTGACTCCAGTGCCATGCCATCATCCTCTGTCTCCCTTCCTAAGACTGTGAGTTCCTTAAGGGCACCTATTGTATCTAATATTTATCTATTTTTTATCTTCACCTATTGCTTTTTTATATTCATCTATGTGGCACAAAGGTATAAAGTAGTTGTTCCATATATACTTATTATTATTACTATTATTGGTGCTAAAGAAGGTTTTTACCAAAAGGTCCATTTAGAGACACCAAATGGAAACACTATTATCTTCTCTTCTTCAGGTGTGAAATAAAGGACCTGTTTCCTGAGCTTTTTGTGGGTGAGGATTAAGGAGGAAGAAATGTGCTAAGTGCTCAGTGCACAAGTTGTCACTCACTCAAAACGTATTAGTTGTCAATATTTTTAGCCACAGAACATACTTGAAGCAACATGGCTCATGTATTTTTTTGTTGTTTCCTCAAAGAACTAGAGACCCCATTTCTTTTCAAAAAAGAAAGCTCCTTCTCTCTCCCAACCTGTTTCTTGCCTCAAAATAGCACAGAGAAACTCTTAAAGTCTGCTCTGTATCCCGCTGTCAGTAGGTCAAATAACATTAGAAAGCCTGGCAGAATGGCACCCTCTCTGCTGGTGGTTGCTTGCCACTGCACACACCAGCACCAAAGATGGGCACAGACAATGCGACAGGAGCTAATTATATAGAACAACTTTCTCTGAGCTACCTAACACAGGGCCTACACTTTGATAGACACAGCTCTGTGAAGTGTGAAAACTGCCCCCGATGGTCTCACCGTAGCCATGGAAGGTCAGGACTGCTCCTGACGACCAAGATATCCTGAGAAAGAGAAACTGTGCTGTGAAAGAACAACCATCACGAAAGAAAACCTGCCCTGAAAACCAATGGGCGATAAGAAAGGGGAGGGGAAGAATACAAGGGAATCTCACACACACATGCACCCATGAAGAGGATATTGGAAAATGTTCCATTTTGCACGAATAATCAAAATAATGCAGAGTTAAAAACAACTAGTGTAATCTATGAGTCACTATACATGGCAAATAAAAGACACCTGATTCCCATTCGGAACTAGTCCCTCATTGTGGCAGAAGTTTGGATGGGTCCAAATACAGCCGCTGTGATATAAGATCATGGTGTCTACTTAAGAATGTATTTATTCAGGTCTCCTATGGTGAGCCACCTGGGTACAATATGAGGGATGCGTTCTCTACATCATTTTAACTCCGAGTCTACCAACCCCCTTTTGTGGCTCACACTGAGATTCTTCACTTTAAAGGTAAAAAGACGGGGTTCCTGTGAAGCCCAATGAAACAAAACAATACACCTCCTGAAATCCAGCAGAAAATTGCAAACACCCATGATTGTACATCATGGCCTAATAAAAGGAGTCTGAGCCCTGTAGCTGTCGATGTGACAGGTATGCACAAGGCGTCCAACAGGAACTGTCACTGCTACAAGCACAGCATTAAAAAGTGGCTGTCCAAAGCCATCTCTGGGAACTGAGAGCATGCACTCGCGATGAACTGGGACTAATCTGGGAATCTTCAGCTGCTTGGGAATGTGAGCATCAGTTCTCTCCCTTTATCATTTGTACAGCATTTTGACTGTGGTGCTCGGCAATAAATAACTGAAACAAGTTCTAACTGCTCAGAAATTTAGTCTTACATCTTTACCACCACTTTTCCTATGCTCCAAGAGAGTCCGCATTCAACTTTACATGCAAACCTGAAATTATAATCAGGAGGAGGAAAAAAAGAGAAAAAGGCAGCCAATAGATCTTTCCCTTTGGCATCTGATTATCAGATCATGTTCAAAGTGCAGCATGTATGGTCCAATGTTGAATACATAAAATATATGACCATTACAAATTCACCTTTCATTGCAAAGCCATGCTTTTGTGGTGACATATCTCACTGCTCAATTAGAGCTTTTAGCATGATAAAGGCATCTTTCATCTTCTCCTAGATGCAAGCTGGAGGTATTTCTACCTGGCACAGAGCCCCCACACCCTGGGAGAGAGAGCGCACAGAGAACCTGAGTCATTCACAAGAGGGCCACAGCTACTTTCAAGGGTTAGTGCCTAAATGGAGGCATCAGCTGCAGGGAAACATGCTGCTTCAGATTGCCATGCTCAGCTGAATCTGAAAGGAGAGGTCAGCCAATGTCATTTTTTCTAGAAAAAGCCCAAAGACTCAAATCTACTATTGCAAATATTCGCCCAGTAAAAGTTTCGGCAATACCATAAAGATAGTTTTCATATAGGACCTGGTACATGCTAGTTACTAAGGAAAGAATATGCATACCGCATAAAATCAGTGATAGGGTGAAAAACGTAAATGTACCTAGGGATATATGGAATGGCTTTCCAGAGTCCAACTAAAGCCTAAATCTCAATGTATGAATTGAAGACAGATTTTCATGGATTTTGCAAATCATAAAGTGATTAACCAGTACTGTTTCTTTAATTTTTAAAAATCATAGTGTAAATCTTGCCCTGCCTTCCTGAGCTGATGTTTATGCCCTTCATATTCCCTAAACTATCTTTCCAAAGTCATCCCTTGACTTTCCTCTTCCTCCCTCCCTTCCTCCTTACTTAGTCCTTCATACACCCAATATTAATGAAACATGCATTACTCCTTTCAATTCCTCAGTGACCAGCCCAGTATGAGGCACACAGATGGTATCCCACACTTGTATTGAATGGATATGAATGAATGACAAAATGAAGACAGCACACGGCTTCATGATTGTGTCAGATGCATACGAGCACTTTTCACTTACTTCCCACTCTTAGATGTGTTCCGGGTCTTTATGGATGGAGAGTTGGCGCCTGGGTTAGTGTTTGGAGAACCCCGTCTATCCTTACTATACCCACAGAAAGAATAGAAAAAAATATGTATATATGGACCACAGAGACAAAAAACAGTCATTTCATTTTTTTATTGAAACTTTTTAAAGTTCTCTTTGTCTGCCTCTCTCTCTCTCTCTCTCTCTCTCTGTCTGTCTCTCTTTCTCTGTCTCTCTCCCTCCCTCTCTCTCTCCAGCATGATTTTATCCAGTGGTGCTTTTTAAAGATATAGACAGTGGTAACCACTCCCCAAGGTCAAAGAAAACTGCCTGTATATATTCAAAGCCTGAGTTGGTGGATTCAGTAAATGAAAGCACCACAGCCTAAGCCTCAAAAAAAGCTCTAGTGAAAAAAAAATGGTATAAAAATAACTAGTCTTTAACATGAAATCTCTCATTTCCTGCCATTGGACTTTTGGAAGCTGCAAAAGTATATAGGTATATGGATGCCAAATGACTTCTAAAAGTCTTTTGGAGATACTATCAGATGAATTAATAATTTTCATTCATAGTGTTACATAGGGAGGCCATGAATTCAGATATTCTTTGAGGAGAAGTACCACCTGCTTCATGAGTAATTGAATTTAAATCTCCACCTTCAATAACTCCACAGCTTATGTCAAACCTTGGAAACAATTACGAAATAAATCACAAGGAAGGTCCGCTTAATCTCATCAGGTTAATAAATGTACTCAAATTAATCACCTCAAGGTAAACAAAAAGGAATAATTGATTGAGTCTCCTTGATTACTTTATTCTATTTTCTTTATCAAACTATTTTACCATTATCTTCAATTCAGCTGCTCTGCCTTAAAATTGCTACTTTACTTCATCTTCAGATTTCCATGGAAACCAATTCAAAGCCTTTCTCTCCACTTGATGATGTGTGGAATTATTTATCCTGATTTCATCGGAAATATTCTTTGTTAGGAATGTCTACGTCAGCATAACCCCTTATAAAAAAGTGAAGGTAAAAAAGAAAAATGCATGTCTTGACTTTCAGCGTGTATAATAGGACCTTCCAAGAGTACAGAATAGTGTTTCAGAAAATGTCAAAGAGCTTTCAGATGCTTATGAATCTTTTAAGTATGTCAGAAGTAAGTGTCTGTATGTCACCGTATTTATGTAGGGCAGAATCACAAATGATATTCTGCTTTACATCCATCAGCTTCAAATAGGTACACAGATGTGATTAGATCAAGAGATAATGAGGAGTTCCTGCAATTGCAAAGGTAATAAAGATGTGTGCTGCACAGGGAGCCAGACAAATAGCAGATGTCACAGTCACGAATCAATGTCCAGGAGGCCCAAAGCAGCCCCTTGAATTGGGAAACAACAAGGTGCAAGGCAAGGTCTGATCCTGCTGCTTGGTGGGTGGCAACAGAGAGAGTGGCAGCACATTCTGTCCTGCAGGAAGTGTGAGAAGCCACAGGATGAAGTTCAGCGATTCTTTCACAGTGCGGGGACAATTTCTCTGTGCTGCTCACTCTCACCAACATGTGCCTCCACGCTGAGTAAGGACCGAAAAACCTACTCAGTGGTGCCTCGACCCATCAAAGAGCTGGGAGCAGACCAGCTACTCTCCTCATCCAGAATCAAGCTCGCAAATTAGCTGACGGTACCAAACGACTAGACAAAATTTTCACAGAATTGTCTCTGCCAGAAGGTGGGTGCAGTCCGATGCAAAGGAAGTATTATGCTCTGTGTCAAGAATTACAAGTGGGTTTCAACATCCTCACTTCCACAGCCTGGTCACAGGTCGCTGAGCCTTTCTTTTTTCAAGCCCCTCACTCAAACAGCAAGCAGTGGGATGCTTGCCTGGAAGCATTTTGCAACAGGGGATCTTTTGATGTGTGACCTGCATGCTACTTGGCTCAGAGTAGGTGGTCATCTAACTCATCTTGAGTCTCGAAGCTCAGGCATCTATATTCTTTTGTATAAAAGAACAACATTTCCATGTCTGAATTCTCATATCTGTGCCTAGCAATGGGTCCCCTATAATCTGCATTACAAGCAACCCTGTTTAATTCAATGCAAGGCACAGCAGGACATCAGGGGAAATGTCAGCTGGTTCTGGCAGCTTTGTTATTGTTAACTGCTGCCCTGGAGGCCTGTGATCCTGGAGCAGTAGTCCTTTAAAAGATACAAATAGGAATGAGAACTTTATGACCTATTGCCAAATCCTGTAAGTACAGTTTTGAAAGGAATAAAAATAGAAATATTCCAAGGGTAAATCAAACAGGAAAGGTATGGCATCAAGACTTAGGGTGCAAGTAATCAAATAACTCAAAATGTTTGTTCTGTGCAAATAACAGATCCATTCACAGAAGAGAAATGTATCAGAAAGGGGAGGGGGTAGAAGAATTTATGGCAGCTTGGATTATAGGGGCTTCATTTTGTGTATATATATTAAGGATTGCTGTACACAAAGAAAGGTCTGCCAAACATTGATGGAAAGACGTCGTCATTCCTTCCCAAAGATCCAGGATGGGTAGATAAACCTGGACAAGATGCTATAAATCCCAAACCTTGAGACAGAAAAAGACCTAAGCAGTGAACTCAAAGACCCTGAGTTTTCAAGAAATGCCTCAGAAGAAAAGAAAATACTGCAGCCACAGACTTCTGGGAGCCTCAAAGATCTGGAAAGATATGGGTCAAGGACCCAAAGATTAAGATGCCGCCAAGAATCCTGGTCACTGAAACATCCAGCAGTCCCAGGGATTTACAGGAATAAGCCCTGCCTGTTTTTTTAAATATATGCAAGATAATTTGGGGTATATAAGATTGGAGAGGGAACTGCTTTGAATAAGAGCTGGTTCCTAATCTAAGTATCTAAAACAGACCTGCCCCACTGTCACTCTTTTGATCTGGATCACTTGTCAGCCCTCTTCACTTTCATCTCCTCTTTGACTTGTAATCTCAAAAGCTGTGACTAAAATCCCAGAGGGCACAGATCCAGGGTTCTTCCACTGCACTTGAGTAGCTAGCTTCCGGTAAGGCTAAGTAAGATTCTCTCCTCACGCAGGTGCCTCACAACCAAGCCTCAGCAGAGAGCTATGAAAACAATTCCAGGTGCGATTCTAATAGGGAAAGTTAGTAAGTGCCAGCTCTCCTCTGTCTGCCTGGCTGCTATCCTCTTAGGTATCAAGTTAACCTTTTTCTACAGGCCCCATACACTTTCCCAAGACTACCTAAATGAAAACAAAACAAAACAAAACAAAAAAAAAACTCCTACAGTATTACGTACATTGCATCTGTGTAGGAAAACTGGCAAACTCACTTCTTTAGTATTTTCAAAGTGTGTCTGATTGAATAATTTGATGCTGAATTGGCATGCAGTGTACTTATACCAAAACGAAAATCAGATCCACTCCTTTCTGGATTTTTCTCTTTGGTCAGAGAGGCACTTGTGGGAGAGGAACATAGTGGTTTAAAACACACTCAACTCATTATCTGGATGGGTGGCAGACAGAAATATCTGCATATTGCATAGCACTTTTTAAGCTCTTTTTGGAATTAATTCAAATCCAAGAAAAATAATTATGCTGCTGTAGATGCAAGAGTACTGAAAATTTAAAAATTAATTTTCAGAGTCCTAAGATGTTGAAAATATATTTCAGAGGACAGGGTTAGGCATAATACTTACTATCCACTTATCTTTTTCTGGTAGTTAGCATGTGATACCTGTAGATTTTTTAATTTACCTGTCTTCCCAGCTAGCTTTTAAGTGGATGCTTGCTATGATTTGAATATGGTTTGTTCCCACCAAAACTCATGCTGAGGCTTGGCCTCCAGTACAGTGGTTTTGAGAGGTGGTGGGGCCTTTAAGAGGCATCTGGATCACAGGGACAGAGCTCTCAATCGATTAATGCCATCCTGGAGCCAGATTCCTTATTGCAAGAGCAGGTTGTTATAATGAGTCTGATTCCACCCCTCTGTCAAACACATGTGCCCTCTTCTGCACGTGCCCATTTGCGACTCTTACAAGCACTCCCACTACAGTGGTGCCTCAGTTCACACACACTTTTGTTTGCAAAAAATCGATCCATACACAGAAGCATTTGACAAAACTTTGTTTTTGTTTGGAACTCTGTACTGAGTGACGAACATGACTGCAGCCATCTTTCCAGCATGAACATAAACATGGCCATCTTTTCCAGAATCAGGGAATGAATTAAGTTCGTGAACCAAGGTACCGCTGTATATGATGCTATCTGTTTCATCAGGATGACAGATGAGGTCCTCCATCATCAGCTGTAACTGATCTATAAGGTAAATTTCCCTACCTTATAGAACCATGGGTTAAATAAACCTCTTTTCTCTATAAATTATATAGTCTGCAGTATTCTATTGTAGCAACAGAAAACAGACTAAGACAGCACTCAAAATATTCATTGAACAAATAAATCAAAAGGCTGCATTCAGGCCCAGTGCAAGAGTGTCATGATCAGTTGTCAATCTCTGGCACCAGTGTGAGGAAAGAAGTGGTGAAATGCAAGACACCTCTCTTTCATCCCTGAAAGAGAATGATCTGGGAGAACTTGATTCTAGTTACTGAGTGAATGATAAAGACAGGTGAGCTTAAAATAATTCCCAAGAATGCTTGCTTGGAATGTCGGACAGTGTCTCTGAAAAATAGCAACGTACAATATGTCGCAATTGTACCGCTCTTAATGTTTTTCAGTATGTATTTTTGTATGTGACGACTGAGACGAAACCCAAGCTATTGTTAAGAGATTGTCTCAAGTCTCGCTGGAGGAAGTGGTGGCTGCTCTTTGCTCCCTAGAGATGACTCAAACTTTGTGAACGCTCCCAGCCTGAGAAAATACATTGAAAATACATAGACTTGAACCACACATGGTGATACATGCCCGTAATGCTGGCACTGTGGGAGTCTGAGGCAGGAGAATCTCAAGATTGAGCTCAGCACAGATAATTTAGCAAGACCTTATCTCAAAATAAAATTAAGAAGGAGCTAGAGATGTAGTTTAGTGCGAAAGCCCTGGGTTCAATTCTTAGTACCACAAAAAGAATAAAGAAAGAAAGAAAGAAGAAAGAAAGAAAGAAAGGAAGAAAAGAAGAAAGAAAAGGAAAGAAAGAAAACACTCTCTTTCGGGGATAGAAGTTCATCTACTTTGCTTCCCCAACAGGTGCTTGAGTCCTTTTTACAGCTGATCCACCAAGTGATACTCTTTTGAAAGGCTTTTAAATCATGTCTGCTTTCCCATGAAAGCCAGCTTTTCTTGTTTGCAAGAGGCTCACATTTCTGAAGTATTTTGCCCTCGTTCTATTACTGAGCAAGACAGCTCTTCAAATATTGATTTCCTTTAATTAAAGCTGATGAGGCTTCTGTATTTCATTTTTTTCTGTCTTGTTAGGTTATGTCCTGAGTGGTTTTCTTCTTTGCTCTAAACTTTTTCATTTTCATTTCTTCTACCTGAAGTGTCTAAATTAGAGTCCATGCTCTTTTAGGTGTCCTGTACTCATTATCTATATTTGTGCTAACCACCCAGCAAAGAAAGTTCAGTTCACTAAGATGTACTTTCATTTACCTTCTCCTCTTTACCCCGCAGTTTCCCTTTGCTTAACTGTGGATAATGACTGAGGGTTTTAGGGTAGAAAGCAAAAATCTCATCTTTATTGCTATGAAGCCTAGTGTAACTTTGATCTTTCGGAAACAACTTCATAAACCCAGCACATTTATTCAGGAATATTGAGTTCTAATCCTGGTGACCAGCAAAGCCTATGACTTCTGTTGCTGTTTTAAGATTGCCATCGTGGCAGAGGGAATGAAACTGATAAGGTAAACCATTCACAGAGAAGCTCAGAGCTACTCTGTAACTGTAAAGTCTTTGGGAAAGGCAGCCAGGTCATGTACATTATCTTGCCCTCTCCCCTTCCATTAACTTTTCACTCTAACAGTTCACCACAGGGCATCAGGACCTGGATCGATGAGCTCATTGATTACTGTTGCCATTTTGCTCTCTTCACCTCTTGACACATGCTGTTTCTGCCCGGGGAGGGGTGGTCACATCCCCAAATGCCTCATTGGGATCAGAAAAGAATATGAGTTAGTTTCTAAACTATATTATTTTCTCACTTGAAGTGTCTAATCACTTATGTCTTTACCAACAGTGTGGACCTTGGTCACAAACTATCAGAGGCCAATGGAACCACTGCATTCCCATCTAGCTCTGGGCTCCTCCATCAAATGGGGGGTGGTGGGGTTAACAAGCAAAATTCATAGTTCTGGGATTGGATGGTTTGGGGGAACTGAGACTCCAAATATGAAAGGAGCCTAGAATGTATGGTACTTATGGAGGTGGGAAGAGAGAAACCATGCCCAGCACATAAAAATAATAACAGAATTTGGAGATTCACTAAATCTGGTAAATGAGAATAAAGTGTAAATAACAGCTGCTAAGAATGTTTGGATGCTGGATGAGCAGGACATAAATTTATTCTGCCAGTAAATGAGACAGATTTGTTGAGAGGAGGGTCAGGGCTAGGGAAGAAGATGAGGAATTTGGTAGAACATAATACATTGAGGCATCAATGGACAATGTTCATCAGGCAATTAGAGAGCTGGTACTGGACTCCAAGCAGTAAGACAGGGTCAGATAGATAGTCCTTGTTCCACAGTGGTACTCTCAGCCATGAGATATGCTGTAAGACCTGGTGGGACAGTGATCCATTGCAATTAGGGAGAGAACGCATCCAGAGGCATCGAATGCCAGAATCTGTTCATTTCCATACCAGTTTATGAGGTTTGCAAGTGTATTACAAAGAGTCGTGTACCCGGCGTTCAAGTGAAAGAGCCTGAGCCAGTTAATTTAGTGTGATGATCAATGCTAAGGTTAAATGGGGGGAAATGCGGGCCTTGATCCTTGCGCGGGTCAGGGTTTTATTTATCCCATGCCCATGGCTTGCCTCTCCCCATTCTCTAACCCAGCCAGATTGCTTACAGATGGCAAGGTGAGCAGGCTACTGTGAGGTGGGTGGAAATCACTGTGAAGCCCTTCTCACAATAGAAACACCTCCATTAGTACCACCACCTTGGTGTAGGGACAACACGCTAGTCTAGGAGCACATTTAAACTTTAAACCTGGGCTTTGCCTGAAGTTCACATCTTTTTTTTTTCTTCTTCTTCTTTTTACCAAAGACTAGCCAAAGGTTAGGTAATATACTAACAAAATCAGTTCTCATTTTTTTTTTTACATGAGTCCTTTCCCTCTCCCTGTTCTCAGTCTCTGTAATGTGCCTCATGAACCAGCACCCTCCGATACCCTATTTTAGCATCCTGGGTGGTACAAGGATGCCACAGCTTAGTACCATCACCACAGCTGGGTGTGGGGACAATCTATCTAGAAGCAAATCAAAGGTTTTGCACTTGATAGGCCAAAGTACATCAGGTATCCCGAGTTGAGTTCACTGGGCAATGTTTAGGAACCTTTCTCAAACTGAGGTAAACTTTAGTCTTGAGCCCTGGCTTTAAAAATTACTAGCTGAATCATTGAACTTCTATAGGTCTCAGTTTCCTTGCCTGCCAGTCCTACTTTTTAAGGCCATTACACAGTTTTGAAAATGATAAAACTTTAACCAATTTATTGACTCAGAAAACATTCATTGTTTGTTGACTGCATGCCCTTCCTCAGGTTGGGTTGTGGAAATATAATCATGAGTGTCACAAGGTTTCTACCTGCACAGCCCCAAAGGCGAGTAAGAAGAAGACACAAGCTTGTTGAACAGATACATAACAACACAATGTACCAAGTGGAGTAAGCAAGTGTGAAAATAAGAGAGGGAAAGAAAACAGAGAACAACCTCCTATGCTTGTGGGAATCAGGGAAAGCAAAAGTGGAGCTGAGTTAGTATTGTGAAAATTATTTTTGGCTTTTGTTGAGGAATCATAACTCTGAAGTCACACTCGGGGTAATGAGAATTTTCACAAAATCGAATGAAATCATACCTATCGTTAGTTAGTTTGACACAGTTATCTCCCACAGTTGTCTCCCAACCACACACGGGATAACCTTGAGTCCTTCTGAAATTCAGAGGGTGATGCCCCACCCATCAGTTCCCCATTCAGGATTTATGACTGGGGGCCCGAGAATGTGTGCTTCTAAAAGTTCCTAGGTGACCATACTGCTGCTGCTGGTTCGGGACCGCACTTTTGAAAATCACTGTCGTACAAGAAGTGTGAGGCAGCCACTTTAGTGGAAACCAAGAGAGAACAATCAGCCACATCCACCGTCCCTGCTTCCCAGCAAACACAATTAGGATCTGCCAGATGAAGTGCACCCGCTGCAGGACTCCGGAGGCCAGAGAGCACAAGATGCAGAGGGCTGCCGACATCCATCTCAGGAGAAGCTCCTCTTTCCTGAGGAAGTGGCAATAACTGCAAACACCACAGAGTGGAGCACAATAGCAGGTGAGACAAAATTGGATGTGACAAGCATTCATTGAGGCTGCAGTTCTATTTACTGAAAATGATCTGGCATAATTAAAAATTCACAACTGGAGCCTAGTTGGTGAACATTATACATTAGGGACTCCCCAGAGTAAGCCAGAGAAGTCTCAGTGAACTTTTTAGGAAAAGCCAAAGGAGCCAACTGTTTCAGCAAGAATTAGCACACAAAGGAAAAAGAGGGCCAGGGATAGCTCAGCAGGACAGCTGCACGTCAAGTGCGAGGTCGTGAGTTCGATGCTCAGTACAAAAAAAAAAAAAAAAAGAAGAAGAAGAAAGAAAGAAAAAGAAAAACCAATTAGTCTATTTACATGGAACTGACATTCTAATCTTACATTACAGAACAATATCAACGAAGAGTGCTAAGAGAGGGGTTCATTTCTTTCATCCTGGTGAATTATCACTTTGTTTTTACATTATACTAAATAGAGTCTTAGAGAATTTTCAAGAATAGTCACTCTGCCTGCATATTGTATATTAACTTCTTTAAGGACAAGGGCAATATCTGTTCACAAGAACCTTGTAACATTTGTCACATAGAAGAGTTTCAATACTTGTTGACTGACAACCATCATACCTGATAAATTTGGCTTTTAACGTAAGTTTATTGAATTGAATGGGCTGGCCAACACATTCTAGGTTAGAAGTTTATTAACAGATTCATGTGACTTTGGTTTTTTGTTCAAATGACTTATTTCAGATCATGCTGCATGGCTAAAAGGGTGACAGCCTAAAAGGGCAACAACCTATTTCAGTACCATTTTTGAGCCGCAGTGCCTACAGCTATGAGACTTGTGTAGAGTAAAAGCAGTGGGAGTCAATAAATTTGGAGACTAGCATAGGCAAATTAACCGCATGCAGCCTTGGAGTTGTGAAAAACCTGGAATTAGGCAGAACTGGATTCCTATTCCATCTTTATACTACCTGGAGGAGTTTGGACAAGTTGGGTCATCAAAGCAGGGTTGCTCCTACCTAAGACATCTGATATTGACACTGGGGTTTCTGGTACCAGTTCTCTATCTACAGATTAGTATCCAAAACCAAGAGTACTCAAATACCAGCTTGGTGCAGAAGTTGTCATCTTAAGTGCTTTCTAAGAGTGCAAAGTACCTAGGATCTAAAAGAGGTGGTTTTTGGTTGGGTTGTTTTTTTTTTTGCCTCCTTAGAAATCAAGTGGAAAGATTATATCAACAAGGTGTTGAAAATACTTTCTGGGGTAGAAAGAGAAGAAGCATTGCCCCAAACTATCCTCACATGGGCCTCTTAACAGCACCAAGCCCCTAAACCAAAAGTTCTTACAATCTTCATGCATATTAAAAGGAACAGCTAAAACTTGAAAATATTTTCACTTTTAAACTGCTCAGGCATCACACATCTGTTTGTATACATGTTATTTCTATGTTGGCTTTCCTTTGCAAATGTTATCGGTTCTGCAGAAATAGACTACTTGTAATTTCCTTTCCCTAACGAAACCAAATTATCAGCTGCTTTTTGTTGCATTACGATTTGGAAAACTGAGCATTATTTCAGTGTATGTACTCACGGAAGATTAAAGTTCTGGTAATTCATAAAAATAAAAGTTATTTTGTTCCTTAACACTTGCTAATCATTGTTAAATGATAGGCGCTGTACAAGTGTATCCATATACTTCTCTTTATGTACACGAGGTTTTATTATCAATCTAGTCAAACCCAAGATACTCAGCTGAGCCGAAGTGTAAAGTTCTTTACTGAATACATTCCAACCCACACAAAGGAAAAGCTCAATAAAAATGGGAAACTGGGATGAATCTTTATAGACAGAAAGGTAATGTGGAAGAGGGATGAATCCGAGGAAAATAACTAGTGACACAACGTTGTCTTAGTATTAGAACTTGACCAGTACATAGCAAATAGGGCCATACCCTCTTCCCTCACCTCAAAGAATGAAAAGCAAGACAGGAAGGCTTGGGACCAAAGATGATGCAACACAAATGAAGTGTGGCTGTATTTGCCAATATGAGTAATGCAAGAAGGTTAGGTAGCTTTTTTTGAAGAGGAAGGCTAAGTACAAGAAAGAGATGACATGTTCAGTTTTGTGCTACGCTGAGTTCTGCACGCATGTGGGAATGCAAGCGGTATGTTTGGTTGCCAACTGGTTATACAGATGCACAACATAGCAGGATATAGACATCTCAGCTAAAGAGTGGTCTTCAGAGATTTGGAGATCTGTAGTAGCTGGAAAACTTAAGAGCAGAAGGGATTACACTGAGGGAGTGTGCAGAGTGAGAAGAGAAATAGCCAAGAAAGATGACTAGGAAAGACAGGATAGAGAGAAGAAAGTGAGCTCGTTGAAGCCAAAGAGGAAAATGTATTTGAGAGCATGGTTATTCCCATCATAAGCAACACATCTGCTGATTGTAAGACAGTTTTGTCTCTTGGGTTTCTAGCAGCTACGTGTTGTTTTGCCCCATTGCACAGTTCTGATGAGTTGTGGTATTTCACTCGGCTTGCTGTCTTCTATCACACCAAGAGAATCTAATATTCAGGAAGCATTTTTGATCACATCCAACCTGTTCTCATCAATTCTTGGCAAGGATGATCTTAAGTATATTGAGGGAAGCATCTTGCACCCAAAAAAATATCCATAATAATAGACTTCAGAAGCACTTTTTCAGGCTGGCTTTATGAATTGTAACAAAGGCATGTAAAACAAGGGACAGCTTTTGAACCTAAACATGGTGCACTAACTATA
This sequence comes from Dasyprocta punctata, assembly GCA_004363535.1. Taxonomy (NCBI): domain Eukaryota; kingdom Metazoa; phylum Chordata; class Mammalia; order Rodentia; family Dasyproctidae; genus Dasyprocta; species Dasyprocta punctata. The sequence goes on from RJWM01000678.1 coordinate 25,949, forward strand.
TATGCAACTATGGCCAAAATTTCCCAAAGAAACAACTACTCTGCTTCTGATAATTGTTCCTGGTTTTCTTTGTTTTTACTTCTTCCATTATGGGCAAAATGAGAAACAGGCCTTATGGCTATCAACTAACTTTAGGACTTCAAAAATATCTCGGCTCTGGTATAATCAGAATTCAAATCACTGTGATACCAAGATCCATTTCTTTAACACTTGGGAAGTTCTTGTCTTTCAGTGAGTTATGATATCATATCATAATATAGGTTCTAAGCTGTGAAACAATGGTTCTCTGGTTCTCCCCAGCCACAAACAAGCAACTTACTATTTAATTAAATCCCTCAAATCAAATCTTCATCCATTTCTCTGTAGAGAGAATTTAAATCACAACGCAAGATCTCATTGAGGATACTTCTTGGCTTAGAGGAAATGGAGAAATGGAGAGAGAAAACTGCAGTGATGAAAACTTTAAAGGTATATGTGAAGCTTATTACTGAAAAAGTCTAAAGTGTAGATGAAGTAAAGAACAAGGTCCTTGCAGAGAATGTCACCATTACTGGCTGGAAGCAGATGCTACTCTGTGGGTCTCCCTCAAACTTTGTGACAAAATGGCTGCCTGTGAGAGGATGCCAACAGTGTTAGACAGTATTAAACCATGTTTAGACTCCTCTCAGTGGAGGATTATGGGTCCAAATGCTTGAAGATGAATTTCCAAGAATGATTTTATGTGAGACAGGCAGGTAACATGCACTGTGATAGATAACCTTCATGGGGGCTCAAGAATTTCAGTCAGTTGTCTTGCCCTGGGGAAGTAAATCAGTCCTGCAGACTTCGTCTCACAGAGGAGGGACCTGAAGTAGCACAGAAGATTACTGCTAGGAAAAGGATTGGACCCTTACAGGGAAATAAGATGGAATTTATCTCAGGGAAACCCAGTACTCAGAGGAGAGGTATCCAGCTAGATGGATGACAGGGATATAAATAAATCTTTGTGGTTTGCAGGCAAAAGAAATGGGCTTTAAAAAGCTACCAATGCTTATTGGAATTCTTAACAATTATGGATTTTTGTGACCTCTTCTACTCTATGCTAATTATGTTTTCTTTCATTTTTTGGAGCATTGTATTAAAGTTAATTTTGACATTCTCAGCTTGTCTAATGCTTGTGGGAGAGCAGTACAGTATTGAAGTTTCAGAAACTCAAACCAGGTATGCCAGCATAGTTCTGCAAATCTCAGCACTCAGGAGGCTGAGGCAAGAGGATCATTGGAAGTTTAAGGCTAGATTGGGCTACAGAGTGAATTTAAGACCAACCTGAACTGCATAGAAAAACCCTGTATAAAAAAAATTAGGGTAATACTTGTTTCCAGGAATGAGTTAGGGAGACTTATTTCCCTTTCAATTTCATTGAAGAGTTTGAGGAGTGTTGGCATTAAGTCTTCCCTAAATTTCTTGTAGAATTCAGCAGTGAATCCATCAGGGCCCGGGCTTTTCTTTGTTGGTAGGGTCCTGATTACATTTTCAATTTCATTAGCTGAAATTGAGTTATTCAGCAGCATTACATCTTCTTGATTCAGCTTTGGTAATTCATAGGTTTCTAGGAATCTGTCCATTTCTTCTGTGTTATCGAATCTATGTGAGTAAAGGTTTTTGAAGTAGGTGTTGATGATCTTCTGTATTTCCACAGGGGGCACTCCTCAAACACTTCAATGAAATTGAAAGGGAAGTAAATCTCCCTAACTCATTCCTGGAAACAAGTATTACCCTAATATCAAAACCAGAGAAAGACCCAACCAAAAAAGAAAATTACAGGCCAATCTCCCTCATGAACATAGATGCAAAAATCCTCAATAAAATACTGGCAAACAGAATACAGAAAGTTATCAGAAAGATTATACACCATGATCAAGTGGGATTCATCCCAGGAATGCAGGGATGGTTCAACATACACAAATCAATAAATGTAATACACCATATCAACAGGGCCAAGGATAAGAACCACATGATCATCTCAATAGATGCAGAAAAAGCTTTTGACAAAATCCAACACCCATTCATGACAAAAACCCTACAGAAAATTGGAATAGATGGTCTCTACTTCAACCTGATAAAAGCCATATATCATAAACCAACAGTCAACATCTTACTGAATGGAGAAAAACTGAAAACTTTCAACCTAAAATCAGGAACAAGACAAGGATGTCCATTATCACCACTCCTATTCAATATAGTTCTGGAAATACTAGCCAGAGCAATTAGACAAGAGAAAGAAATAAAGAGAAAAAGGATAGGAAAGGGAGAAGTAAAATTATAATTATTTGCAGATGACATGATACTCTACATAGAAGACCCCCAAAAATCCATTAGAAGACTTCTAGAAGTAATAACTAAATTCAGTAATGTTGCTGGATACAAGGTGACCACTCAAAAATCAATAGTATTCCTGTACACAAACAACAAAATCACTGATAGAGAAATAAGGGAAACCACACCCTTCGCTATAACATCCAAAAAAATGAAATACTTAGGAATCAATCTAACAAAGGAAGTAAAAGATCTATACAATGAAAATTACATTACTCTGAAGAAGGAAATCGAAGATTTCAGAAAATGGAAAGATATTCCCTGTTCATGGATAGGAAGAACAAACATTGTGAAAATGGCCATTCTCCCAAAATTTTTATACAGATTTAATGCAATCCCAATCAAAATACCACTTGCATACCTCACAGAGCTAGACAAAGCATTCCTGAAATTCATCTGGAACCAGAAAAGACCTAGAATAGCAAAGGCAATTCTGGGCAACAAAGGTAAGGCAGGAGGCATCACAATTCCCGACTTGAAACCATACTAGGAAGCTACTGCGATAAAATCAGCAAGGTACTGGAATCAAAACAGGCCTGAAGATCAATGGAATAGATTAGAAGATACAGCCACAACTACAAACACACTTGGCCACCTCATCTTTGACAAAGAGGCCAAACATGTACATTGGAAGAAAGATAGCCTGTTTAATAAGTGGTGCTGGAAAAACTGGCTTCCCATGTGCCGAAAACTAAAACTAGATCCCTACCTATCACCATGCACTAAAATAAAGTCAAAATGGATCAAAGATCTGAATATTAAAACAGAGACACTAAACTTACTAGAAGACAGAGTAGGTAAAAATCTTGATGACATAGGAGTAGGCAGAGGGTTCATGAACAAAAGTCAAATTGCAAGGGAAATACTTCCCAGAATCAACAACTGGGATCTCACCTTACTAAAAAGTTTTTGCATGTCAAAGGAAATCTCCAACAGAGTGAAAAGAAAACGCACGAACTGGGAAAATATCTTAGCCAATTGTCCATCAGACAAAGGACGTCTATCTAAAACATATAAAGAATTAAAAGAAATCAGGCCCCTAAAATTCAAGGGCCTAGTCCAAAAATGGGCATCTGAGATGAGTACACACTTCTCAGAGAAAGAAATACAAATGGCAAATAAATATATGAAAAAATGTTCAATGTCAATGGTCATTCAGAAAATGCAAATTAAAACAACATTGAGATTCCACCTCACTCCAGAAAGAATAGCCAAGATTAAAAAATCAACCAACAACAAATGCTGGATGGGCTGTGGGGAAAAAGGAACTCTTCACCATTGTTGGTGGAGTGTAGACTGGTGCAACCATTGTGGAAATCAGTGTGGAGATTCCTCAAGAAGCTAGGATTAGAGATCCCGTTCAACCCAGCTATCCCACTTCTGGGCATTTTCCCAGAGGAATTGAAAACATCATACCACAGTGATATTTGTGCATCCATGTTTATAACAACCCAATTTGTAATAGCTAGATCTTGAAAACAACCCAAGTGTCCATCAATCAAAGAATGGATAAAAGAGATATGGTATTTTTATACAACGGCGTACTACTCATCTATTAAGAAAAGTTGCATTGAGACTTTTATAAGTAAATGGACACAACTTGAGACCATACTCATAAGTGAGATAAATCAAACCCACATGTGTAAATACCATATTGTCTCCCTAGTGTAAGAAACTGAAAAAGTATATATGATCCAAAATCTACAATAAATACTATGCAAGGGTAAAAAACTGCTTGAAGAGCAAAAGTAATTTGGAAGGAAAAGGGGGGAAAGAGGGAAGGGAAAAGGAAAAGATATAAATCTGTATATATGCATATGTAAGATAACCAAATGAACACACTGCTGAATGTATTAGTTATTGAGAAAGATCGATTAATACTCATATGATTAGATCAATTTTACTTGTCTATATCTGTTAATGTAAACAACTATTTTGAAGATAATGATACACAATATAGCAACCATTGTCAAATTTCTATCATTCTGTTTTGTAAACCTAAAATGTCACTGTTGTGCATTTACTCTAGTCGTTTGTCTCTTTTGCTTTTTGTCTTTCTTATATGTGTTTTTTTTCTCTTAAATAAAAATAAAATAAAATAAAATAAAATAAAATAAATAAAAAGTAGAGCTCCAGAAATTTAAGGGAAAAATCAAACCCCATGTGGCAATAACTGTCTTAAACTGAAAAAAGTTTAGTTGTTTCTTTCTGAAAATCTCCCTTTAGAAGTGAGGCTCTACTCATTTCCTATAGGTCACAGTATGAGTTTTCTTAAGGGGATACTGTATATCTTTTATTGTCCACTTGCCAGGGTGTTAGAACTCAGTCAGACCCTGTCAAGGCACATTATCCAGCCAACTACGGTTCCGAGAAATTTTTAACTTACTCTGTTCAAGGCCTTGGGCAGCAGGGAGCCAAAAGCTTGGAGGCATGGGCCCTGACCCATCCAGTCTTCACTACTAATCACAGCACATAGCCTTCGTTTCCTAAATAGACTTCCTCTTTTCTGGAATAGATTGTCTCTTTGCAAAAATGAGCCAATAAGACAAGGTCCATTTCTCCTTCTGTCAAGCAATGGGCATAAACTGAAAGTCAGGTAAAGCACCAACTAAAACAGTCCTACAATCAGTAACTGCTATTGGTTAGCAACCCCACTGGGGGAAGGTTCTGGGGTAAGTGAAAATTTCCTTCTTGACAGTTTCACGCAACCAGTTCCACAGATTAAAAAAACAGACACGGATACATGTGGCCCCCTCCACTTTTTTCTGATTTTGGAGGTATAGGGAAATTAAACCGGGCATGGTGGTGCACACCTGTAATCCCAGCACTTGGGAGGCTAAGGCAGGAAGATTCCTGTGAGTTCAAGCCCAGCCTGGGCTACATAGTGAGTTCAAGGCCATCCTGGACTACATAGTGAGACCCCATTCAGAGAGAGAGAGAGAGAGAGAGAGAGAGAGAGAGAGAGAGAGTAGTTTAAAAGGAATATAGGAGAAAACATCATTTCTAGTGTGAGAATGGGAGTTGTAACTAACAGAACCCCTGTTTATTCACAGGAGTGCCAGGTCACAGCAGCTGGGAGCATAGGCCAAGGAGAACACAAGCTAATATTAAATCACAGACTAGGCCAGAGCAATAGTTTTTATAATTTATTACCTACCTATTTGAGGTATCTTTTCCTAAAGTACACTTACAATATGATGCTGGGAAACAAGATTGATAGAAAGATTTTTAAAGAGGAGAAAGACTCATTCACAAAATCTTACACAGCAGGTTTACTGAAATGGAGTTCTGGAGTTAACTGAGTTTCCTAGCAACCAAGGTCATAAGGGAAACATGTTGGGTAATAGCATTCTCAACTGATAATAAGGAAATGTATCATTTTGTCAGGAGAGTTGAAATTATTCCTGGTGCCAGGTCTAAGAAGCACTTACTTTACAGGAAATACAGAAGCATTTCCTATAGGAAAATATCACACACACACACAGACTTTTTAGAAAGTCAAGCTGATTGTGTATACTTTCCATTCAGTAAAATTCATCCATGTTTAATTTTTGATAGCCACTTCGGACACCCGATTAGAAGGTAAACTAGTGACAGCTAAGCTGTTAAGCTGAGCTTATCTGTTATGAGAGCAACAATTACCTTCATATAACCTGACTGTGGAGAAGAGGGTGAAAAATCTAGAAGCATGAATTTGAACACAAACCTTAGACCAATGCTTCACCCAAAGTACCTTCTCACTAGATAGCAGGAAGGACTGCTCCCGTTGGGTTGTCTCGTGGCAGAGAGTTTGGTGCTTTCCTTGGCAAACACTTCCCTAGCATAGCTCATCTGCCTGGGTCTTGCGCCTACACTGGCAGTTTTATCTGCTGTGTCCATCCTTTTGGAAACTGGGAAGACTCAGCCAAAAGCTACAGAAAAGCACACTCTTGATTTCCTTTGGGCCTCTTTCTAATTCTTTGTTGAGGACTCCTGGGGTCCAACTACTGAAACTCACTTCAGCACCCATTCTCTTTCATCACCATCTGCTCTCATTATCTGCAATTCTCCTCCCCTGCCTCCTTTCAGTTCTTCAAGAAGCTGTTCATTAGGACAGAGCTTTGGCTCATCACCTGAATGGAAAATCCGACCATTTAACGCACTTTGCAGACTCAGAGCCCACTTTTCTCCGACTTGCCCACAGGTTATCAAGAGACAGCATAAGGAAATAGTTCACTTTCTCCAAAGGTGTATTTACCTATAGTCAATGACAACACAGAAAAAGGGAATCAGTGTAAACAAAGAGGTTTCCTCTTTCAAGCCCTTAACAAATTACAACCCACATTAATTAATTCTCTGGCCCTTTAATTGCTCCTGGATTAAATATACTGGGGTGATTTTTCATTCTGGCCCAGGTTGTCACAAGCTCAATAATTCACTTAGGTAATTCTGACATCACGTATTTGGCTCCCCCTTGTCTATGCAGTGAAAAGAACTCATTAGCAAGAAAGAAGTATTAATTAGACTTTTATAAATTTATACAAGTTAGAGATGCTAGCTCCATCCAGATTGTTGGAAAGGATACCATGCTCAGTTACTTGGCAAAGAAGAAATCAATGTAGGCGGTGTGACAAAGTCTTGAAAGAGATCTTTAGCAGGACTACCAGGCCTATATTACACCCGGTGCATGCTGGTCCTCTCCAAGTTGTCACTTGGACAGGCTGTACACAGATTCTAAGGATACTACTGGCATTCACATTTCCAGAGCTCATCCCTGAGAACTGTCTTCACTCACAGCTACGTGACACACAAGAAATGTCATTCGTGACTGTAGTCACACCTCACTTTTGGTCTGAACCACACAGTCCAGCTTAATCATCCAATTAGTGCATCATAATTACCTTCTGATGACATTTGCTTGATTCCAAAAACCCAATCTACTCTCAAAGGCCAATGATGTCACCTAACTCTGAAGAGTCAACAGAACAAGCCATAGATGTCAAATGTAGCAACCAGTGCAGCAACATGGACAGGTATCATTTCAATAATGTTTGCTAAAAATAAATTTGTTGCATTCTTTCATTCACTAGGGTGCCTTGACATCACTCTCCCTTTGATTAGAAATTAATCTTAGTATCAATATTCCTAGATAACTTTCTATGAGGTTTCTTAGCAGATGTAGGTAAAAATAAGCAGGCACCAAGCTAAAATGCCCCCCTTCCCACATAGGATCTTTCACTAATTTCTCTAATGGAAAGATTTGTGCTGACAGTTAAGGAAGCAGATTCATACATCAGGGCCTTCAAAAGCTCTATTGAATATAATGCTATTTAATAGCACATTAACTATCTTAAACCAATGTCAGACAACAATCAGAGAAACACAGAAGTTGGAAGAATAATACAGAGTTTTAGAATGCCAAATACAAATGTAAATCACTATTTTCACTAATTAAAATTTTGGCTCGTTGATTTGTTCCTGGATCAAGCTCACAGGGGTGATTTTTCATCCCTATCTAGGTTGACACAGGCCCAATAATTCACTCTGGCATTCTGACATCACTTGCTTGGCTGTGCTTGTCTATGGAGTCAAAAGAAGTATCTTACTAAGGAATGAGAAATATTAATTAGACTTTTGTAAATAGCAACCGTGTTTGGTACTAGCTCCTGATTTTATCCAGATTGTTGAAATAAGTGCCATATGGAGAGTTAGGAAACTGGGGTTCTGGTTCTAAGTCATCATACCAGTTCTCCAATTGATTGGTATGCCTTGGTCCACACAAGTGAGAAATGGGATAAAATAATATAATCTTACCACCCAACTTTGTGAATCATGGCCTTGATAGATGAGAAATGGCAGAGTATAGTGAGTTAATTATTTCATAATTAAAATGTGGTGAAGGTTTTGGTTTTACACTCCTTACAGCAGTATAGGCCTTATGGTATAAGTTCACAACTCTCTTCTTCTGTTGCTTCAACAACAACCCACTTACCACCTGCTATGAGCAAAGTGCTAGTGATACAGAGACAGCTTTTATGTGCTCTCTCCTCTCAAATAACTGAATTGTATCATTGAATTCTAAGGTACTCAAATGAGCCCTCTTCTGTGCCCCCTTGAAGCTTGATCATAGCAGGTATAGAGGAAATGAGGGAATAATTACTTCCTATCAATCTGGCTTTATGCAACCCTTAGGGACTAACAGAAATCCTCTATTGTGTTCATTGTATTCAGGACTTTTCCTTCTCTGCCAGTCTTAGACTTCTTTGCCCTGCTGCCTGAATGCCCTGGATGCCCTTTATCTACTTGTCACTACTTTTTCTTGGAGTCATCTGGAATGGGACTTGAGTAAGGATCCCATGGGGAACACTGCCATGAGGGAAGAGATGAGGGGTTTTGATGGACCTTGCAACTTATTACTTTCTCTTAGGAAAAGGCAGCATGGCCAAACAGGAAAGCCAAGGAACCAGGGCTCATCTGGATGGATGTCTAAGTTTTGCTATGTTAAAACAGCAGCCTCATTACCTTATACTGTTGCTTGGTCTAATGAATGCACTTGTTAAATGAACAATTGCACCTAGAAGCAATATGAACATTCCAGCCGCTTGAAGGCCACTCTTTCAGCTGTTAGGGGGAAGGAAGAATCAATGGAGCGCAATAGCTGACAGATCAATATTTCTCTGAATGAATTTCATCATAAGTGATACTCTCTTGGGAGAAAGAAAGGTTGCTAGACTCATTCAAGGTTATTAGCCACATGATAGATTCTGGAGTATTCAGGTGAAACATCTGGAATTTAGACCACTGACCAGACAAGAAACCACAATGAAAGCTCCATTGTTTGCTACCTGCCCAAATGGAAGCTACAAGTCAACATTTCTGATATCCTCACACAGATCTTTACTCTAGCAACCAGAATCACTAGAAGAGAATTCTGTTTTGATTTTGGAGAAGACTCCTGAAATATAAATTCCAGCTATGTCTGATGATTTTAGCAGAGCAGAAAAGCCAGGGGATCACAGTTGGGGGAAAATTCTTCTAGACTCCACAAGAGCAAAACACAAGAGAGCTGTAGAAGCCCGGGGAAAACACCAAGATCTCTAAAACAAAGTAAAATGCAAATGTAAGGGATAGTAGTATGAAGCTACTGATTCAAAATATAAGAAACTAATGGGACTATTACAAAATACAGTTCTCTTTAAAGTAATCTAGTTCAAACTGTTAGTGATAGAAATATGAAGCCAAAATGCTTTTTGCTCTCTGAATAAATGTCAACTAGGCACAGAATTCATCCTTTTCTCTTAGATATAAGCTGTAGCTAGTGCAAATACTCGGTAAAGGTGTAGAAAGTAGAAATGCTTCCTTAATTGTTTGGGCTTCAATGCCAGTTAACGCAAAATATGCCTTTATGCTGTATCAGATATGACCCATAGGTTGACATTCCTAATGTCCAAAATGTATCACTCCTGATCTTCCAGTGCTGATTCCATTCTCAGCTCCTTTGTTTATTTCCAAGGCATCTGTCCCAAGCCAGGATCAACCCTCCTTCATCCTTAGTAAGGAGATCCAGAGAGAAGCTTTAGATGAACATTTAAATAACTGCTTGAATTTCATTGTTCATAAATGCCATGGAAGCTGGGCATGGCGACACACACCTATAATTACAGCACTCTGGGAGGCTAAGGCAGGAAGATAGCAAATTTGAGCCCAGCCTGGGAATCTTACTGAGACCCTATCTCAAAATATAAAATAAAAAAAAATGAACTGGGGATGTAGCTCAGTGTGAAGGCTCTGGGTTCAATCTCCAGTATAGCATCAAAAAGAAGAAGAGCAAAGTCCCTGGACATAGTAAAACTGTTGCTGGAAGGTATTAGAAATTAAACCTCAGCTTTTTTTTTTTAAATGCCAATTGAAGTAACTGTAGGTAATCAATACAAAATGTATCTTAAAACAGCCTGCATGCTCCAAATTCTTTGCTCCTGGTTATATGAATATGGTTGTTACAAAGGGCAATTGATAAAATTTCCCCTAATCTCATTGGGAATCACTAAGAAACTGAACATTAAATTTTAGAAAATGTAACTATTTGATGTAACTCTATAGAATATAATTTACAGTTAGATTATAAGCATAAGATTGCACTTTTCTAAGTTGATTCTGAAACTATGGTGGTTACAAGTGCAAGTTACTAATTGAGTTATACTGACCCCGACTCCAGCAGTGTCTAAATTCCCCTCAGGTAAAGATCTGGGCCTCAGAGAAAGTGTTTTTTAACTCTTTCAGATCATGATGCTACTTCAACTGAAAGCAGGGGTTGACAAGCTTTTTCACCTAAAAGGCCAGATGATAATAAACATGCTCTGGTTTGCACACTCTGCTGTCGTGGCACAGAAGCAGCCACAGACAACATGCAAAATAACACGTGGCTGCGTTCCAACAAAATTTTACCTATAGACACTGCTATCTGTATTTTACATTTTACATGATTTTCAAGTGACACGAAATAGTGTTCTTTAGCTTTTCACCCATTTGAAAACGGGAAAACTATTCGTAGCTCACAGGCCACATCAAAAGAAAAAAATGCAGTGGGGCTGGGGATGCACGTAGCTCAGTAGCAGAGCTTCTGCTGAGCATGTGCAAGGCCCTGGGTTCAATCCCCAGTAATGGAGGGGGAGAGAGAGAAAAAGGAGGGGGAAATATGCAATGGAGTGGATTTTGCCCGGGGCCATAATTAGTTGAGCCTCATCCATGTAAACTGTTTATTGGCAACTTCCCCAGGAAATGGAAAGTCTTCAGTTTTCCAAGCTACTAGCTTTGAAAGCAAAAAACAACTGATGCTCTGGGAGATTTAGGTGCTTTATGTCCAAATATCAGTTGTTTATGCCAGTGAATATATGAATTTGAATAAAAGAAAGATATAACTTTCACTAAGTCCTTATACAGTAACTTATTCCTTGGTCTTTTCCCTTTCTTCTCTTTACCCTGTTCCCTTAACTTTCTTTCTTCTGTTATTTTTTTTTTTTTCAGTAACCGGTTTATTTTCAGTATCCTTACAATTCAGAAGAAGGATCTAGAAACCCATCACAAGCATTTATTCCTGAACTAGAATCTTCCACTCATTTGTCTCTTAGAATTTTTCATTGTACCTTAGGTCCATTCCAATTCTGAGGTAATTTTATACACGGGGAATATTTTAATGGTTTTATTCATGAATTCTTTAGGAAATGATAAAAAGGAAAAGTAAAAATCCACTCAGTTCTCCTCAAAAAAGGAACTAATCCTCCTTTTTTGGCTAAGGGATTCTAGTCTCCAACACACTGTCATTTAAAAATGTCAGCAGTACAGTCATTGACGACACTCACAGTTACACTCAAGATGCTATAATGAAAAGCAACTTGCAAGCCATAAAAACAACTGTTGCCTACAGTAGTTGGTGTTCTTATGCAAAGGGTTAAGGACCTTCCCTTGAGAAAGTGAATTTTTATGAAAGAACCAAACTCATTAATGGGCTACTGAAATTATTCCCAAAGGGTGAGTGAAGGCCCACTATTATGGAATAAAATGACACACCCAGGTTACAGATCTTAGACTTTGTGGTCATTTATCTACACATCTGAAAGGTTAAGCACAATGTAGAAAAGAAAATGTCAGTAGGCCCTATGGTTGTTTTAAGGAAATACACATCTCTATGGGCCATAGCATTTGAATGTGCTTGGTTTCGAGTAAAACCCTTCAGGACAGAAGCTATTTCCAACAATCATTCAAAAGGCAAAAAATCATTGAGGGTTTTCTCTTTAATTCTACATCTTGAACTCCGCGCAGCTTCTCTCCAGCTCTGTTCAAAGTAAACCTCTTTACCTTCACTGTGAGGATCTTCATAAATTACATATTTTTAACAGCTCAACACTCCCTGGGGTTCTTGTCTTAGCCTGACATGGTACAATGTGCGGAGTCCATATGTGAGGGGAAAAGGAGCATTATAACTGGCAGCCCTGGCTCTCTGGCTTGTGCAAGGCTCAAAAACACTGGTTCAAACTCACAGGTGGGTGGGGGAACAGCAAGTAAGCATCCATTCTCAAGTCTGTTGCCTGGTGTGGGGGAGGCAGGAGAAGCCGGTTGCTTAAAGAAAAATCTATGGTCACGATTTCAATGATTTTAATGATTTCTTCATCCAGTTCTCAATCATAGATCAAACACAGGTCCCAGTAACAAAAGTAGTCCAAGGCATGATAACAAAGAGTCTCCTACTGAGAGCTTCTGCCCAGGAACAAGGACTTCTCATTATCTGTACAGTGTAACCTGCATCAGAACAAGTGATGGGTTTGTAGTTCTTCTACCCCTGGTGAGACAGCCCTTAGGATCTGAACTGTACCCATACCCCACTAACAGCTATTTCCTTAGTCTACAATGCGGCAGTATGGCCAGGGCAGTGAAGATGAGAGTAGGCCAGCAGCTATCAGAGCTTCAACCTCTGCCTTCTATGCTCCACAACTAAGCCAGTATTACCTTTGGAAAAATCGATTTCATCCATCTCCTCTCTGATTCCCTTGGACCCCTTGTTAGCACCTGCCAAAGGTCTGAGGTCTGCATCTCAGTCTGATTTCCAAGACCCTCTATGATGGAACCCAGCCTAATGTGCCACACCACCACCCTATCCAGATCCTTCATGCTTGTCCTTGACGTTGGGCTTTTACAAAACTGTTTCCTCCAGCTGGACTGGCCTCCTAGTCTTCGCCTCCTAGAAAAATTCTTCTCTGAAAACCTGCAGGTGCTTTTCTGTTTCACAGGAAGTCTCTTCTACAGACCCAAGTAAGAGCAGTCCCTTCAAATTGCCTCTGCTTTGTTCAGATTTGATGAGATCATGTTGAAGCATGAGATCTGTCCACACCTTCATCTCTATTTCCAACTTCTGTGAACTGTGGGCTTTTAGAATGTATATGGACCATATTTCACTTCTGCTTTTCTTCTGTCTCCTTTATACCGAGTCCAAGTGGACCCAGCAAATGTTTGTTGAATGAATCTGGATGTCATCCAACAGTTAACTATGTGTTAGGTTTACAGCACAGAGGGTCACAGAAAAATCCCTTTTTTATGAGCATGAAATTAACTTCCTGCACTCCTGGTAAAGCAGCTACCTATTCTGGGTCATACTCATGATACTATTTTTCCTCTTATATAGGTAAATACCTCACACAATAAACGTGGTAGATGTCAGAGCAGGTGGGGCAGCCTCTGGGGACTGACCCAGCTAACAGGCTACAAGTCATGATCACTTTCAGGAAACTGAAGGTTTGAAGTCCATAACTGACATTTGCAAGCAGATCTGGTTTACGTGCAACGCCAGAAATGGGTACAGAGTAATGCAAAGACTGCCCAGCCATTGACGCAGAGGCCCACCTACAGAAGTGACCTTCATACTGTTCTTAGACAATGAAGGAAAGCAGGATTCACAGTTTCTAGAATAAAGAGATTCAGGAAGGTCACCCTTCTGTAGCTGGTGGCTAGGAAATAATCTCAGAGGCCAAGGCCTAAAAGAGGGAGTAGAAATGAGAAGAAACACTGTGTCTACACTGATGTTTTGAACTCCAGCACATTGTTAAATAAAGGAGATGAAGTTTGAACCCAGTGAAATTAATAGGGACCCCATGGTAAGTGTGTTTTTCCACCAACAAGTGAGTTTTAACTATCTGAACTGCCTATAACATATCTCTTCCTAACGTCATTTAAGAGTTTGCTTGAACCCAGTGATAGCTTTGGAATTAAAACAACCCTTCCAATGTCTAAAAGGAGGATTTTAAAGCAATTGAGCTAGTTAATATACCAAGAGAATCTGAACTTTCTTAGCTCCCTAAGAGACAGACGATGGTCTTAGACCCCTCCCCCACAACCTGTATACACTGAAAACCTCTAGATCTCATGTTTAACACCATGTCACATGTCAATACTCAGGGAGGGGTGGCACAGATATATTTTCAAACATATCCATAACTCCTGAAAAACACTGAGACAGCAATCACAAGCATTCAGCATTTCGATGTATTTTAATGTTATCAATTGAAAACAGGATTCATGCCCTCATCCCAGAAACACTGGGTGCCAGGCACTGTAAAGGATGCTGGAGGCACAAAGACGAATGAGACGTCAGCACTCAACTCAAGCAGCACACAGTCCAGTAGAGGAGACAGGTGGTTAGAAAAACAACTTGACTCCCCTTTTACAACTCAACAGCAACTGCTCTCTTAAAGATCATCAGTGACTTCCTGATGGCCCAGTCCAATGACTTCTTTTGAAGAAGTGGACTCCTTGGTAATCTTACTACCATGCCATCTGAAGGAAGACTTGAATAAGTTTATTGATAGCTCTGCAGGTATCCAGGCAAAGAGCTTTGCCGGCAGAGAAAAAGCAAGTACAAAAGCCCTGAGGTAGCACCAGATTTGGTGTATTTAAGGCAAAGCAAGGAGGTTGGTGTGATTAGAGAGGCATGGACATGCAAAATGGTAATAAAATACAAGATCAGAGAGGAAACAGGGGCCAGACTGTGCAGGAAGGACCTTGAAGTACTGTACTATCTTGAGATGGACTGTGGAGTTTGGAACAACAGCATGACAAGATGTCAGCTGATGCTTTTAAAGGATCGCTGTTGTGGAGACCGGCTGGATAAAAGACTAGAGGGCCAGTGGTGGGCCAGGGGAGCCAACCAGGAGGCGTTTACAGAAACTCACATAAGAAATGACAGCAAAAGTAATGCTGAGAGGCAGCTCGATTTTGGACATATGATGAAGCCAGAGTAGACAGAATGTGCTAATGGTTTAGGTGTAGTCTGGGAGAGAAAAAGAACTCTGAGGATTTTTACCTGAGTAGCTGGAAGCACAGAGTTGCCATTTACTGAGATGCGAAAGCCTTTAAGAGGAACAAGTTCTGGGGCAAAGTCAGGAAATAGTTTGTGGACAGGTGAAGCAAAGATACCAGTGAAACGTACCATAGGAGCTGAGGGAGCAGGACCTTGGTCACAGGGGTCTGAAGTCCAGAGGAGAGGTTAGGCTGGAGACACACATGGAAGCCGAGCCTCTCCTGCCTTCCAGCAGCTTCTCCACACAGGCTCTGCATGACTAAACCACCACCACCGGCCACTCCGCATAAGAGCAAGCCTGGTTGCTGCCAGCTTGCCCCCTTCCTTCTCCTCTTTCTCCTCCTTCTTCACTTCCTCCTCTTCCCACAACATGCTCAACCTGGCCTTTATGCACAGGGCCCACATGGCTTGAAAAATGAGTGTTCCTATGAAGGCAAAGTCACTTAAGAAAGTATATAGTAGCCGGGCGTGGTGGCGCATGCCTTTAATCCCAGCACTCGGGAGGCTGAGGTAGGAGGAGCATTGTGAGTTCGAGGCCGGCTTGGGCTACAATGCGAGCGCAAGGCTGGCCTGAGCTACACAGTGTGACCCTGCCTCAAAAAACTAGGGCTGGGAGTTTGGCTCAGTGGCTTAAGCGCCTGCCCTGGTAGGTGTGAGGTTGTGAGTTCAATCCCCGGTGCCGCAAAAAAAAAAAAAAAAAAAAAAAGTATATAGTGACGATATGATACAGATTCTGTTACCCTAATGACCTGACTTTCACTGAAGAAACACATTTTTGATGGTGTTGCTTTTCATATACTCATCTAAGAACAGAATGTGAAGAGCTACATAGATTCAAAATGGCGTCTCAGAGACCACAAATGTTTCTCGGGAGAGCAACATCTAGTCAAATTTTTATGGAAGGGGGCACCTACTAGCAGTCTACGTGTCCTCAGGCTAAACTCTTGGGGTATTATTTTGGGAAGGAATGGTAAGTTGAAAGCAATCAAAGCAAGAAAATCACAGTATTTTATTTAGTACAAAACCCAATTAAGGAGAAATAAACAGATACCAAAATCTGTTTTAAAGCTCTCTTTTTGCCTGCCCCCCCCCCAGTCTGTCCACAGAGTACATTGTTAGCTTCTTACTTAAAGTCGCTTGCTGGCTGGAAGCTTGAAAAATACTAATTATTCTCAGCAGTTCTGTGACTCTGCAAATGAGACTCACACAAGTTTAAAAGTGCTAAACTGTGAAAGCCTGGGGAACAGAATGTGCTCAAAATTATTCATACAAGCATACTTCCAGACAAGCAAGCATCCAGGAAGTAAGCTAGGTGAGAATAGGCATGGTAGGTTGTTCGAATTTCCTTGCCCTCAAGGGTTAAGAGTAGGCACTCTTGGCTTCTCCCTTCTCAAAGGGAGATTGTGTTGGAGGAAGCAGGAAAATGGTCACGTGGACCAAGCCTGACTTCTTCATCTGCCATCAGAGGTCATTTACAGACCCTCACACAACTGCACTTCTGAGCCTGTAAAAGGACGAGAGTTGGCCAAGCCAGTCAGAAAAAACTCATTGCTGGCCTCCCCACTCACCCAGGAAGCAGAGTCAGTGCCAGGCAATGGAAAGCTGCCAACTCTTCAGTTCACTGTGGCAACATCCAAAGTGATGAGACAATCTTGCGGGTCTGCTGCTGCTCTTTGTGATGACCGGGCCACTGGCCCAACACAATTTTGATCTTGTCCTCTTTTTATGAATGTAGCATATGCATATACGTGGCTTCTTTCTATCTGTATGCATGCATACCTGTATATATTTTCAACCTACCCACCTTTCATTTCCTAGCACCCACAAGTAGAATTAGAGAGTTGGGAAGTTCTATAGGACCCTTTCACTATATGGATACAGAAACCAAGGCTTAGACAGAAGTGATCTGACCAGGATCTCTCAATAAATTTAGTAACAGAGTTGGAATGCAGATCTAAATTGGCTGATCTTCAATTCTTGGTCTCTGTCCATGTCTGACTCAGCTTCTTGCTACTTTGTCTCTCTCTAGCTCTGCATCTCTGTCCCTGCCCCTACCACCCCCGCCACTGAATAGGATATTAAGTTTAGTTTGGCATGTATCCTACTTGTTTACCATATCATCACAAATAATCACATGCTTATAACACAAATACTTAGTAAACCCCCATTATTTTACTGTATTGCCTCAACTTCAAGCTTTGGTCATGTTTTGGCAATGTCTCTTTTTGCTAAAAAGGCTACACAAAACATCTTTATTACTATACAAATGTTGCCTTCACCCATGGGATTATTAGGAAATATTTCAGGGCTAGTTTCTCAATTTAATTTTTATGATACCTCTTGTACTCTCAAATAGACCCTAATGATGGATACTTGAAATGTTGCATATATTCCCCATGACAAATCAAAAATCCAATTTTAATTTGAGCCATAACTTCTAATGCAATTTGTTGATAAGTAAAAAAAAAAATGCTTACTTTCTCACCCCTGCTTCCAAAACCAACACTATAATCTATTGTATATTATATACTTGAAAAGTCACTGAAGAGAACAAATACTCTCTAGGAGATTTTACGAATGCTGTACAATGTGAATTGCCACTTTCTCTTTTCTTGGGATTGTATGAGAAAGGAAATGAGCACATAAACTGTGATGGATATTCCTTCCGATCTGTCATCTGTTTTAGATTATAAGCTCCCAGAAGACAGGGCTATCTTAATCCTCAGTTTAGTGCCTATTTCATGTCCTATGTCGAATAGGCAATGAATCTGTGCTTTTGGTTCTGCTGCAGGTGTTAGAAATGATACTGCAAAAAGAAAGAGAAGAATAGTAAGGTTGGCTCCTCAGCACAGGTCAGATGCAATTTAATCTGGCTTAGTCTGGTTCTACAGTCAAGAAGAAACTGTAGAATATTCCCTGCAAAAGCTACTCATTTTTAATCTAGATCTTACCATTCTCCTTCCATTTAAAAACTGCCAAACTCATTTTCTGGGTGTGCGCATGAGTCATACCAAGGCTGCAAAGAGATTTATGTATGATATAAAGAAAATGAACATACACATTCCATCGCTATCTAGAGCAAGTCATAGAATAGTCCCCTCAGTAGCTTCTGATCCAAAAACCCTCAACTCAGTGTAGAACTTTTGGGGCACCAAGTGTGTACCTGTATAAAGGCACAAACCACATTCTATCACATGTTTAGTTCTATCTCCTCTACTGAACTGTAAATTCCATAAAGGCAGGTCATCTCTCTGATTCACCTTGTTACACCAAGTGCTTGACATAGCGACTAGCAGAGTGGTTCAAGTAAATACCCCCAGATTAGTTCGATGTTTCTCAAAACAAAGAGCTAAAGTCACACTAAAGATACAATGAAACGGCTGTCACTGGCTTCTTCACCTTTTGCAAGACCATCTTTATCAGCTCTCTTTTATAACTTCCTTTTCGTGACTGTATTTGTTCTAGAAATGCAGTCACGAAAGGGAAGTGGTAGAGACCACTTACTAAATCAGCTCAGGAACGAGCACACACATAGTCCCTCAGTTCTCCTGTCCATCTGCCTAAATCTTCATGTTCCTGCTTATAAACTTCTTGTTTTCCATAGTCTCAAAGTGACTATACCTCATCAAAGTGACAAATAAGTGTTCTATAGACTTACTTGATACAAAACTGCATAAATGAAATTTCACTTAATTTGTGCTAATGAAATAAAAGTACTAAATTATAAGCTGTCATAATCAGATTTCGTGTGTCACAGCTATACCACATAGCTTGGATCATCTCGAAGTGCTTGCTTTATATAGCAACATAATAGCTCAAACACATTTGTCAATAATAACAAGAGTTGACCAGAAGTGCAGAAAGGAAGGGAGATGGAGACAGTACTGTTGGTAGTTTCAGATCACTAAATGGACAATATTCATTACTTGAACCCATTCACTGCACTGAAAAAACAAGGACATGCTTATCAGTAGTCAGCATAGAAGGTACTTTATAGATGCTTTAAACTACTGCAGTAATTACCTATAACTCTCATTTGGGGCCCAAACTTTTATCAATCAATCTGATCTTCCACTATGTTTATGAGACCAGGGTGAATATTATTTTTCAGTATTTCCAAAAATCAAATCCATCCTGAAAGGATAAATATTGTCCCCACTAAGGTTATTCCAAAGCTTACACATTCCCTATTTAGCATTTTTCTTAGTTCAACTCTAACAAGTTGTCACAATTTGGACTTTTTTTTTTTACTGGCTTACTTTGGGTTCTTTGTATTCACCACTAGAATATAAATTCCTTGCAAGAGGAACTTTGTTTAATTGTCATGTCCCCAGCACTAAAAGTAGTGTTGGCTTACGGTAGGTGCTCAGTAAATATATCTTTAACGACTAAGTGTATTAATCAATCAACAGTAAATTTTAATTAGAGTATTGAATAATCACCAAGTTGTAGGCCCCCTCCTGATTTCCCCAAATCTATTAAAGGCCATCATCTGCTTCTGCTCAGTTTCAAAATGATTTAGCATCAACCCACCTAAGACTGCTGTATATAAAAAACAGTGAACAAAAACACCCATGGCCCAGACAACAAACATCTCTTGCAAGAGATGGGGAAATCAGAAATCCTGCTTCAGATAGATTGTTGTAGGAAAGGAGGCTAAGAAGTGGGGCCATCTCCAAGCTATGCTGCTTTCATTCTGCACTCAAATTGGAAATACAATGTTCTGGTACTTGTGAGCTACAGTTCACCTAAGCTGAATTTAAAATGAACCTGAAGAGCATTATTTTATTTACAAATAGTTCATGAACATTGTAAAGGAGATACTGAATCTGCTCATATAGAGATAAATAAACGAGGTTTATTGAAGTCTCCTGGCGGATGGCTTTACAAGAGACTTCAAGATCCATGAGTGTTAATTCACATGGCTCTTCAATAATATGCCAATGTGGTTTTCAGAGAATCTTAAGCTCCTATCCTCTTATCCTATTTTATTTTCTCATGTAAGATTCCTGCATTGATAATAACTAATTAGTTTTTTTGAGGCTGTTTATTTCACTCCTTATGAGTTACTGAAAACCTCTGTTTCTTATGTAAGCAAAATCTAATTAATTCTCATTAATTAGACAGAAAAGGTTTATTCAAGCAAAATAACACAGTGAACACTCTCCCCTGCACAATATCAGAGTTATGTAGGCTATCCTCTAAAAGGTGTTGGTGAGTCAGAAAATGGTTCCTGCCTGAAGCAATAACACTGCTCATTTCTTCCCTATAGCTTTTATTCCTTTCAGTGCAAATAAGCTGTGATGGGCTTAGGAAACTCTTATTTTGCCTCATGCATCATCTGTGACACTGTCAAATTAGTTCATATTTAAAAATGGGAGAAAGACTGTACAGGCTCTGTGTACTATATTCTCATGTGCACTTACATTTTAATACAAAAGCAATCAGTAAGGGCCATTTAATGGCCCATTTATGCCAATTTAATACGGCTCTGACATTCCACAGCCGTACGTAAGCAGTCTTCTTTTAGGTCTCTTGACAAATGGACAAAAGCTCCCAGGAGAAGGTAAACTGTGCCCTGTGGTGAGTAGTCATCAAGGCAGAAATTGGAGAAACCATGAGAAGAAACCAGTGTGTTGCAAAATGCTATTTACAGATGACTTCTAGCATACAACCCAAATGAGGAGGGCTGAGAAGGTTCTCAAACCTCACAAGGCCTTGAAAAAGCCTCCTTATAATCACAATGCCTGGCTGATAAGGTAAGACTGGGCTGTCTGGAAAAGTCAATGGAGCCAAATAGATAGTGGGACAACAAGTATGAAGGGACAGGAAGCTCCATGGGGCCAAAATGACAGTCATTTTTCCCCCTTTAGGTGCAATTTTAAAATCATGGAGAAGGGCAATTTGCCAAGTAGGAAATATTTCCACTCTGAAAGGGGAACAGAAATAATTTGGTAATTTTTAACTTGTGAAAAAGTAGTCCCTGTTTCATGTAGGTATAAGATCTACTATGATATATAGTTGTGCTATGAATGCTCTAGATAAGACAGTGAGACCAAATTAATAGAAAACATCCTAGGTGAAAAAAATAACCACCTAAAGTAATGAAATAGACAAAGCAAAAGCTATAAATATGCATGGAAAAAGAGTCAAAGTACTAAAAGCTTAAAACAGAGGCATTTGAATTTTTGACAGAGAATGGGCTATGATTTTATTAAGAAAGTGTGTTGTATTTGGCTAGCATGTGTGAGGCCATGGGTTCAATCCTCAGCAGAGAAAAAGTGAGTATTAAAGTGATTATGTATTCCTTTAGCTAACGACATCCAATTTACAGCCAAAATCCTCCCCTTCTTCATTTATTTCAACTAAGTTTTAAGTTTCAGTCTGTATTCTCAATCCAACCTCTCTCCTCTATGTGACCATGCACAATCTGTTAGCTGGCCCCAGACCTTTCAGAACAGAATTCTTAAGGGATTTTTCTCTCTTTGGTTGATAAATTTCTTTGAACATAATGAATTAGAAGTGCTGGCATCAAGAACTACAAACAGGAAAAGCAAGTAAACATGCAAGAAAAGTATCACTAGTATAGTTAATTACAAATCAAGATACAAGATAAGATCCAGTTGACTGGGGTACTTATCCTACACCTGTCACTAGTCAGCTGCATGTGCTTAGGTAAGTTCTTATCATGGAGGCTACCTGCTTTCTCACCCGCAGACACCTACACAAGCCTTTTAAATTAAGAGTCCTATGGGAAGTCCCTGTGTTATTTTCCTCATTTCCTTCCGTAAGTTCCACTCTTCTTCCATAGCAAGATCGGCTGTGCCCATGAGTGGGGGATACATTTCTTGGAATTTTCAAACCCTCTTGGCTCCTCTTTCTATAGACTCCTTTCAACCCAGGAACATTTTCAGCATTTCTCTGAATTTTTAAAAGCCCACCTTCCCAAAATCTAGTTGTGGAGCTGATTTTTAGGTTTAGAATATGGTCAACTATATGAATAATAAAGGAACTAGTAAGTGACAACATAGAATTTTTAAAGAAAGAAAATGCAAAGAGAGTTTTAATATTTCACCTTTCTGTTCTACTTTCTCCAAAACCCAGCTGCTTGCTTCCCCATCTTCCCCCAAGAAGCTCAGTAGGACAGATTGGGGAAGCTGTGGGATAAGTTGGGGCAGGAAAGCTTTCCAACTCCAACCTCCGCTCTTAACTGACCTTCAAATGGATACTGTGGAGGCCAACATAAGGATAGCTGAAGAATTTTGAGTGACCTGCTAACAACAAGCCTGTCGGCACCGAGCTCACTAGCACACAATGCCTGTACCATATAATTTTGAAAACAACTTTGCATGCCTTCTTTCCTCCTATTGGCGTGGTGTTTAGTTCTCTTTGAAGGTTCTCTGTGGCCAAGCTAAAGAAATAGTGAACGTTCAGATATTTGTATTTAAGAAAGAAGTTGACAATTGCATTTTGGTGCTGAATTGTTATGCTAGCTGGCAGAGGTTAAAAAAACGTTTTAACTTCTTGTGACATTTACAAGAATTATAAAGCTGACTTTTGCCGGAAAATGTATGTTTAATCTAAGCAGTTCTGTTACACTGGAAAATGTTTTTACATATCCACTTTACAAAATTAAACAGAATGTTGGAAAAAGATTTTGGCCCATGTCTCTGGAAACAGATAACGGTACCATTTAAAAGCTAGAAAGATCCTTAGGGATCATGGACTCCTAAGCATTGGTTTTATTGATGAGAAATGGGCTTGAAGAGAAGAAGGGAATGTCTAAGGTCATATCGCTCACTCATTGACAGCAGTTAAAGCTGTAACTTGGGGTTTCTGACTCCTCATGCAAGGTTTTCCCCTTTAGAAACAGGCAAGCCAAACACTTATTAACCTTTAATGCTTGTATTTTTCTTCCAACAGGTAATTTGCCTTGAGTGATAAAAGTGCTCTCAGTAATCAAGTGAAATACCTCTATGGGACTAGCAGGTCCATTTAAATTCTACAGTAGGAAAGGGAGCAAATCTGCCAAATCCTAACATTGAAAAGGACAAGAAAAGCATGGAACTGAAATTTGACAAGGTAATCTGTTGGGTTATGTTGCAGGAGTAGCTAAGAAGGGATGGTTCTAATGACAGAGTGGCCAGAGGCAGCAAAATTAGAATTGGTACTGAACCCAGGAAAGCATGAAACAGAGGAAAAAGAAGGACCCAAACCATAGTTGAAGTCTTCAGAAAACCAGCAAAAGCAAAGAGCAAAGTTCACCTCCCAGATCACCCCCCACCCACCTGATCATTCTCTGTATCTAGTTAGTTTCCATCATGACATTTATCACTCTCTAGGATTATCTCATTCATTTACTTGTATAATTGTTGATTTTTAATGTTCCCTTGACACCTCCTTCCACACATACTCATGCTTCTTAAGAAATGTAGAGACAGGGACACTGTCCACCTTATGGTTCTCCATGGCCAGAACGGGCCCGAAATAGAGTAAATGCTCAAGAGATGCACTGCGAATGAATAAATCTGAGAAAGATAAAATAAATTAGACTATGGTTGTTGGAAACAGAATAAAAACATTCAAGACTCCATATACAAGGTTACTTTTTATTATTCTGACTTCAGGTGAGAATAAGAGACTGTCTCTATCTTAGCAATGTCGATAGCACCTTTAAAACAAAGGAAATAAAAGGACTGGCCAATGTATGCATCATTACTATGCGCAGTTTGGGGGCATCATTACTATGAGTAGTTTTGTGAAATTTGAAGAAAGTTCTAGTATAGGGGAAAAGGGTGGGAGGACTATCTACATAGCAACAGGAGGAACTCTGGGGCATCTAGGTAGATGCCTAGGTTTACTAGTACAATGAGGACTCCTTGTGATCTGAAAGTGACCACGAAGGAGACTGAAATTAACAGCTGGAACCCAGAACACTTGTAATTAAAACTTGCAAATAAACAGCTGTGCCGAATTTCTGAAGTGAAGGATGAGGCACACCATGATGACTGGGAACTCCCCAATTAGATAATTCCTATTCAGAGGGTACAATAGCCTTCAAACAGCCCACAGGGTAGTAACTGAACTTGAAGTGAATATACTTAATTTTAGGAAGGTGGAGAATGGGATCTTCCTTCTGCAAAAGGGATATTGTACTCTACTAAAGACATCAGCCCTGAGTTTGTAGTTTCCCCTAGAAATAGCTCGTTGACAACTAATTCTCCTAACGACAGTACACACATTAACCAAGATTTGTCTATCCCTTTGCTCTAATTAAGTTCTAGGGTTAAGCATAATCATTCTTTCTCCAGCCTGAAACACTGACAAATGAACTGGAAATGTAAAACCCCAAAGCAATTCAATATTTACTAAATTTAAAGGAAGTAATCAATGACTAATTTGAATTTATGCACATTCTTTTCCCACTTTAGCACTGTCCTATTTCCCTTAAGCTCCTCTTTGGCCGTTAAGATTGTGGGCAAAGTTATAGTCATTGAACAGTTTGTCACATGCTGCAGATATGTGCACACAAAACTAATCTCTCAATGTCGGTGCACATTACTAAAGAAAAATGTTTTAGGCACTTCGGGACAGGGACCTTATATGTTCTACATTCACAGTCTCATTCCTACGCAGAGAGGCTGGAATATTCAGTAAACATTTGCAGAATGAATGAAAGAAAGAAATCCATCCACCTCTTGAAAGAATTATTTACATACAGTCGAAATCTTAGTCACACCTGGCCCAGCATACAAGTGTGTGTCTATGCAGGCACAATCTCTGAACATTCTAACACGCTCATCCTTCAGGTTGCATACATCACCTCTCCCTCTGGCACATGCATTTCTATGACAAAACACTGAAACATTAACTGTAAGTGTCCCAAGAAAGATGACTTTAATTAGCATTCCTTCCAAACATGCCAATCTTCCAACACTTAAAAATTGAATTCAATTTTCATTAGGAAACTGTTCCTGTCTCCCTAGAAAACATACACTTTTTAAAGTCCCAATTGCCATTTAACCCTTTAGATCATAACAAGAAAAATTCAGTTTACCTGTCAGGCTTTCCCTGAAAAACTTATTTTGAACCACTTTGCTAGCTTAGACCACTTTTACTTCTGCTCAGGCTAATGTCCTTTACTGCTTCCTTGTTTTCAATTCTTAATACTTCTGAAGCTAGATTCCTCCGTCTACATTCCTAAGGTGATGACAAAAACCAGACTACGCTTTCCGCCTCCTAGGATATCCTGCCCTGGAGATTCTCAGCAGGCAACTGGAAATTGGAGTTAGCCTGGAGCTCCGGAATGAGTTAAGAATTGGCAAGGTCAAATTGGGAATCATTAGTGTAGAGGTTAAAGGTGAAACTATGTAAGGAGATGAAATTACGCAGGGAGACAACATAGCAAGAGACAAGAAGCAGATCAATGACAGAACCTTGGGAACTGCTTCATTTAAAGGAATAAGAGGAAAGGAAAAGCTGTGTGAGTATGTGAGTGTGTGTGTGTGTGTGTATGGTGTGTGTGTGTGTTTGTGATGTGTGTGTGTGTGTGTGTAAAAGAGATCCCAACAAAGAAAACTCAATGAATACTGAGAAAACACCCAGATAAATTATGAGTATTTTCAAGCAAGAGAAGATGTGCTAAAATGCCAAAATCTCCAAACAGATTCAGAAGACTGAGGCCAAAGAAACAGCCATCAGGTTTTGAAAAATCGTGGTCACAGATAAACTTTCGGAAAGAAGTCTTCATAATGCCATTCTTATGGATTCTGTATGAACACAGGTGGATGTGTAGAGGTGTATATGCAGATACCTCAAGCCGCCATAAGATTAAATATTAGTATGGAATGAGGCTGGTACTGGGTGTGCCAGACAATGAAAGTCCTAACTACTAGCATTTATTGACTCTTTACTATGTGCCAGGCACAGTGCTAAGTTTCTGCTATGCATGACCTCATTTTAATCCTTACAACAACTCTATAAAGTGGCTACATTTTACAAGTGACAAAACTACCTGAAGCAAACAGAGGTTAAATGAATTACCCAAGGTCACAATGCTAGAAAGTGGCAGTGGCAGGACTGGACTCAATGTCCATTTGAGTCTGAAAGCTCATGTTCTCAGTCACCAAGGTGATACTGTACTTCTGCTATGCTGACTGATGCCAGTTAAGTAATCTATGCATGAGGTGAAGAGCGCTGATATTCGTTGAGGTCTCTTATTACCTGATGCTTAGCACAATACAACTCCTTTCATACATACGCTGTCAACATTCTGGCTATGTTTATGCAAACTTTATAAGAGTATATTTAAAGAATTCTGATTCAGCTCTTTAGAAAACAAATTAAAGACATGTGATTCCAAACAGCCAGTTATAATTGAACTTATTCACTACAATAGTTCCCAATGGTTTGAAATGGTTTTCTTAAAGTGTGGTGTCATTGATTCGGTGGTTGTTACTGAGATTCGAAATACTAACAATCGAACTCATCTAAAAATGGAGGAATTTTGCAGGGTGATCTTAAAGACCCTTTGTAGTCCTGACTTTCTGATTCTTGTATGCAGGTCTAACACTTTTAAAGATATGGAATGTGAAGAATATAAATTCAGCAGCAGAGGGCCAGGAGTTTGGCTCAGTGCCTTAAGCGCCTGCCCTGGCAGGCGCAAGGTTGTGAGTTCAATCCCTGGTGCCGCAAAAAAAAAAAAAAAAAAAAAAAAAAAATTCAGCAGCAGAACTGGTCAACATGTTGGCATCCTTTTATTCATTAATTTATGGAGGCCTATCATTGAAATACTATAAAAACTAGTCTTTGGCTGTCCAAGGTAATGATTACTAACTTAAACAGAAACTTGCAAACTCCATTACAAAATGACACACTACAAATCCAACCATATAGTTTGCTTACAACCAACTGCAGACCTTATAAGTTACAGTTGGCTATTGAAAAGAGAGAGAGAGAGAGAGAGAGTGATAAAATCTCTGCAATTAGGTTTTAGCTGCCTATAGAAAAACAAATGAGGTTCTGGTCTGAAGCAATTATTATCACTGTAAATTGTGCATGTGTGCAGCGATAATACTAGGCATTTGGGATGGCTTCCACTGATTGCTCCTTTCTTTCTCTGGATTACAAAATCCATTCAGACAACCGAATAACAGCAAGTATTTATGCAAATTGTTAATTATGAGGCACAGATTATCATAATTTTGTACATTTATGAAACTGTATATACAATGGGGATTACCAAATGAATTGTTACTTTGTTATTTTACTAGTGGTTGAAAAATATACTAGCCTCACAGTAGTTTTCATGTATCATTCAGTCCACCAGAATTCAAAAATGGCCCCATTAATATTTACCAAAGCTGTTTCCTTCCCATTTTACCATCTGTACTCCACTCTTCTTTCTCATGAACCAGGTATTAAGCATCTGTACTCCTCTCTTTCTCGCTTAGACTAGGTATAAGTTGCTCTGATATTAATTTCTGGTCCAACCCATCAGCACCATAGGAAGAAGAAACAGTATTCCAGATTTATTTTGCTATAGACTAATACTGTTATAGAGAGATGGTGCTATCATATGCAGTAGTAAATTTTAAAGCAAAAGAAAATGAAATTCTCAAAGCTTCCCCCATGTAAACAATAATAGGGTTAATAGTCTCTATCTTACTGATCATTCTCTAATGGTAGTCTACTCCATTTTATTTTACATGTACATTAGGAAATCAGGGCTCAGAGTGATAACAGGACTTGATCAAAGTCAACCCACTAAATAGTAGTAGAACCTAGTATTCCTGTCATCAAGAAACATCCAATGTATGATCTTTAAATGCCTTCCTGTACTAATATCAAGTGATTAGGAATCTATGCCTTTTATCTCAATCAATTATAGCCCGACTCTAAAACACTAAATTTACTCTCTTTTCAGTTGGCCAGTGTATCCACCCTGAACCTAATGAGAATGGGGAAGCCCCACTACTCAAAGCTAAGCCAGACATCTTCAAAGTGCCCCAGCTAGTCTATTTTAATGGGCATCTGTCTGTGCAGAGCAATGCCAAAGATAGTCCTTGCTCTCCCTAACCTACTTGACCAGGGGGCACAGAATGGGATGCAGGTGGATAGGAAGAGAAAGCAGAGGCACTGGTAAATATTTATGAACCAAATAAACCTAACACAGACCAAATACAATATTGGTGGTCACTGTGACTTTAGAAAACGATGCGCCAAGCAACTAGAGCACACCATTACAAAATGGCTTACAATTCGCAGTTGCCTCTTTAGCAGTTGTGGCAATATGATGACACAGTCCATGGCCACGGTGAGCACTTTCCTGGAGCATGCTCAGTGTCCCTTCTCCCCCACAGAGAGGACCTTTCTTGTCCTTGTTTTGATTTGTTCTTCTGCACGGCTCATGTAATAAGATCCCTGACCTACGGGCTCACTCTACCTTGTAAGTGTACATATCTGCACACTTTGGAAACCCTGATATTTTTAAAGAATGGATTTTTCTTCATGGCAATGCTGATCTGGTTGTTCTGGAACCTTAACCCGGCCTAGGTACAGGCAGGCATGCCTGAAGCACTGTGAAGAGCAGTTTGTGGCTTCTTAACTACACACTCTACTATGCTATCTAATTCCAGCAAAAAGGAGCTAGTAACTTAATGACAGATTTTCTAGGGGGTGGCCTTGAACATTCACCTACTTCTGAATAAGACCAGCCTTCAGACTTGACACTACATGCTGTTTTAAACTCAAACAGAGCCTTGGCAAGAATCTGTCCGAGTCTCCAATATTTTTTGTGCTGAAATTAAACTGACAGGCAACTCCAAAGCCTATGCATTCTAGCTTTCTTGGGGTCAGTTAAACTAAAAATACATCGTTACTTACCTTGCTGTGTCTAGAATCTGAAAAATCCTCCACCTGTTAAAGGAATAGTAAAACCAGTTGCTAGCAAGAGCTTGGCAAGAGTTAAAATAGCAAAAATTTTTCATTTCATTTGGATAGTGTGTTTTTCCAACTTCCCAATCTGTAAGGAAATAGCTCATGGATGGCTTCCCACTTTGACTTCTATTAGCTTGTCTCAAGTCATGGGGAGATTCTGAATCAAAGGGCTGAAAGGAGCAGCTCAGCACTGACAGCCAGCCTTCTGGAGGGCTATGGGCTGGGAATGATGGATCTACCACTCACTCATGCTAATTCTAGTCCCTTCCACAGAGAGCAATGCCAATGTCAGAAAAAAAAGCCGGTACACCAAAAAACTCAACCAAGCCCAGCCCTGTAGCATCACTAAATTGAAACTTCTGGTTGAAAGGACCAAGGAGGAATTTGCAAGGATTGTTCATACTACCAGGAATATATGAAACACAAATAAAAGGAAAAGAATTATTAGACTTTGCTGATGCTTTTAAAAATGATTAAAATTCAAAGTACTCACAAAGTGACACATAAATCATCTCTCTAGTCGCTTCCACCCAAACACAAGGCATCCATCAAAGTAAACAATATCCTTCCATTCAAAATACTTGCTTACTTCTCCTCATAGTATGTCTTGAGTCAGAAAACACTATCTACTGCATGAATTTGTTATTAACAGAGTGTGAAGTTGTGCACAGATCAGTTGCTAATCTGAGGATTCAAATGGACTCAGTTACCTTTCTGTTTTTCATTATACCAGAAAAAAGGGATATTACGCAGTAGTTAATACATTTATACCAAATGTGGGTTATATGCTCTGTGCATCTTCTTGGGGGAAATTTTTTTTTTACCTGTGGGCTTTAGAGGGGAGTTAAAAGAGGGTTTTTATAGCATGGCTAACATCAGAGCCATTGCATCATCACTTGAGAACCAACAGATGATTACTTTATCACCTGTCCCTGGTGTGGTTCAGTCCCCCTTCCCAGCTTCTGGGTTGCTGACAGGCTGGGAGATACAAGTGCTACAAGAAGCAAAAGTGATATACCTGGTGAGGCCTCACATCAGATCTCTTAACCGAGACACTCCCATGAGCTGACTTACCAACCGAGGTTCAATGTGTTGCCATCCACACGAGCCACAAGCAAGAAGTAATCTAGAATGTACTGCCCTAGCCCATTGGCTTAGACTCCCCACACACTGAAGAAAAGCAAGGAGCCCTTGCACCACACTTGGCCTTTGGGTGACACAAAACAATTTGGGTGAAAAATTAAAAAGAAAACTAACAATAACAACAAGAAAACAATTTTGAGAAGAAAACAATGCCATACATTGATACTGAACACCAGAAAACTTCAAGGTCAAATATGTTGCACTCTCTAAAGCCACCATTTTTATTTCATTATGCTAGTGGAAACATATATATATATATATATATATATATATATGGTTTACATCAGAACTGGTTCAATTAATTTAACTATTTTCTGTTGGAATTATTATTGTTCTACCTTTAGATAAACTTCTCAATTGCCTATTAAAGTTTACCTAGTAATTGTACTGAAAAAAACTTTTGGAAGCACCTTGCCTTACCTGGGAGTCCAGATAGCCAGAAGTAGAATATTCAGCGGGGATCCATGAAGATATTACAGATGCATCAATCAAAGAGTTGGATGGTTGTTGGAAGTGAACCAAAGGTCACAGGGAAGGGGTTGAAAAAAAAGAAGAATACTGATTAGAAGAAAATAAATTTTCAGAACTTATTTTACACACACACACGCATGCACACACACACACGCATGCACACACACACACATACACTCTCTTAGAGAAAATTCTTAAATGGAATCCTGTAAGTAGTCCCCTTTAATTGTGTTTCATTAAAAAACATTTATTATGCATTATATGCTAGGCATTGTTACAGGTATTGCAGATGCAACAGTGAATAAAATAGACAAAAACCCCTGCCTCCATGTAGTTTACAATCTTGCAGAATTTTTTGTAAGTCATCTGCTTGGAAGAAATTCCACAGAAATACATCATGTCATAAATTCTAGGAAAGCATTTCTCCCTATCTTATTTATGTCTTTACTCATTATGTACAGATTCAAGCTTTGTGTTAGAAAGAATTCCCTTTCTGATTAGAAGATACATTGTAAATTCAGGATTTCTCCTTGTGGAAAGTTCTCCCAGAAGGCTGTCAATCAGATACCTTTTTAGGTGGGCTATTTTCTGCCCATTGACTTCCTATGCTTATACTTTGAAATGAATCAAACATAGGTTATGTTTCAGTTGAGCTCAGTTTCATGAAGCTGTAGTCCCACATCTTAAGAGGGTTTATTAGTTGATGCTGTGTTTCCTAAGAGCTGACCCAGGTGACATTCTGGGATAGCAACAGCTATCCTTAGACAAAAAGAGACCTAGTTATCATACCCATGGCCCAAACACTGGCTAGAAAAGAATTATTAGGACAGTCTACCTCTGGGCCAGTTTCAAGAAGATGTGAATGAACTCTAAACTGTCAGCAACTGCCTGAAAGTGTCAAATTAGTAGGTAAAGGAAAAGACTAAAATGAAGGAAACATATATATGCTACTAGAATGATGGGAATTTGGGGGAGACTTGGAAACCTCAAACTATGACACCTTCCCTTAGCATTTACCTTCTCAGGGCTAGTGCTTAGAGCTTCAGAAATAAAGTAATTCATTTTGCTATTAAGTACACACAGAAAGACTTAGGAAAAACAGAATGATGTGAAACTCTGGAAGCCCTTGCCTGAAAATCAGGGTCCCTGTTTTCTAGTCCTCATTTCACTAATGACTCATTTCATCTTAGACAAATTCTTGTCTCCACTCTCTGTGGGAGATGAAGGTTGACAAATTGGTTTCTAAACACCCTCCACTTCTAATAGCTTTATGCTCTATTTTGGAGCTAAGTTAACTAAAAGTACACCAATCTCTAGTCATTTTCTCAGTACAACATGCCACTAGTAGTTCAGAGAGTCCAGAGTCCAGTATTATGAGTTAATGAGAATGTGGCCAAATAGTAATGGCCAAATTCAAATGTGGCCAAACATCATTCTGCCCAGACAAATAGCTCGGTTTATTTGAAACATAGAGTGGCTTGTACTTTATGATGGGAAATTTATACAAGGAAAGTTAATTGAAGAAAAGAACCAAAATCTAACTGATGAACACTTGATCCTCCCCACCCCCACCATCAGTCTCTCTGCTCATGCAGTCTCTCTTCATCTGCCAAGAGCTGGGGATATTGGGAATGGCTATCTGTCTGTAGAGACCTCTGTACCCACACACTTACAGACAAAGGCTAGATGGATGCTCAGGTTTTGCAAAGGGTTGTTAAAACCCCCACATCAATGCTGTTTTGGTCTGATTGCAAATCTGTGGCAGATAATACACTCTGTGGGAAGCAAATGCCTACCATCATTCCACAGCAGCCAGGCAAATGGTCCATCCAATGTTGTTGCTTTCTGACATGGGGCTGGGTCACTCGCTCTCTCCAACTCCCACACCAACAATTGCTGTGCCTTTGATTTCCTACCTTTGCACTTTGTGGTATACACTTCCACCTTGACCCTGCCCTGAGCAAAACAAGCTACTTGTCCTTTTTTATTATTTTTTTTACATGTAAAATGTTAAAATGCTTGACCTCAGTTTTTTGCTTATGCACGGGCCTGAGAGGTGGTTTGGAACCAGGAGATAAGCCCAGGAGTCACAAAGACTGTGCTCCAGTCCTGACACTTTCATTTACTAACTGCATGGCACTGCAAAAGTGTCTCACTCTCTCAGCCTGATTTCTTCACCTCCAAAATGTGGACAAGCACAACGCTTGTACCAGCACTAATATCCAACATACTTCACAAAAAAGATGACATGGGCAACGCCCAGTCAAAGAAGAAGACATATGTAAACAACGTGTATATACAGGCCATTGAGTCTAAAGCTAGCAGGGTGGCTTTCAAGGTGATGTGCAGATCAGAGGAGATCATGCATGGAAACCCTGTAGCGCAGTTCAAGGACTAGAGTCAGATGCAATTAATTTTATGCATGATCATTTTTATTAAGGAGTGATAACAAATAAGAGAATAGCCCCAAATGAGGATGAGTCTGTTGCAGGCCAGGGACACAGCAGTGAGGCTCCTGTCACTGAGCCATCTTGCTTCCCCAGGAACAAAAGAAGCCCCTTAAAGACAGTGCTCAAAGACACCTGCCTATCAACCACATTTACTGATATATTGGAGGGCTGTGCCCCCGATATGACACCTGTGTTCTCTTGCTTGACTGTCCTGCATTCTTCCCCATTCCAGACCAAGGTCCATTAGAAATCATACATACCTCATGAGAGGGAGCTCCTCATGGTTGGCCTGAGAAGGAAGAACACAAAGCAGCCTTTCTAATTTTTATTCTTTGAGTATTGGCTTCAATCCCCAGAGGCCCAGCCTTTGGTATAACTATGAAATCCTCCGAGTTTGTTTTTACTGCTCCTTTCACAATGTCTCCCTTCCTCCAGGATACTAAACTTGGTTTCTAGACCTAGCCTCTTGACTTTTCATTCCCTACCAGCTGACACGGACTTTAATTTTTTTCTTGCCTTTGCACAAAAGCATTTTAAGACTACAGACCTTTCTAGACCCAGAAAAATGATCAGCTATTGGTTCACTCTACAGTCCTACGACAATGAGAAAGAATATATTTTTATAAAAATTTGTCCCAATATCTCTCCATTTTCATCACCTAAGTGACATAATATGTATCACAGAGTTATTCTAGCTATGACTTTATCTAATAGCTGCTGGCTGCTTATTCCCTGGAGTCAATACAAGTGGTAGAGAGACAAATACTACACAGCACAAGGTAACAAAAGAGTCCTGGGCTAGAAGTAGAAAGCAGGTCTTCATGCCACATCTGCCA
Organism: Dasyprocta punctata; assembly: GCA_004363535.1. NCBI lineage: Eukaryota > Metazoa > Chordata > Mammalia > Rodentia > Dasyproctidae > Dasyprocta > Dasyprocta punctata. Next base: position 59,968 of record RJWM01000678.1, read on the forward strand.
CTAGCCAGCTGTAAAAGCCGGGCAAGCCCCTTCCCAAATGGGGACGATCTATTTCTCTCTCCACAGTGAGGGTGTTGGACAAGACTTATGTTCACTATAACTTTCTAAGACTATAATTTGACTCATTTGGGAACACTTTCATGCGGTATAGCCTGAGTTTTGTTTTTTGTTTTTTTAGATTCTTCATTTAATTTTTTTTCTTTTTTATTAGTATATGTTTGCAATACATAATAATTACCTTCATCTTGGGGAACTGGTACAGATACAAAATGATTAAGTAGTCTGAGTTCTTCTAAACCAAGGCCTAGACAGAAACATTCCTAAGATTTCTCCAAGAACACTAGGGTGGTGGTGGCAAACCAATGGCACGAGTGCTACAGTGGGCACACAGAGTCCTCTCTGGCACTCAAGCCAAGTTGCCCCAGAATCACCCCAGCAGCTGAGCATTTAGGTTTAAATCAGTGTTGGCACTTTGCAATAAATAAGTGGATTCTGGGTTGCATTTTAGGCACTCAGTCTCTAAAAGGTTCACCATCATTGCCCTAAGGCATGTTCAGTAGCCTAATTTTTGCATTAGGTTCCCAGATATCCCATGAGTTCCCCCAACGAACTGCAAATGAACATGCCCAAGACTCCAGCTAGTGCCCAGCACACAAGATAAATTTGGAGCTGCTTAACTCGGGCACACAGGTCAATTCCAGGGGATCTATTAATGTCTTAATGTGACAACTTTCTGAGGCTATATTTGGTCTAGGCTATAAACCTAAATGAATGACTAGCATGGCCAGATCAACCCCTATAGGCTGGCAAATCTTTTCATTCCCATATCTATCAACTGCATGGAGTCATGCCCTAACCCAAGATCCTTAACATATCTCATTTGATTTAGAATTCAAGTGGCTGCTACCAACAACTGATATGGAAAGTATTCTCTGTGGCCATCAATCATAAACACTGAGGGCCAGGAGATGTCTTTTAGTGATCTTTTAGGGACCAGAATTATCCAATCCTTTCCTGACTCTGACTCCCTGAGAGCAGGGACCTGCCACAGATCACAGAGCACGTCGATGGCAGAGCCTAGACAAGCACTAACATCTATTAGTTCCTTTCTTTGACAGTGCATTGCAAACCCTGTGTCTACAAAACGCTGCCTACAGGCAGCAGGCAAGCAAGCACCCCCTCCCCCAGACACAATTCCACAGCCACTCAAAACAATTCAAAGAGTAAGGGCTGCAAAGATTGGAAAAACAACCATGAAAGACCCCAAGGATTTTAAATTGTCCTTTTCCAGTAGCTGTTAAATTGTAAACACATTTTTCTATGCTTTCTCTCACATTTTTTTTCTGCCTAAATGTGCTTTTATATTAACAATCAGCGATTCTTCTATTCTTCTCATTTGAGAAATAATGCCTGCTACCTGGGCCCTGTATTACCAAAGCACCAACTACATTTTGGGAACAAAGTGGATCTGATGAGGAAGATTGCTAAACAGTCCTTTGAATTAGTGTTTTCTTATCTCTTGGTGAGCCAGTCAGTTCTCAGTTTCAGATGTCTCCTCTAAGCTATTTGTCTGTTGTCTGCAGCCCTTAAAAACCACCACCTCCCACCTCTCCCTCCCACCCCACCCAGCAGATTTTAGTAAAAAGCTCCCATTTTGGCATCATGAGAGTGCCCTCTAGTGCTGATCTAATTAGGAATCAAGGGACTGAGGAATTCTTGTTTTCATGGGAAATGGGTTTGTCTGTAACTTGTTCTTGGATATGGCAGGACATATTCTTTCTGAAAGCATTTCTACGACACCTATTTGACAATATGTCTTTCAGAAAGCAGTAAAAGGGGTGTTTTGCCAGTGAAAAACCAAAGCAAAACAAAACAAAATGGAACACCATAAAAGAAAATAGGACTTGTCCCGAGAAGCATTCCTAGCTAGGATGCAGTGACCTATCCGAGTTATAAAATAAGGAACACAGACAGGGCTGTTCCACAAACAGAAGTGGACAGATCTTCATGTGTGCCCTAAATGTCCCCAAATCTGTATTTGTTTGATAGGATCCAGTAGTGCGTTTCCTCAATTTGGTCATGCATATGGCTTTTTTGTTTTTTGGCTTTTGGTGGCTTTTTTTTTTTTTTTTTTTTTGGAAGGGAAGAACCAATTAAGAATTCCTTAGAAAACCAGGTGTGGTGGCGCACGTCTTTAATCCCAGCACTCAGAAGGCTGAGGCAGGAGAGAAGCACTGTGAGTTCGAGGCCAGCTTGGGCTACACGGTGAGCAAGACCGGCCTGAGCTACATAGTGCAACCCTACCTCGAAAAAAATAGGGCCGGGAGTTCAATCCTCTGTACCGGGAAAAAAAAAAAAAAAAGAATCCCTTAGAAATTTTCTGGGTGTTACAGGGCTTTCTTTCTGTTATAAAAAGGGGCTTTAAAAGTTTCACCTACAATATAAGTATAAATGTGTGTTGGGGGTTATTTCATCTCATTTTATTTCCATGTTTCAGATTTTTTTTGCTCTAAAGGTCCACAATGAATGTGATTTCAACACTGACTCAGGTCCGTTGGAAGGATTCCACTGTACCTTTTACAATTAGCTTCACAATGGGCTATTTCACTGAATCCCAAACATTTTATGCTGACAGACAAAAGATGGCAAGTTACCAACATGAGATATAAGTGTTTCATTCACATTTTAATATAGTTAAAACACAGCGAATGAAAAATTTCCTAATAAGTAATGATTTGGCCAGTGCTAAAATATAGATTGAGATCGTTTCAGGAACTGTCCTGCCAAGTCACTAAGAGACAGTGGAGACACATGGAATGGCCCATTGCAGATATCTGTCATCTGCTTTCAAAAAGGAGCTTAGATCTCTACTGAGGCCAAAGCTTGAGGAGAAACACGGGGTTTGGTCAGAAACGTCCTTCAAGCCATCTCACGTAGAAAGAGTAATTGGTGGCCATAGAAAAAGGCAACATGCCACAGCAGAGTGAGCTCAGGGGTCAGGCTTTACACAACTGTGCTTGGATTTCAGTTCTGCCACTTTTCTTCAGCTGCTTCCAATGTGTCTGTCTCGCTTTTCTCAACAAAAGTGTGATCTTCAATAATACCTAATAGTGCACAAATCGGCCGATCAGAAAAGCTGTTGAATTTTATACACTTAACAATGCTGATGAAAAAAAAGAAAGATGTTTACAAAGTTCTAAGTGCATCGGGTCAAATAAACGAAGCGTCTGGATAAAAGACTTCATTATCAAAACTGTATGCTAAAAACCAAGCTACTGCCCTCCTTGCCCACATGTACCTTGCTAGCCTCTGTCCATGTGACAAATCCAAATGTCTAGGGATTTGTCTTGAGACTCCTGTCTAAAAAGTACTTCCTGTTTGACAGGTACAATATTCCTAATTACATATATCCTGTTGCTATCAATAGATACGCTGCTTTGGAAAAATCATGACCAGTTCAACAGTTTTGTGGGTTTTGGACATCTTTATATGTGATGACATAGCGCTATTATTATGTAGAGACTTTGTTCCCACAAGGAAACTGATCTCTTTTTATTGCTGGATTCTTAGTTTTATATCTTATCTGAAATTTCAAAACCAGGACCAAAAATCTCCAGTGCTTTGCCTCAAAAACATGAAGTATGAGCCAGATGCCATAGCGCGTGCTTGTAATCCCAGCTACTTAAGAGGCTGAAGCAGGGTAGATATTCCAAGGCCAGCCTGGGCAATTTAGTGAGACACTGTCTAATAAGTAAAACTGAAGATGGAGCTCAGTGTCAGAGCACCCCTAGATTTAATCCCCAGTACTGTCCTCTCCCGCAAAAGAATATGAAATATGGAGAAAGTTGCAAAATTGTCTGAAGAAATACACAAGATATTTTTCCAGAATTACTGGAAATCATACCCAAATGACAAACAATAATCATACCATTAGCTAATACTTAACAAGTGCTTATGATATGCCAAAGAACATACATGAAGTATGAATGAAAAGTATGATGAATGTTTAAATTTAGAGATTTTATTAAGTTAAAAGACACACTGCCATTGATCCCCCTCAAGATATTCCCTCTTACTTCAAAGAACTTATCCCATCATTCTTCGCACTTTCTGAAGCAGTTCTAGAAGTTCTCTTCTGTGAGTGTCTTTAGTTGTGCTGTTGTGGCTGCCTTCATATCCTGAATGGATTCAAAACATTTACCTTTCAGGACCACTTTGACTTTGGGGAAGAGTCACAGGTTACATGGTTTCAGATCGGATGAAAAATATCGATGAGGACACCTTATATTTACATACTTTTGCAAGTCGGCCTTTCCATTGGTGGCAAATGGCAGCAGCATTCACTGTATTTTTTATCACACCTTGCAAAGACACTCACAGAAGAGTACTTCCAGAACTGCTTCAGAAAGTGGCAAGAACCATGGGCTAAATGTGTTGGAAGCCATGGGGATTATTCTGACAAGGATAATGGCAATGTGTCTTTTTCTGTAATAAATTTTAAGAATTTAAACATTTACCTGTATATTTTGATCATTCCTTGTACTTTGAAAGAAGGATCTCATTTTATCCAGAATAAAAGTCTATACTCATCATACAGATGAGAAAACCAAGGCTCAGAGAGACAAGCACAGTAAGTGGTAGAGTCAGAATTCAAATCTCAAGTGGTTGGAAGTCAGTACCAAAGTTCATCAGCAACTAAGTTGTACTAACTACAGTTCATTTTACCTTTACTGCAACCCTGAGATAGGATGGTTCTGATTTCAGAGGAAGTCAGAAGAATTTCAGGAGATAATTTGCTCAAGGTCATGCAGCTAATAATCGAAGGCACTGGGCTAGGATTATTCACTATTCCCTGTCTCCAAGTCTGATGCCTTGCTTGTTGCACTCTGTGCCATGCCTCCACATGGTACTGATGTAAAAAGTGTCACCGTATATAATCTCTCCAGGCACAGGATGCCTCCCTTGAGAGCTGGAAGGTGCACCTTAGTTACTGCACAAGACTGCAGCAGGCTCCCAAGTGCTTCCTTGTATGCCTCTCTTCAAGCTTCTCATGGGACTATTTTTCACTTTGAATTCCAGGGTATACTTTGAGGCTATGAGTGCCAACCACTTGAATACACCAGGAAGAGAGGTAGTAACTCATTTGAAGATGAAAACCTGGTGTAAATCTTCACCACAGCTATGCCGCTCCCCTAGGGCATAAATCAGGTGGCAGTGGGTGGGCCAGGAGCCTGCAGGGAAAGGGAATTTGGCAGGCAGATCGGGGCTCTCTTTCTGCAACAGCAAGGGTGGGACTGCTTCTTGCTATTCTATCTATATGTCTTATCTACGGGTAAATGTGATTAAATTGTATGTAGACAGAATCCAGAAGGTTCAGGACAAGATGACGGGCGGGTGAGGGGGGAGGAAGAAGCAGAGTATATGCCTCATTCCAAAAAGGCCCATGAAATCAGGGTGATGAGAGGAGAAGAGTTGCCCTGAGAAAGAGTTAGAGTTGCCAAATGACTGAGTCCTCTGGCATGGTAACCAGGCCATTCACAATTTGACCTTTGTTTAAAATCCTATCAAAATTAGAAGTCACCCTTAGAGACCATCAAGCCCAAGCTCTGCCTTTATAGTTCCCGAGAGGAAAGGAACTTGCACCAGGGTCACAGAATTTATTACAGGACCCAAACTATCTCCTAGACCTCATGACTTATAAAAAGCACCAGGTTCTTGCTAAAAATATGAACACACCAATCTATGCTAGAGGGATGGGGGTAAAAAGGTCAGTTGGGAGCCAGCAGCAGAGATCCAGGCACAAGAACTGTCTCTTGATGTTTAAGTACTCTTTTCTATCTCTTTTAATAGGCAAGGAAACCCAGCCTCAAACGGATGAAGCACCTCACCCAAGATCATGCAGCTAATATATAAACAATGGGCTTGCAAGCTAGCCTGGCTGCTAAGGCTATGAGTTTTTCGCACTACCAGGGTGGGGCCCCTAAACGTCTCTGCAGCCAGCCTGCAAATAAAAGGAGGCCCCTCTGAGTAGTAAGTGATTTTTAACATGTCATTTCCTCATAGTTGTTGGGATCAAGGGGCAAACTCTCACCTGCAAGTTCAGATCCAACAAAGCCTTGGCTGGTACCCATTTCTCAGAATTTCAAGAATGCTTTTGGACTGATCTCCGTCTCTGGACCAAAGGAAGACAGGGCACTGCTCTGCATAGCCCATGGACTCCCTCATTACTGTGGGGGGCTTTGCGATTGCCTCGCAGGAACTGGTACTCCACCTTGGGCTGCAGAGGCCGCCTGCCTGGCAAATGAGGAGGCACTGATCGCGGCCCCCAAACTCCCAGCCAGCTGGGATGCTGCTGTGGGGGTGTTTCCACCCCTAAGGGTGAGGGGTCGGGCTGATATCCACAGCCCCATCAGGGTGGCGCCAGAGCAGCAGCTCAGTGTCTCTGCTTTGAGGAAAGCTGATGGGAACTGAAGCAGTGGGAGCAGTCCCCAGGAGAAGGAGGAGACCAGACCCTGTTCTGTGAAGCTGGACTTGCTGAACTGTTCACAGCACAAGCGGCACATCAGTAAGCTGCTTGCTCAGGGTGCTGTGCATACCACAGTCAGGGAAGAAATCACCAGTAGCTGGATTTGTGTAAATCAAATCCCGGTTTCCTTCCAAAGAGCCTCCGAGTACCCAACATTGGCAGTTGCTCTTCACATCCTGCCTCTAAGCTGCTTTGCCTTCATCCCCTCATCAGGTGGGTAATGATCTGGAAATTCATATGAGCTGCTCTTACAAGGGAAGCCCAACTTAAAGGGGACGTTCTCTAGAGAAACCTTTTGAACGTACCCGTTTACAGTTATTTTACAGTTTAGATAGCGGTCTCTTCCAAAAGACACGCACATCTCTCTGAGTCAAATTGTTTTTTCTCCTTGTGGTACTGGGGATTAAACCCAGTACTGCACTAGATCACTAACCCTTTTTTACTTTTCATTTTGAGACAAGGTTTTGCTAACTTACTAAATTCTCCAGGCTGGGATCAAACTTGGGATCCATCTTCCTGTCTCAGCCTCCCAGTGTGCTGGAACTGTAAGAGTGTCCCTCCACGCCTTCCTTCAAATTGTGTTCTGTCCTCTTCTGACATATGTTGAAACTTTCAACAGCTTTATTAAGGTATAATAGGTTGTTAGTGTATTTATAGATAGGGGCAATGATCACTACAATCCATTTTAGAACATTTTCATCACCTCGAAAAAAAAAGAAAAAGGCCACACACTTCAGCTCTAATGCCCTGTCCCCTATTCCTCCCAGCCCCTGACCACCATTAATCTATTTTCAGTCAGTCAGAATCTTTTCCTAGTCTGGAGATTTCAAATACATTGAATCACATAGTTATCTTTCGTGACTGGGTCTTTTCTACTAAGCATAATGTTTTCAAGTCTCATCCCTTAAAGCATACATTCCTTTTCATGGTCCAAGTACTGTTCCATTGTATAGATATTCATAAGTTTTGAAAGTTCTTCCAAATAATCTCATCCTCACTCTCTAGTCAAGTCCATAGACCCACCCTGAGAACCTGCTGAGGTAAAATATATACATATACATATATATATATATATATATATATATATATTACTAGCACTATGAGGGGGACACAGGTATGGATAAAGAGGTTCGATGAATCCATTCATTAATTCACACATGCATTCAATGAATGCTCTGTCAAGTGTCTCCCATGTGTCAGGAATGGGGCCTAGGTGCTTAGACTTTAAGGGTCCTTACCTCCCAGACAGCAGTAGGAAAAGCTATGCATCATACACAGTAGCTCCACAGGACAAAACTACTGAAAGTACCCACAAATTATGCTAAACCCATTTTTCTGTTCCGTAGGAATTAACAGCCCAGAACTGGGTTCCTGATTCCACAAACACTAGTGAGAGAAACTAGCTCAAGAGAAGGCTGTAAGCCAAGAATTCAGGTGTTTTCTGTTTTGCCTGTTTTAATGAGGTGAAATTCATGTAACATAAAATGAAACTTTTTAAAATGTACAATTCAGGGGAAAGTGGTACACTTACATGGTGCTCAACTCTACCTCTGTGGAGTTCTGAACCATTTTTATCAGCATGCGCCCATTAAGCAGTCATTCCTGGAGCCCGGCATGGTGGCGCACGCCTTTAATCCCAGCACTTGGGAGGCTGAGGTAGGAGGAGTGTTGTGAGTTCAAGGCCGGCCTGAGCTACACAGTGCGATCCTGCCTCAAAAAACCAGGGTCGGGAGTTTGGCTCAGTGACTTAAGCGCCTGTCTGACAGGCGCGAGGTTGTGAGTTCAATCCCCGGTGCTGACAAAAATAAAAAATAAAAATTAAAAAAAAAATAAATAAAGCAGTCACTCCTTCCCCACTCCCAGCATCTGGGAACCACAGATTGGTCTTCTGTCTCTATGAGTTTGCCTATTCCGAATTATTCATATAAGTGGAATCATACAATATATGACCTTTCTAGTCTGGCTTCTTTCATGCAGCAAGAAGTTTTCGAGGTTTACCCATGTTGTTGTATGGCTCCAAATTTCAGTCCTATTTGTGACTGAACAATGTTCCATTGAATGAACAGTCAGCATTTTGTTTATCCATTCATCCACGAATAAGCATTTGGATTGCTCTCACTTTTTCACTATCGTGATTAATGTTACTATGAAGGATCATGTACAAGCTTCTGTGTGGACACATGTTTTCATGTCTCTTAGGTGTATAGGTAAGAGTAGAACTGCAGGATCACATGGTAATATGCTGTGATCATATTTAATGTTTTGAGAAACTGCCGAACTGTTTTCCACACAAGCTGCACCATTTTATATTCCCAGCAGTAATGTACAAGGGATCTAGTTTATCCCAGGGATTCGGCCTTATTTTAACTCCCAGAGAAGAGTTCCATTAAACTAAGGACACCCAATTAGGCCAAATGATCGATCATGATGCTGGCCATTTGGGTCTGAGCTGCAGAAGAAACAAAGTAAATGAGGATGTTGGTGGATTGGGGAGGATCCCCTCCTCCACAGCTCTGCGGATGCTTGTGCGCATGCTCATAGATAAAAGGGCCGTCATCAGGTCCACAGGATTGCTGTTCAACTGTCCCCTTACACCAGCGGGACACAGAGCATCAGGCTCAGTGGAGGATTCAGAGAAGAACATACTTGGCTAAAAGAACCAATCCTGGCAAAAACCCAGGAGGTGTTTTTATGAAAGGAATAACAGGAAATCAGTCCTGACTCTGGCAATAAAAGAAAGAATAGCACAGCCTTCTCTATCACGCAAGAAATTAGAAGAGGCTTCAATGGGTTGTGAAGGCACTTAGATTCCATGGTGTTCAACACTGGCTCCTGTCTCATGGGATAAAGGTCTCACATAAATTTATGAAATAAATAATGATGATGAATGTCTAGCTCTAAAGATGACAACACACAAGTATATCACTGAAACATGCCCTCGTGGCCTATCTCTCTCCTTCAGTGATCAGATAGCTCAACGAATATTGAATCCACTCCTCCTCCAGCCTATATCACTGTCTCGGCAGGTCAGCCCCATTCTGGAATGGTATTAAATCTTCCAAGCCATTTAATGCCATTTTCATGTGCTGAGACTATCACTGTCAAGATGGCATGCTATTCACCATCCAGAAGGAGCCGAGGCATAAGAGTTTGCATCCTTAGGGGAATGGAAGCTCAGGATCACAATGACTGCAATCAGCTCCCAAACGCTTGGATCTTCAGTAACCTAAGGTTTAGATGGGTAGATTTCAAACTCTTTTTAGAAGCAGAATCCTTTTTACAAACAAAATCTTCCCATATTCTGCATTATGTGAAACACATAAAAATTGAGCTGGTCTAATTAATGAGGGATGGAACTATGGGTGGTAGCTCATATTTGTAATTCCAGCACTCTGGGAAGCTGAGGCAGGAGGATTGTAAGTGTGAGCCATAGGCAATTTAGTAATTTAGTGAATCTTTTCTCTAAAATTAAGGGGAAAAAAAGGCTGGGTATTGGTTATATAGCTCAGTGTAAAGACCCTGGGTTTAATGCCACCAAAAAACAAAACACCGAGAACAAAAGAGATAGAGTCACAGGAGAGGGGATGAGAGCACAACTGCCGTTCGTTACTCCACAGGTTTAGTACTCTCCATCTCCAGGGGACACCATTTGTACAGGACAGTCTTTCTCAAAGTGTGACATAAAAATACTGGTGGCTGGCTTAAGTGCTTATCTGGTAAGTGCGAGGTCATGAGTTCAATCCCTGGTATCAAAAAAAAAAAAAAAAGAAAAGAAAAAAAAACCAACTGGTGGTCTTTGAGATCACCAGTTTCGGGGGGGGCGGGATGAGGTCCTTCCTTTCCCAAATATGTCTGCATGAGGCTGGATTCTCTTCATCTACTTCAACCCATACAACTTATCACAAAATATTGAAAAGAGTATAGAAGCTGATACAAAAATCCATATATCATCTATGAAGCCAGATAACAGAAACATTTGCAAACCATGAAACAATACAATTCACTCATTCTCTCCTTTTTTTTTTTTTTTTTTTGCTTCGGATGCCAGTTATTTTTCATATAAATATAACTGACATCTTATTTGTGATCATATTTAATAAGTCTACTATCCTTATTTTAAATGAATTAAGGCATGTTATTTTAAAAAATAACGTAGCACTTTGCATTCTAATACCGTTGACATTGATAGCTGTATCCCAAATAAACAAAAGTTCTTTCGGAGTCTTCAATAAATTTTCAGAGTGCAAAAATGTCCTGAGACTAAAGCTTTGAGAATTGCTGATACAGAGCCAGATGTGGACGGGAGCTGCCAAGCTGTGAGGCTCTTCATGGTGAATTTGAGGGTGTGAGGCAGCCCCCAGGATGCCTCCTCTGAGCCCAGAGGGCCAAGCTGGAACATAACTGATTGAGTCCAGTCCCCTCATTTCAAAGACCAGGAATCTTAGGAAAAGTAAGCTTTATGGATTTACAAATCAAGAGCAGTAGGACTTTCATCTGGATCTTCCTTGAAAAGCCTCTCTTCCCTCACCACAGGGCAGTCAGGAACACCACCAGCACTTAGCCATTTGTCAAGCTTTCCCTCTCTGCTCAGCACACTGTTCAGTTCTGTACCCCATACCTTCCAGATCAGGCCAGTCCCACTGGCACTTCGTTTCCACCCTGGAAGCACAGTTGCTCTGTCATGCTCTGTGTTTACTAAAGCGACTGAGAAAAGCTTTAGCTGTCCTCTCCCCTCCACCATATTTACCTGGAAATCAAGCCAGCCCCGATCTGCTCAGGATAAAGAATTCTCAACCTGGCATGGGCTTCTTCAGCACATCTTGACAAGCAGCACACAAGTCATCAGAGATAGAATTTTTGAAAAGCCAGGAATCGATTAATTTAATCAGGTTCCTGTATAGTTCAAGAAAAGCCCACATGGGTGACAAGTGGGAAGTTGAGAGCAGAGTCTCGGCCACTTGCCGCGTGGTGACTCCAGAGTGTTCCTCTGCACCTCCTGTCCTACTCGCAGCTCCCGTTCTTTGAATAAACTGTTGGGAAGCAGTGAGCTGAAAACACTGTCAAGCTAATCCCCGTATCACTAGAGTGGCCGCAGCAGGGCAGATTCCTCACTCATCTACCAGAGTGGCGGAGCTGAGATGGCCCTTGGAGACCAGCCGGTCAGGAGGTTAGGCTAGAAATACACATCCAAATCACCTAGGAAGTGAATGAAAACAGACCCGCAGAGCCCTGTCCCAGGGGAACATCACTTCATTTATTTAGGGGTGGAGTGTGTGTGTGTATGGTCATGCACAATCTTAGTGGAGAACTAAGGAGAACCCAACTCTCTCACTTTGCAGATAGGGAAACTGAGGGGAAGGGAAAAGGTTTACCTTAGGACACACAGAGAGTTCAAAAAACAGTTGGAGGCCAGCTTGCTGGTGCAACACTATAATCCCAGCACTCTGGGAGGCTGAGGCAGGAGGATCACAACTTTGAGCCCAGACTGGGCAACACAGTGAGACCCTGTCTCAAAATAAAAAATGGGCTGGGGATGTAGCTCAATGCAAAGGCCCTGGGTGAAAGCCCCAGCACCACCACCCAAAGAAGAGTGGAGGTAAAGAAAAAAAGAAGCAACTGAGATAAGAATCCAGATACCTACTCTGGCCCTTAGTTCAGCGCTCTTTTCACAATACCAAACTGCTCAGCTGAGGAAGCCTGGCGGACGTGTGTGGTAGAGTAGAGCCAGGTTGTGGGACATTTAGAAATAACAAAACATATTTAATATAATTTAAATCTTTAATGTAACAGAAAAAATGGTACAAGTGTATATAAACTTTTGACTACTATAGACTCTTGAGCTATAGGTAGTTTTTCTAATACATTCACTAGCTTTATTATACATAAGTCCTAAAGCAGTGAACACAGAGAAAAGTACAAAGCCCTTCCTAATGTGACTCAACCCTTACACTGCCTTTTAAACAGATGTGGTACTCACGTTTTTAAAAATGTTTATTTTATCAGTACAGGTGTATAGTACGTAATGTTTACATTCCTTGTGGGAAGTTGGTACATGCACACAACACATCTTAATTCCTTTTTCATCCCCTTTCCCTTCAGTTTTGTTTGATACATGCTTTTTCTTTTACACTCTCCCCCTTTTCTTCTAACTTGGTCAGTTGGTCACAATCTCTCACTTTGCAGATGAGGAACCGGAGGGCCAGAGTGGAGAAAGGGATTGCTCTAGGTCAGATTTAGCTCCGCAAGCTGTGCTTTTTTGCCAAGGTTCTCCCGCTGCATTTTGACCACTTAGTCACATACTGAGAGAAACATATTATTACAGATAGCATTTCATTATTATCCCTCTTAGCGAGAGGCAAGCATTGTTAGAAGCCAGCGTAGTCCCTGGTTCTATAAGCCCACCCTGGGAACTGCTTACTCTAACTGCTTATTTCCAATCTATGTTCATATTTCAGCGCTTCCTTGCACATATCGGTGAAGCTGGCAATGCTAATGCAGACAAATGACGGCTAAACTAAAGGGTAGTGTTGCAATGAAATAAATTATGTGCATAGGTGGGACTTCACTTTTAATTTTACTATTTTAGGGTTATAAATAGTTTTCTGGCCTTTATGTATAATTAAATATAGATGTTCTTAGAGCTTAATGTCAGTTTAAATTTCAGCCCTTGGAAAGTAATTTGTTTGCATGTTCAAGGAACAAAACATTTCTTATTGGTTTCAAAGACTCAGGCTCATGCATCATGAATCAAGGTTGCCTTTATCAAAGCTAAAAAGGTCAGGCAACATAGGCTTCGAAGTCTAGCTTAGCCATATTCTGAAGGAGAAAAAGAAACCAAGCTTTTGATTCTCCTTGTCAAGTACACAGATGCTTTATCTTCTTCAGGTATGGGTAGGATAATACAAAGGACTCACCTGTGCGCTCCCCACACACAAAAGCCAGCTAAATGGTGCTCATTGTGTCATTTTAGATCAAATCACAAGGAAGACTTTGAACAATTTCCTCTTCTTTGTAGGCCTCAGTTTCCTCATATTACATATGAAAATATATCTAAATTTATTTCACCTCTGATCAAATAAGATAACTAGTTATATATATAGAAGGGCTAGCCTTTGATTTCAAATGACACTGATTTGTCTCAGAAAGTAGTTTATAAGGTTTGCAGTCTTTTAAATTAAGCAATTTTACAGGCTCTTTATAAGCAAAGGAAGCAGAGCTCCTGAAAAGCAGAGGGGCAGGCTCAAAGGCGGCTGGAAGCCAAAACCCAACATCTATAAAGAATGTGCCATGTTGACCCTTAAGTATAAACCTGCATAGGCACAAACATCTCCCATCACTAGCTGCATCATCTACAGATGAGAATGAAAAGTGACCAAAAGACCTGGAAAGACACAATGTTTGAATAAAGATGAACATAGTCACAATGGAGCATGAGAAAGTGGATCGTAGGACAAGTGTGTGGGGCAATGGCTGGTGGTGTGTTTGAGAAGAGGCCTAGGGAAAGATGAGAATAAGAAAAACTTACTCAGTAAAAAGACAATGGCATTATCATTTTAACCAGGGAAACCAAATTGTACTGTCTTCTTGGTTTCTCTAACATACTTGAAATATATAAACATAAACTAGGGATTTAACTCAGTGGCCTAAGCACCTGCTTGGCAGGCGCAAGGTTGTGAGTTCGATTGCTGGTACAAAAAAAAAAAAAAAAAAAGGAAAGATAAACATAAGAGAAAAAAATAACAATGAGATCTTGTCAATTTCCTGAATCAATTGTCAATAGAACCACTCCTCAGACACAGCTGTCATGGGTGCTCCAGCTTCTCAGGAAGGAGGCTTTGCACGTGCCCAGAATGGTATTGTCACACTAGGACATGGGCTAGACACATTCTGCAAAGCCTCTTGGCTAAGAGGTCAAGGACCAGGAAAGTCCAAGTGTGTGTCAAGAACTTGAGAAGACTCCAGGAGTTCCAAGCTCCTTCCATCATTAGCAACAGGTAGGGGGAGATGGTCTGGGACTGTCTGGAATCTAGCCCTGCAGGCCCGTCTGCCATACTAAATTCAGCCGAAACACCAACCTAATGAACTTTCTAATAGAATCATCCAATTGTTCCTTTCAATCATTTCGCTGCATCCCTCAGGTCAATTCTGGGAAGAGTCTAACCAGCGGAAGAGACAATCACAGCTGTTTGGCATTTCTCTAGCTAGATCATTACCCACTTCCCCAGGATAAGCATGAAGGCCCCCAAACCCAGGGCAGAGAAGTTCCAGCTGCAGCAGCAGGCAGATTAGGCATGGGAGGGCTGGGGGGAGCCTCTTGCAGAGTTCAGAACATGAGTTCCTGCAAGTAGGCGCCTCTTCACCAGGCAAGACACCAGCAAGTTTGATAAGGACCTCACTGTGTTGGTGCCCACAGCCAGTGCCATAATGTGGTTCTCAAACCCACTGAGCTGGTTCTGTGCTCTGCCAATCCTTGCCTCTTGGCCAGAGCAGGTTTCTGACCCATTCCTTGCCTGAGCTGACAGTTCTCAGGCTATCAGCTCCCTCTTTGAACTCCCTTTGGAAACTACCACTGCACACTGAGAAGTGAATCCACTCTGTCTTTTCTGCCTTTTTTTTCTCTTCTTGTTTGTTTCCCTTGCCTCTTCAGGGAGGGTGAAAACCCTACTACATCTTCCTTGCCCTCCATCACAGGTCCTTGGACAGGGCAGGGACCAACCATATATGTGTACAAGGATACCCGCCAAGGACCACATCTTGGCATGCTTGGCCTAGTCTACAGATACCCTCCCGAGGACAAAGGAAAATTGTCTCCCTGCCTGTTGTTTGCTCATGATGTTGACAAACCCAAATGGGTCTGGGACTAGATCTTGTGGTGGAAGTGTACAAATGCATTGCCAAGGCAAGAGACAGAGCTCCGGGGGGAAAATGGAACAAGACTGCTGACAGCTCTAAGGGAACCTCTGTATTTTGATATCAATAGTTAATCTACTGTGTCACATCTCTTAGAAAACTCAACGAAATGTAGTAACCGCTATGACATTGAAGCTGTGTTGCAAAAACGATTTTGTAGACCAAATAACTATCTTATACTAGCTATTTTATGCCTTACTGAACAACCAGCAGTTTATGAAAACAACGTTTCATAAATATGGTCGTAGGTTCCCCAGCGGGGAGTACCAGAACTTGCAGCAAGGAGAAATCATTGGTTTGCTTATTTTCTCCTGGGTGCTTTCCACATTTGCCCTACCCTGGGCATCAGCTAGCATGTAACTCCACACCCAAACACATCCTCCAGGGACTAATAGACTGACTGTATAGGAAGTGCCATGGGAAGAGCTCGGAGCTCTAGCAAGGCCAAAATAAGCTCAATCACAGGAAGCACTTAGGTGAAACTAGATGCTGGTTATGGGAACAGGATGGGACAAACTTCAGACTGGCAGTCAAGGAACCTGGATTGCAGTCCTGTTTTTGATTCACCTACACAACAAGTGACTTCACTATTGGGAGTCATTTCAACTCGAAATTGTCATCTGGGAAATGTGGCTAAACATGCGTGCCCTTTTGGGGTTACAAGGGAGAAGGGTGTCCTTAGAAGGTTCATAGGCTATTAATTATTAGATGCAGGCAAAGCATGGGTTTATCATTATGGTTATAACCTTGAAGTCACCAGCGGCAGTGAGTTCCTGAAGCACAAGTATTTCAGGAGAGGCTGTCTGAACGTGTGTGCTAGAAAGTCACTGAGGGAATTTGCTGGCATTGTTGGGGTTGACACTATATGTACTTCCAGGTCCTTTTAAGCTCTACTTCCTTGGGTCCAGAATACCACATCTCTTAATAATTTTCTTAGTGGTGGCAATGCATTTTACTTGGGTTATAAATCTTTAGCCTTCAAAAAAAAATACTCTTCCAGTATTTTCTTATTATAAAATTAAGGGCCGGGGATGTAGACCAGTGGCAGAGTGCTTGCCTACAATGTGTGAGGCCCTGGGTTTGATCACTAGGATTACAAAAATATTTTAATGAAACGAGGACACATTCATTATAGAAAATTAAGAGAATGTATAAATGTATGAAAAAGAAAACCAAAATCACTATTACTTTTCCCTCCTAGAGATGATCACTGTTTACATGGTATATTACATTGAGTCACTTTTTTATGTATCTCAGTATTTTCAAACAAGATATTTTATAAACTAGGGATATGATTAGTTTCATAAACTGAGATGATTTTAAAATATAATTATTTTCCTATAATATTATATCCTTAAATATTTCCTAGGAATATGATTTTGAATAAACAGCTAAGAATACTGTAGTCTACAATAATACATTAATTTAGAGAATATTTTTTAGATATTCAGAGTCTTGCAGTTTTATTCTACTGTAAGCAATGGTTTAGTGAAGATCTGTATACATCAATATTTGTATCAATATTTGTATCTGATTGTCTTTTTCCATGAAATTTCTAGTAGCAGACATAGGGTCAAATTACCAAAATGTTCCCCAGAAAGGCTGAGGAATTTATGAGTCCTACCAACAGTGTATAAAAACATCCATTTCACTAACTCTTCTGCAACCCTGGGAAATTTTATTTTAACATTTCTCAACCAATTTCATATGTTAAAATAATTTCTATTGTTAGTTTTAATTTACAGTGCATTGATTACTAGCGAAGTTGATGTTTTTGCCTTTTGTTTATTAGCTATTTCTACCTAATCCGTTGTGAATTGTCCTTTGTATTAGTCCCTCTTAGGACCTACAATTCACACTGCTCTGCAGATGTAATCAGTTCTGAGCCATCAATACCAAAGAGGCAATGGGGGTGCTCTGAATGAGCCCACCCCATCAGAAGCTCCTGGAGCTTCTCTCCCAGCAAACCACTCACAATAGTGAGGGGGTGGGGGTGTGAGGCAAGGAGGAGGGGGGACTGAAATCCAGCAGTGATTTGTATTTCCCTGCGTTTATTTTTCCTGTGCTGCTTCTTGTATAAGAGCTAATGAGCAACAAAGCTGACAAAAGACCAAGAAAAAAAAAAGAAGAAAGGGCATGGTTAATCCCTTAACTAGGACTGAGGAATGGATGGGGTTTGTCTTTCGAAAGAAAGAAAGAAAAAAAAAAAAAACAAAAAAAAAAACCAAGACTTTCTCTCCTAAGCCATGCAGTTCCTCATGTGTGCCACTGGATGGCACTCCTCCATTGTTTAGGCAAAAAGCTAATACCTTCTAGGGCTAGGGAAACTGAGGAAGCAGCTATGGAAACTGAAAGAGGGGCACATCGAGGCAAAGAACAATTAAATGCAGCTGGTGTTTACCCACTACTGGGAGCATGGATCGCGAGCCTGCAAGAAAACGGAGCAACGATTCTGCACAAGACACTTCGTGAGCCTGGGCTAAGGAGGACTAGAGAAGGAAGAGTGTGTTTCTGCTATCTTGCTTGTTCCTTCCTTCCCTCTGCTCTATTCTGGGTATCATTTGATTTACTCCTTTGTGCCTGAAAAGGGAAAATTACCTACTTTGGGCATGTAATTGTCAGTAAGCGCTGCATGCTTCTCGGCAGCCTAGCGGGGTGGATGCCGCTGCATTACAAGGACTCTGGATTGCCCAAGCCTGGCCAGCTGTGCTGGCAAAGCTTCTCAGGAAAGCAGGAACAAAGCTTCTGGGAGCAGAGAACGGAAAGCAAACTCGCAAGCCCCTTAAAGACTTGCTCTAACTTCAAAGGCAGCACGGTAAAGGTGAAGCAGCACAGGTTTGAAGGTATTTAGCCTCAGGTTTCATTTCAACTCGGACACTAAAGGTGCAGAGTCCTGGGCAAGATAACAAACCTCTCTGAGCATTGGTGTCTTCTCTGTAAAAGGGAGGACAACAGTACCTACCTCACAGCTCACGGCATTCCAGAAATACCACTGCTCTTCTTATTATTATTACGACTCTTATTATTACTACATCCAAATTCCGGGCAGGGGTGCAAAGAGCAGTACATATAATAGTTACTAGGATACTGGGGTTTGGGGATGGGGTATAGTTCAATGGTAGAACACTTAGACAATCACAGATCCTAATGTGATCCTGCAATTATTTTTTTTTTCTTTTCTGCATATATGCGAGGAATTAGACACAGGGCCTTGCCAAGCATAAGGCTGCACATTGGAAATCCCAGCACTCTGGATGGGTTAAGCAGGAGGACCTCAAGCTTGAGGCCAGCCTGGGCACCTTAGTGGCTCAGCAAGACCCTGTTTCAAAATAAAAAATAAAAAGGGGTTGGAGATGTAGCTCAGTGTGAAGGCCCTGGATCCAGTCCTCAGTACAAAAAATAAATAAATAAATAAAAACCCATGGCTTCATGCATGCTTAGCCTGTGCCCTATCACTGAGCTACACCCCTCAGCCATGGGCCTACATCCTATTAACTGTATGTTACCTTTCATGAGTCAGCCCTCCTCTCTACCTTATATATCTCATCTGTAAAAAGATAATAGTGATACCTGCCCCACTGACTCTTATAAAATTTAAAAGAGAAAATGGGCACGAGGCTCATAACATTGTGTCTGACATGCAGCACACAGTCAGTCCTTGGCAGGTGCCATTTGTAGTAGCTGTCACAGCATGATATAAAAGTTCCCCCCATTTTTAGGAAACACCCTTGTGAGAAAACCCTAAACACCTAGTGCCAAGAAGAAACGGCCTTGTATGGTCAGCCAGTCTGTGGCACTAGGCATAGGTGTGAAAACATAAGCGTCCATAGGAGTTTGCACAGGACACAATCCATCAATGGAACCCGCTATCGCAAACCATGCGCCATTTTCCTGCACTATGATTTGAGTTCTTTTTAAATGCGTAAAGTTGAGACCAAAGTTTGCCCTTTTGTTTAGTTGCTTCTTTTCAAGTAATTACAGCAAAGGTCAAACCACAAAGAACCTCTAAATCCAATCTCTTCTGGAAACTGAGACCTGGAGATAAACAATGGATCGCCCAAGTCACAGAGATAATCCATTACATAGTGGGAAAAGGATTCCAGACTCCAAAGCCATAAAGAGGGGCAGCCTCCTACTTTACCTTGTCCTCTAGGCAGAGTACCACACAGCTGGTCCTGGTCCTTCATAGAACCCATTACATAAAGGCTCTACAAGGGTCATCTCATATTTGGGTGAACCATGGTTGCATATCCTCAACCAGCTTTATTGTGATTGGCCAAACTTCCCCAACGACTGGTACAAATATAGGTTTTGTTTACCTGTTCATTCAAAACTGAACTCTTAGATGTTTATGCATTGATTTAAGAAAGCAAATCCATAAGTCACATGTGGACATCTGGTTTTCCATGTTGCTGCAAAATTTTCCTAATTTTATAAATCCTGGATCAATACTAACATCATACACATTTCTTATATTCCCCCCCACAAAAAATTTAAAAGTATAGGTAAACCCTACAGAGTTCTGACCAGAACAACATTACAATGGTAACATTTCCAGTAAATGCTACCAGGTGACCAGCAGTGTCTGCTCCAGCATGCAGGTTCAGAAACCAGAGTTCTCACTAGGGCTAAATGAAAAGCAGGTGTATTCATTCAAACTTCAAGAGCAATGGGTAACATGGTGGCATGTGTAGTGTTACAGCAAGTATCTACAAGATCAGGCAAAATAATTAACATTGCATAATGTCTAGTTTTTAAAAAACACACAAAATCAAAATAATCAGGAAAGCAGGAAACAAAGAGCTGGTGACCGGCTGAAATCACTAGCCAAACGTCAAGAGATATTTGACAATGATAAAGGTCAAGTTGCAGCTGAGGTCTTAGAATACTGATTAGGTAGAAGCTGGAGGACACCTAGTTTCACAGCAGTCCTTACAATAGGACTTCGGGGCTTTCATTGGCAGGAAGCTCAGTATCAGCCAACAGAAGGCTGTCTGTGGCAATGTTACTAAACGGCCATGCTGCAGGTCATGGGTCTGGGCAGGTGGGAAGGGTTCATTTTGTATCACACTACAGGGGCAAATGGCAAACCAAAGCACAATCAAAAGAAAGGGGCTGAAACAGCAAATAGGAAAGAAAACACATCATGCTGAGAAGTGACTGAAGAGCTAGGGCAGTTTCTTGGTAGGTATCATGATGATGGTGGCGATTGACAATCATAATAACAATCACTGGCTGACCACTTATATATGAAGCATAGTGCTAAATGCTTCCATAATTTCACCTTCAACTATGACAGAGTGTGAGAAAAGTGGGAACTATGGAGAGATTTTAAACTAGTTTACCCAAGCTACCCAGCCAGGAAGTGGCAGAGCCAGAATTCAAACCCAGGCCATCTGACCTCAAAGTCTGTGTGCGGTCCACTACACTCATTGCAGCATAATTTTTAATAAGAATCATCAGTGCTAACATTTATTAGATGCTTTCCATGTATATCCATGGAAGATTTTTCTAAGCATTCCCATGCCTAATCCCACTAAGCTGTCCCAACAACCCTATGAAGTACACAATATATTTATTTCCAGGATAGAGGAAGAAATGAGCCTCAGAGAGGTCAACATTTACTCAAGTTCACACAGTTAAGAAGCTTCCAGAGAGTTGTGCTCCACTCTTTCTTCCTCAGGAGGAAACTCATGAGTGGCCAACTACATGGCCCTGGAGATTTTAAGGACTCTGGTATGACAAAAGAGAAGATCCATCCACCCTTGTTGTATTCCCAATGCTCCTAAGGTCTTCAGTCAAGTCTCATTTCAGTGGCTTGAGCCAACTGCATACCAGTGATGGCTGGGCAAATGTTTCAGAAGGCTGTCTGGCTTCCCAAGTTCCCGTGCTGTGGTTCAGGCCTCTTGAGTGACTCCATGAGTCCAGTCAATCATACAGCCTATCGGTCCATCAGTCCACTGGTTGGATTTTTTTTTCTCTATTGACCTGTTTGACTGCACCATTAACAGCCTGCCTCAGAGTTATGTAAACACAGTCCTGCTCTCACCAGAAGCTTTCTCTGCAAGCCCCAAACCTCAAAAACTCCGGAATCAAAGATCTGCTTCCACTATGTGCCCACTACACATTCAGACGAAAGAAATAAATGAATGGTGGGCAGGCATCAAACACTCCCTCACTCATAGTTTAAAATGGCTTAAAACTTGCTATGGAGAAACTGGCCTGGGCATACTCTTTGGAATACATTTTAGAAATAAGTTTTTAAAAGTCCATGTGAAATTCTGGGATCTGTGAGGAAGAGCTAGGTGCCCTGAGCACTCATTAGTGTGTGGCAGACTTGTAAAGCACAGGAGGAAGAGAAGTGCCTCTTCTAGATAGCTGGTACCCTTCACTCAAGTGCTTCATGTCTGATCAGACACAGTGCTGACCGGAGCAAAGGTGAGTGAAGATAGTATCTCTCTCAAATTCTGCTCTGTCTCCTGCTGTCACAGTATTGGGAGAAATCCTCTGAGTTCTGGCTTAAAGGGTCACCAGCTTTTAGAATTCCTTAGAGAATAACTGAGAATAAGGAGTGAATCCATTATCAGTCTCTACTTAGAACCGTAGTTCTCAATTTTTGCTGCACATTAAAATCATCTCAAGAGTTTTATACCATGTCCAGCCTTGAGCCAGGGCCTGAGCATCAATTGTTTTTTTCCTGTTAACTCTGGCATCAGTTTTTATTTTTTTGCTACCTAAAGATCTTACATAAATTTTCAAACAGAAATTGTTGAGAAGCTTGGATATAGATCAGAAAAAAAAAAAGGAGAAACCAAGTTATTGGTCCCTTATGACTTATTAACTCACCAACAGCTCTCTGTCCTAGTACAGGTTGAGTGATCCCTTATCCGGAATGTTTGGGAGCTTGGATTATTCTCAGATCTTGGAATATTTACCCATAGGCAATGAAATACCTTGGGATGGGGCCCAATGTTAAATACAAAAGGTATTTGTTTCATATACAACTTATATGCATAGCCTGAAGGTAATTTTATCCAATATTTTAAATCATCTCACGTGTTTTGACTGCAACTTATCACATGGAGTAAGGCAGGGATTTTGCTACTTGTTGTGTCTTGTCAGTACTGAAATAGAACACTTTGGATTTTGGAGCATCTCATATTTAAGATGTTTTGATCAGGGATGCACAACCTGTATGGCTTTCACTATAGTGCAAAAAGAAGATCTTTCACTCATTTTCCTGTAGCAAACAAATCTAAGCCAAAGATACTCCTCCAACAACCCAGGGTCCTGAAGGGAAATGATTCCTAGGAATAACAATACCTTTGAATGCAAACCTGTGAAGCCCACTCCACAGCCAGAGAACCTGCACCAAGCCACTTTCAGATAAAACACAAACATTCTGACCTGAAGTTTTGGCCTCCTCTTAATGAACCAAGACCTGTACCACACACCTGCTTTGGGTGATGCCTCTTCTGTAATGACCAGGTAAAGGACAACAGAACTCAGTCATAGTCTGTTAATATCACTAAAATCAATTGAATAACTTGCACCCTGTTTCTTAGAGTCTGCAGACACAGATACCAAAGAGGTACAAAATATGGGGCTGTGATAGTATGCCTATGGTATTTGGATCACCACAGAGAAGGGCCATGCAGAATTTGAACTAGTAGAAACCTGGGAAGTACTATGTCCAGGCAGTAACAAAGAGCTCATTTTGAGTGACCATTTCTCTATCTGGTGTGGTGGTTTTTCAAGTCACTGAGGAAATGAGATCAAACTTTATTATTATGGGAATCTGAGTCCTTATTCAGAAAACATTTTGTGTCTGCTGTGGCCTAGACCATGAATGTCCAGTCTTTTGGCTTGCCTGGACTGCACTGAGTGAGTTGGGCCAGCTGTAAAACATATAACATAGTCAATGTATGGAAGTAACAAAACTTCTTTTAATAATATTTTTATAACATTAAGATGAAATAAGACAGCTGGCTATAGTGGCATACACCTGTGATCCCAGCACTATAAGGGAGGCTGAGGCAGGAGAACTGCAAGTTCGAGTTCAGCCTGGGCAATTTAATGATTTAGTCTCAAAAAATAAAAAATAAAAGCAAAAAGTGCTGGCAATATAGCTCAGCGTGAAGGCCCTGGATTCCATCCCCAGTATTGCAAAAACAAAACAATGAACAAAGTCTACAAAATGATGCAACAAGCCCACAGGCTGTAAGACAAACACACTTGGACTAGATTTTGTGCTGTGTACTAGGGATGTGGTGAAGACATGGTCCTTGTTCTCAAGAAACTCACAGTAGCCAGGTGTTGTGGTGCATGCCTGTAATCCCAGTACTCAGGAGGCTGAGACAGGAGGATTGCTGCAAATTCGAGGCCAGTCTGGGCTACAAAGTGAGTTTAAGGCCAGCCTGAACTGCATAGTGAAACCCTGTCTCACAAAGAAAAAAGAAAAGAAAAGAAACTCACAGCCTAGCAAAGGCAACAGATGAGTAAAGAGCTGAGGCGAGGACAGGTGGTATGGCACAGTCCTGGAAATCAAGGTATGCTTTCCAGAGGAGGTGATGACTAAACTACGGTGGTTTGAGGATAAGTCCTGTTCCAAAGTGGGGCTCAGGCCTGTACTGTGACTTTGTCCACCTGAATCTCCTCTGAAACAGAAGGAATTCACTGATTCTCTGCCTAACAAGATATGTGACAGGTGACAAGCTCGGTGGTAGGGAATGTGACCAGAAAGTGACAAGATAGGTTAGTAGGGGTAGTGGAGCAGCAAGTAGGTCTGTCCAGCTTTCTATACGTTGCCTCACTGGCAGCGGTGAAAGCAGACCCTTGCTTCTCCGCAATAATCTACAGCTTGGGCCTGCTTCTGCAAAAGGGATCGCAGCCTGTGGTTGGTGCAAAGACCAGGAGAAAGAACCCCGAGTTCTATTCCTGGATTTGTCTCCCAGAGTTGCATGACCATGAGCAAACAACTGCCTCTCTTTGACCCTTTGTTTCCCCATATGCACAAGAAGAGGTTGGGCTCAGAGCTCTCCCAGGACCCCCTTTAGCGCTGATGCTCTAGGATCCTTTGCTTGCCCAAGGTTAGACAGGCACCAAGAAAAACCTAGAATCCAGCACAGTATGCACACAGAGTCACCTGTCATCTTTTTGTTGTAGCCCCAAGAGGATGCTGCCCCTCCAGGCTACACACCCTCTAAATTGGAGGTTGACATCCTCTCCCCCACTATGGTAAGAAAACAGCAGACTTGCGAAATTTGAAAAATAAAGACAGGAGAAAAGCACTCCACTGGTGACAAAAATCCAACATTACTTTCTTTGATTTAGAAAAAAAAGTAGAAGAGAGACTGACAGTTTTTCAAAATAAAGCTGCTGCTTCTCTGCCCCAGTGCACGGGACAGTCAGCATGCCCGTGTGTCAGACATCAAATATTTTCTTTCTTCCCCAACACAGCTCTCTCTATGGGAACAGAGAATCTAGTATCAGTAACAGCATTAGAGGGAAAGTACCCTTCAACATAGCTAAGCTCCAATTCCAACCTGCCAATCAGGAAAAGAGTTATTCTAAATCCTATAGCTATTACTGTCTACCTCTTTTCTCTTAAAGGACCCTTTGATTTCTTTCTTTCTTTTCATCTTCTTTGGCTTTTCAAGTCAAGTCTGAACACTTTGGTGATACTCAGGAGTTCGTTAGGCATTTCCCTCTTATTAAGCCTTGCTCAGCAGATGATGGTTGGTAATGGGACCAAAATAAATCTTGCAGATTGAACTCCTCTCTCTCACAAAGTGGCCATCCTTAGCCACCACTCCTGTTGCCACCATTTAAGGGAAGGTGGTTACATACCAATCTTTGGTACCCAAAGAAGAGACATCCGAATGAGGCACACTTGGCCATCCACAAATGCTGACTGGAATACAGTTCAGTCCTAATGGCTCGAAAGAGCCCTTCTGTAGTCAGGTGCTCTTTCATTCACTCCCTGGAAGACTACTGCCCATGAGAGGCCTCCCATCTCTCAAGCAAAGTTCCCCTAATTCAGCAAATGTGTGCATGCCTTTCCTCACAGACTTCCCCTGCCTGGAATCTGACCCAGCTCGAATATCACCTCCTCTGATGAGACTTTCCTGGCCCTCTCCTCTCCCAACTAGAAGTAATAATCCTTTCTTCCTTTGGTTCTCATGGCATACTTTGTTCTTGCCGCTATTCCTGGCACTTACTACATTACATTAGAGTCAGGTGGGGAACTGCCTTTCACCCCTCAGAGACTGTGAGCTTCTAGAGGACAGAGGCTACAGCTGAATTTGAAGGCTTTAGTCCTGGGCTCACTTCACAAAAGTTTTGGGAGATTTTTCAAAGAACTAAAATTAGAAATTCTATATGACCCAGCTATTCCCCTTCTAGGTATCTTCTACAAAGAGTTTAAGGCACTGTACTACAGTGATACTTGTGGACCAATGTTTATAGCAGCACAGTTCATGACAGCAAAGTCCTGGAAACAGCCCATATACCCAGCAACAGATGCATGGGTAAAGAAACTGCCATTTGAGACATCTGTAGGAAAAGAGATGCACCTGGTCAATATGATATTGCATAAAATAAATCACACACACAGATTTGAGTATGAAATGGTATCCCTCATCCTAGTAAGGGAAAGTACAAACTAAGAGAAAAGTAAAGGCAGGATAGAACGAGACAAGGGGATGGATCTCTTACAGATGGAAGGGGTCCAGGGGACCTAGAGCAAGAGGTGGGAGGGTGGGAAAATAGGTAGAGCAAAGATGCTCCATGTGCAAGGTCCTAATAACCTCAGTGAATGTGGGCATTATGGGCCATAAACATGAGCTAAGACTAACACCAACAAGAATGAAAAGGAAGAAAGAAGAATTAGAGGAAGAGGGAGGATGGGGGAGGGAAAGGGATTCAAAAAGAAACAAACTGTATAATGTACATGTACCAACTTCCCAACATGACTATAAGATGCATGTACTGCAAACATGTAGTAATAAAATAAAATAAACCAAAAAAATGTTGCTTTTTTTTTTTTAAGTATCTCACTCAAGAAAAAAAATATTTTGGGTACTGCGATTGAATGAGGCAAGGATGTGCAGTCTACAGAAGTGACGTCACAAAGTGGTCCTTTTCAGCTATAAAAGTCTATGAATGTAGGAGCAAAATGTAGTCCCACAGGCACACTGGTTTGGGGGACTTTGAAAGGTAAGCTGTTTTGGGTGCATGAGTCTGATACAGAAAGAACCATTATCTTAATTAGATTTACCAGACGGTTTGTGCTCACTAGTTAGTTAAGGAGGACCAGCTTCAAGTGTTTGCACTAGGCTTTCAGCAGGCGGAGTGATCAACGGCCTTGAACTGAGGGCTACATGCGTCAGAGGAATGGTACAGTGAGTGGGGGCGGGGAAGACGGGGAGAGAGGCAGCCTAGAGGCATTTATTTTGAAACAGGCAATTCACTTGAATAAAAGCAAATTGGAACCCTTGGCAGAATCATTCAGCAGTATCAAAGATCTATAGTCACTACAGCCTGGTGGGGGGAATGCCACTAGTTACAGTTGCTTGGCTGTAAATAAAATATCCCCTAAAATGAAGCATTTTAATTTGAAGTGATTCTATCAGGAGCAGTTGACGAACCTTTCAAGGAAACCAGCAGTGTTACGAGAAACTTTTATACCTATAGCAAAAGGGCTTTGAAAAGAGCTAATGAAGTTTCAACGTGCAGCCATTTGGATACTGGTTAGTGTGTTTCAGAACAAAGCAAATGAACCAGGATGGGAGTTTAAGAGGCCACACTCCCCAGCTCCCTTCTTGAAGTTCCCTGTGAAACATCAGGAGCCAAGTGGGTCTTCCAAGCCAGTCTCCCACCCCAGTCTATGGGCACCGGGCCTCATCTCCAGACTGGAGATGGGCCACCTTGGACACAGAGACTTGCAACATCCTCCTCCAATCCAGTGCCTGCAAATAGGACCATGAACCTGGTAGGTACTTGATAAATGTTGTTTGATTTGAATTTCTGGAAGGCATGTTTTCTCCCCCCCCCTTGAAGTAGAAGATGCCAATTAAGAAAAACGAGCCAAGGAAACCCTGAAAGTCACTTTGCCTGGTTGGTATCACACCAACAGAAAATAGGGTGAGAAAAAGGCATATAAACCAAAAGCCACAACAATCTTTTTTAAAGTATGAAAATATGTGAGCTACCCAGTAGTGCTACTAGCTTTTTTTTTTTCTTTCTAAATCTACAGACATCTGTTTGGAGTTTCTGTGGCTCTGGTAGATTATTTCCATGGTGTGATGGGCAAAGGATATGGGAACCAAGCAGAGTAACATGGATGTATATGTGTATATCCCCAAACGGGCATAATATTCTATGCAGAAGAAAAGGGGCTGTCAGGAAATGGATTTAACAAGTACCCAGGAAAATTTCCCTGTCCCCAAATCCCCACCCCCAACCTGCAGTTGCCACCTAAAATTATACCACCGAGCCTTTAGCTTAAGTATTCACCCCCATACTTGAAGGTTTAATACTGTATATATCTGTATAATTTTAACTCAAAGAAGGTGTAGAGTACTTATTATATGAGCAGTAAACACCAGTCTGCATGATCTTTTGTACTTAGTTCTTTGACAGTATTGCAACCAGTTCCAAGCAGGCCATGGATGTGACAGTGGGCTAACCACCAGATGAGGTCCAGGGCATAGACTCTAACCCAAAAGGAGAAAGGGGCAAATTACTGACACATGGGACCTTGTGGAGCAAGCTAGATGGAGAATTTATTTTGAATTGCTCTGCATGTTTTCTTAGTCCACAGTCACCCACAGCTCAGCCCAACCTCTGGATATGCATACAAAAATCTGGGCAGAGGACAGCTTCCATTCTTGTCCACCCCCAACCCCAAGGGTGCAGGGTGTTCCCTAAGGGGGAAGCCTTATTTCCTGTGGCAACAGCTGCTTCTATCCCCCTCCACCTGCTTTTCAATGAGGTCAGCCACTCTTCAGCTGCACAATCCGAAAAAGAGTAGGCTCTCGAGTTATGATTGTTATTAGATGGAAATCTATCAGCACATTCTCAGGACTGCACCTGGGAAGGCAGATGCAGGTTGCTGCCCATTCTTAGGGCTGGCCCTGGATCCCAGGACCGTAGTGCAAAGCCCAGACAGGGGTCGCTGAACATGCCAAATCCAAAGAATTCAATATGCAGCCTGAGCAGGCAGAGGGGGAAAGAAAGAGCAAACTTTCAGAGCTGCTTTCCTCTGGAAATTCCTTCTTCACCAATAACCCCCTCTCCTTCCTGTGGGCCTGAGAAAAGAAGGATACAAAATGTCAGTGATGTGGGATATCACCTTGGAAAATCATCATTTTTCCTGCTGTCTCTTTTAGGATTCTGCCAAGACCCAAAGCAAGCCTTTGTTCCTGGGTCATTTCTCACTTAGCATGAAGGAAACACCCCGCAAAACCAGCAAGCTTCCAGCAACATGTCTTCAGTCATTCCCAGGCCTTACTCTAGGGAAAGTCTTCTTACCCTGGCTCCATACTGCAGAGCTTCAATGATGAAGGCTGCCATCCAGTAGGCATCCTTCCTGTGCCGGGCACTGGGCTGTGCTCCTTTGACCTCACACAGTTGTGTTAGCATCCCCATTTTACAGATCAAGACGCTAAGGTTCTGTAATGGCCACGTAATGAGCCCAGGTCACATAGTTAAGAAATTTTGGGACCCAACCCCAATAAACTGGGACCTAAACCCAAGTCTGTCTGAAGTCAGAGCCAGTGCTTGCACATGACACCAGAACAGAATCTCTGGCGTTTACTTTCTAGCATTTCCTCTGCTAAACCCCAAGTGGCAGAGTTGTTAAAGGACAGACACCAGATTCAGTGACTCATTGGAATAGGAATCAACCTGCCTGGCTTTAAAGGATCTTCTTACAGAGATGCTCATCAGAGATGAGAAGGTATACTCTGTGAGCTAGTGTCAGTCTCCTACTCGTGGGTCTCAATTCTTTAAAAAAAATCTTTCCACCAGAGTGAGCTTAATATAGTGCTTTCATTGATGAAGTTTCCCCTGAGGGAATAGAGTGAAAGCAATGTCTCTACCCAGCTTTCCGCCACAGGCTGGCAGCTCTCCACCCCTAGGAATAGGGTGGGTGATGGAAAGAAGGGTAAGGGAGAGGTCTGTACCTATGACATTAGGTCCTAAATGGATACTTGTTCTTTCTTATCAGTAGTGATGTAAAGCTAGGGAAGAGCAACAGGAAGGACACAACCTACTTAGGTCTTATCACATTCTGGGACAAAAGTCCAAGCTTTCAGAAGTCAATCTGAGAAGCAAGCCCAGGTATCAAAGAGAGCCAGTGCCCTTTGCAAGGATACTGGCTGTGTGGGGGACAAGGCAGTCTTGGGAAAAGCTCTGGCCAACTGGGTATAGGCAGGGTGACATCTCTTAGAGTGCATTGTGTGGGTTAGACTTCCAACCATCATCTCTCCTCTTATAGCACCATACAGCTGCAGCTTTGGGAAGTGCACACTAAGATTCTGCTAAAGCCATTGCTTGATTAGAAGCCAAGGAGTGTCAGTCATCTTACTCTAAGGAGAAGGTTGTAGGGGGGAAAGTACTATGGTTTTATTTATACACAAACAAAGAGCATGCAGGCTAGCAGGCCCCCAGGGTGGTACAGGTAGTTCTTTCCCAGGAAACCCAGTGATAGGACTTTGCTTTGTATTTAGACAGTAGGGCCACGACTAGGGTGAAAATACTAGGCACTTGTCTTATGCCCTACACCCAACTTCCCCCAATATTAATGCCTTAGATTAGTGAAGTCCCTTTGTCACAATTAACAAGTTAACTAGTGATAAGTTATTTTAACTAATACCTATACTATACTCAAATTTCCTTAGATTTGACTTCTTTTGTTCAAAGATGCTATATTCTATTTAGTTATCACATCTCCTTAGCATCCTCTATGTGGTCAGAGTTTCTTAGAATATCCTGATTTTTGATGACCTTGGCAATCTTGAGTACTGTTATTTGGTAGAATCCTCCTCCAATGAAATTGTTCTGGTGTTTTATCATTAGACTAGGGTCATGGATTACTGGGAAGCAGACCACACAAGTATTGTGGTATTGTCATCACATCACAGCAGGGACACCAGCTATGGAAGTGATTTATGACTAATGCTGGCCTTCATCACTTGGCTAAAGCAGTATTATCATTCTTTCCAGAGCAAGGTTACTCCTTTTTCCTTTTCTATACCATATCCATTACTAGGAAGTCACTAGGAGTAAGGTGTTGTGTTCCACCTCTGTAAGCACAGAGTATACAAATTATTTAGAATTATCCTCCAGAAGAGATTTATATCTTCTCATCCACTTATTTACTCATGCAATTATATCAATGTAAATTTTTGATATGTGTTGCATATTTTGGGTAATAGTACAATACTATTTTAATTTTGTTTCTCAAAATTTCCCAGGCTTGGCTATTGATAGCTCTTTCAGTTGGCTGCTGTGACATATCCCATTATTGTCTTGCTTTTTTGTTTTTGTTTGTGAGCCAGAACTTTCATACTTTCTGGCACCATGAGATGCTCTGGGATCATCTTACAGATTTCCTTCTTCAGTATTAGAATCAGCCATTTCTCCAAGGAGCCCTGGTTCCTTGTACTGCAGAGTGGCAACAGAAAACAGGATCTGGCTGCTAACTGAATAAATAACATGATATTGTGATGTTTTATTAAAAAATCAAATCAGCAAAGAATGGCCCAGTGGCTGCTGGCTGTTTTTGTAAAGTTTAACGGAACCAGGGATGGGTGTGTCAAGAGGGGCAGAGGTATGTTAGTGCAGTGTGGGGCCCAGTTTTTATTTAAAATGTTGATGTTTTGTTCATCAAGGATGTTTCTGTATTAATTTTGAGTTTCTGAAATATATTAGACTGCTGTTTATGTTGATAACTGAGACTTTTGGCTCCTTTTTTAGTTTGGGCCTTGTTGGAAAGCAATCTGACTTTAGGTCAGTGATGCAACTGAACTTGTGACTGCTTCCTGAGAGAGGGTACAGCTTGAGGTTGGTGTTTTCTGGTCATCGGAATCTTTGGGGTGGAGCTGGCATGAACTTTTGGGCCTCAGTCCAGTCTTCCGGAACCATAATTTCTAGAGAGGGGTCCGGGAACGAGATGTTTTTTCCACAATGAGTCCATGAGAATTATCCAGCTCTCATGTCTGAGAACCACTAAGGTAAGAAAATGATCATGCTTCCCTATGTGATGCAGAATGAGATTAATTCTAAAATTTCAAATAACATTAATCAATAGCAGATGTGTTTCAATTGGGAACTGGATCTTTAAAGTGGCTGGGTGATGTTGATCCTGCGCTCTATGGCTCCTGGCCTCCCATAGTCTCTTGGCTCTCACTGGCACTCTTATCTCAAAGGTTGCTCACACCCTTGTGGTGCTCTTGCTCCTGCACACACTTTCCCCATCCCTCTGGCACTCCTTTCAGCCTCTGACACACACTTCCTGCCTTATAACACTGATACCTCCGTTGCTCTCTCACACCCTCATTCTTCCTTTGCCCCTTTTCTCATATCACTGTTCTCCCATTCCCTTGTGCATGTTCTATGTCTCCTTTCAGAAGTCACTTCTCTAGATGCACAGAGTGCCCCAGAGCAGAAGAACTAGGGCAGTTCTATGGGGAAAACAGGAAAAGATTTTTTTTTTCATTCACACAGGGAAAATGCCCTTGGATCCAAGGTTCTCAAGAGTGATGTCAGAACTTTTTCAACCCTAAGGGTAAAAGGTGCTATAAAGATAGAAATGTGCCCGTGCTGGCGGTTTAGCTCAGCAGCACAAGCACCTGCCTGGCAAGCTTGAGGTCGTGAGTTTGATCCCCAGTACCAAAAAAAAAAAAAAAAAGATAGAAATGTGTGATCTAGCATTGTCCTATTACAAATAAAGCAGGCAACCTCATTAGAAGCAATCAAAATTACCAAAGGAGAAAACCACTTCACAAAGAGCATCCCCTGGGAGAGCCTAACAGCTGGGACTATTTAGGACTAATTGTCTAACTCACCCTCAGGAACAGGAAGCCTGAGGCTGAGGGAGAAAGACATTTTAACTCACCTCAAATGTGTTATCAGCAAAGGAACTTCCCAAAGTAGAAAAGCCAGTATCTCAGAAGCAGCAGAAGAAAGAGGCTTCTGGAGAATTATTAGAGGATTTCAGAAACAAGCCTGGAGCCGAGAGTCATAGTCTTTGATTTCCCTCAGGAAGGTTCCTCTGGGTCACTCTCTACCAGGTAGCAGAGTTGTAGCATGGTTTGGGACACGTGGACACATGCTGGGGCATGTGTGGATGTGGTGAGACTGCAGAATGAGGTCTTAAAGAGCAAATGAGGAGGAAGGGGAAGGGAGCCCCAAGTGGGGGCTGGCCCTCTGGGGACTCTGTCTCTTAATCTTTTTCCTCCTCTCCCTTGACCTTTTCTCTCTCCTTTCTCCCACTCATACCTAAAGGCCCAGTTTTAAGAAGGGATCTCTTAGGCAGTGCTATAGCTGCCCTGAGACAAACACATACCAGACCCAAAATAAGACTCGGGCTGCTCAGAAATCTTCCCTTTGTGAAAAATATTTGCTTTTTCCGAGAGATTTAACCAGACTGTTTGGGGCTCATTTATAAGAATTCATATAACTTCGCAGCAACATAAAAAAATCATTCCATGTCAAGAATGCAGTCTGATTTTTAATAAATGCTTTCCTCCAGGAACAGAAAAAGCTAATTCAGTGGGAGACACTAGCTCTCCTACTTTGTGAATGCAAGAGAAAATTCACTCTTCTCAAATTCAAACAAACTATGAAAAAACCAAAATACCCTTGAGCATGAACCTTTCAGAAATTTCTATTTATTAAAACCCAAAGACAGATCTGCAAGAATATTTTTCAAATTTAATCTCATGGATGAAGTTAAAGCTATAAATGTCAAAATTAGTCCAACAGCTTCCTTTAATGTGTTCTCAATCATAGATAATGACCACTTATTTAAAAGTCTTGTATTAAAGTAGAAACTGTGCATAAACAGAAATAAGTGAGAATTCCTGCTTCAAGGTTACCCCTTCTCAGTGTAACTCTCTGATACAACTTTGTGAATAATCATATTATTCTGATTCCTTCTCACGACGACTCTCAAGACCAGAGTTTGGCTAAATTCAGTTCGAAGATCAATTACATTTCAGTGGGGCTGCTTGCTCAAATGTTTCTCTGGATCCACCAGAGAATCTGATACAAGAAGAGTGGAACCCAGCAATCTGAATTTTGAATACACTCTTCTTGGTGATTCTGCTGCAGGCGAATGGGTGAGAATCGCTGATGTAGAGGAAGCATCTTTAAATTATAGACAACTCTCGTGTATTGACTCTAGGATTAACATAAGAACCCCATTCACCATTCACCAAAGTAAGGTTGCCCAAGTATGACAGTCTCTTCCTTAACCCCTTTTTCCTATCTTAAAAACTGCAGCAAGGGCTGGGGGTTTAGCTCAGTGGTGGTAGGGCACCTACCTAGCATGTGTGAGATCATGGGTTCCATCTTCAGCACCCAAATAAATAAATAAAACCTGCACGAAGTTGCCAGAGGCAGCGACATGGTTTCCTAGGAAGAGATTGCCCTTTATAAGATGACACAGTGACCAAAGTCTCAAATCTCACACAGGTAGACAACCTGCCTCAACATTCACTATGCCAAGAAGCCTGCTGAATTGGCGGCAAGGCTCTCCCCTTCAGCTCCCTAGGACAATGGATATCTTCTCAGGCAATCTTACAGCCCCACCAGGCAAACTGGCCTTTGATCACATTTGCCAAATCTCATAGCATTTTCACCAATGAATCTTCTTAGCTGCTTGCCCTTCTCTCCACCTCTAACTTGTGTACCAAGCCAACTGGAGATTCCTTCCTTCCTCCTTGGCAGCTGACACATGAAGCCTGCCCCCCTCTCATATGGCCTTGGAGAGCATGTACACTGTCCCACTGCAATACATAGCCAGCTAGACTGCACCTGAGTGCTGATGAGCCCGGCCCCTCTGACCTGGGTGGTGTGAGTAGTGGCAGCTGCAGAAATGACTACCAGCAACTTCAAAGGGCTTTATTTTCCCTGAGGGGTATCTGGTGCCTCCCAAGACTGAAATTCCTTTCTTGGAATGTGGTGGGATGGAAATTAAATGCGAAGAGGCTGACCTGCTAACCTTCCTCTGTGGCTTTCCCATCACTTGTTTACAAAGGATTTAGAAAATATAGCCTCCCTTTACTCTTAGATTCCAGGCTATTTTCTCTTAGGCTACAAGACAAAAAAATATGGGAAAGTGTGGCAGATAAGCACCAAAAGGGCAATTTCTGTGTTGTCAACAATAAGAGTTTATCACTTTGGGTTTTTCACTCCATATTCTGATAAGGCAGCCCTAGGATGTTAGAGTATAATTCTTTTATTTAGGAATATGTTTCTATTTGACTTTTGGGAGATCAGCATCTATAATTCACCTTCCTAAACTCCTCAGACTTACAGAATGGCACGTGATTGGAAAGAAATAGATTTAAAAGCAAATAATTTAGTATTGAGGGATGAGGAGTCCTTTTGGACTTAACAAATGTGGTGTCTCCTTTTGGAGTTATGAAAATGTTTTGGGGATCATGAGCATACAAATGCCACTGAACACTTCAACATAAATGGTTAATTTTATTGGATTTGCATTTTAGCTCAGTGAAAAAGCAAATAACTTAGAGAAGCCTGTTCTTCATTCTGAGCAGCAGAGAAACAGAACAAAGAAGGCAGAAAATCATCAATAACTAAAACTCCTAAGCTAACCATTCTTGGTAATAACAATATCACTGACTGGTCAGGATGGGCTAGGCACTGTGCTCAAATACTTGCCTTATTTCAGTGAATCCCCACACAGAAACCCTAGGAGACATGTTCTATTTCTGACTTACTCAGGAAATAGAAGTTCAGAGAAGTTAAGTGATATGCTCAAGGTCACATAACTAATAAACAAGCACATGGCTCCAACTCCTCACCATCTGACTCCAGACAGCATGATCTTGACAACATTCATATGTGATCAGGCAGTTCTCATACAAGAAGTGAGAGTTTTCTCTGGATTGAAGCTCAGTTTCCTTGAAAACTGAGGTGTGTAGGATGAGCTCCTTGAAACGGCACACATAAGTGATGCCAGCACTGGCCACCAAAACAGTCATGACGAGGGGGAAGACAACATGATGCAGGCAGTAGAGTACCCAAAATGAAGGAAAGTTTGAGCAAGAAGGAAGGGTGTGCGTGAGAGAGTGTATGTGTATAAAGAGAGAGAGCAAGTGTGAGAGAGAATGAGAACTGTTTGATTTGGCAGAGAGGACAGGGTTAGTAAAAGCCCACCTTTCCACCCTGCCCTTAACACACATAACTCATTCACCCTAGCGGCCTGGGCAACCTTCACTTTTAAGTATACTTCCCCAAAGGAAAGGAAATCTGAGGCCTAGACCAAAAGCACTGTCTTTTAAACAAAAGGTTCCCTAGGTAACCAATAGAAATAAAAGCTCAATAAAACCTTGATAACTAACAAGACTTGCAATTACTCAATTGGTGTCATGTGATTTGTACTCATTCAGCTTAACTAAAAAGAGGGCATTGTTTCCTGAGCTGAGACATGAAGAAAAAAATCACTTTCTACCTAGGAATCTTCCATCTTATGCAAGAAATAAAGGGAATAAAGGGTAAAAAAAAAGGTTTTGGCTCCTTGCTTTGGAGACAGGAAGCCCACAGAGCCCTGACTAATTGACTCCAGAAACTTTCAGAAAGGCACAAGAAAAGAAGCAAAATTATCCTTTACCTGTCAGAGCACAATTCACTAGATTAAAGCAGTCCACAGGCAAAGTACATCTATTCTCCTTGGTGTGGCATCGGCACCACCTGTAAACTCCTAGAGTGAAAAGGACTTGTGGTTTTCAGGGACTGAAAATTGCTCTGGGAAATGAGTGCCCAGAAGTCAATAGGCCTGCCACTGCTGTGGGAGAGGGGAGGCTGCCAATGGGATCCCACCGAGAGAGAGACAGAGACCCCAGGAGCCCACCCCAGCAAGGGGGAAGCCAGCGCCAGGGCGACCAAAGAAGCCAATCCAGGAAGTGGGCATGAAGGTCTTTGACCCTGAAAGCATGGATCCATCATTTCCCAGGCCAATCATCCTCTCACCAACATCTCTACTTCCCTGTGGGCAGAAGCAGATAATGAAGTGCCTGTTCTGGCTCATGCTGTTGCTTTACAAAGGACGTTTTCTGTAATTGGTTCACATAAGGAGACTCACTGCATTCTCTGAACTGTTAGGTCCCAAATGGCAATACCAAAGCACAATGGCTACAGTCACTGCATTTGGAGACATATAGTCACAGCTACTTCTTGTAGCATGACAGGGAAGACAGACATGGCACAGAAATGTGTGCGCTGCCTTGTGAACAATGGTTTTGAATCTTTTGTAAAAACTCCATGGAAGATATCATCATTTCTATTTCTTATGGGTCCACACAGTAATTCCTCCTTACCTTAATTACTTCATCTTTACAATGAAGGTAATTAGACATAATCATAGGGATATTTGGGAGGATTAAATAGGATAATGCGTGCACTTTGCTTGGTGCAATAACTGGCACATGGTGAGTGCTCAAAGAATATTAGCTATTATTGATATAAAAATAAACATTTGTCATTATTATTCAGCATGATACAGAAGCTTGTCTCTTCTGAAGAACAGACACTACTCCATTTATCAGATGAGTACTAGATAATCCATCATATTTCACTTTTTGTCTTGGCTTGAATTCAAAGTCAAACTGAATGTTCAAGTTCAGTGATCATTCTAACGCTACTGGATTTTGAGCTCCTTGAGGACAGGGTCCATGTGTTCCTCAGCTCTGTTTTCTTGGTGGCAGTCCCAGAGCCAGGCCTCCTAGCACTTATGAAATGTTTGAAATGACTTCCATTCCAAGTTCTTGATAGAGATAATGTTCATGTCTTCTGCCTTGCATTTCTTCGACAAGGTTTTGGGCCTCTTTGTAAACTTCAAATCTCTTAATAATGGCTATTGAAGCCCCCTCAAGAGGGGAATAGCTAATACTAATTTTGAAATGTGTAACTCTGAGTAAGTTTCTTAACATTTCTGTGCTTTGCTTTCCTCCTCTGTAAAATGAGAGTGACAATAACAATATTCTCATGAAGTTGTTATTAAGTGAGAATTCTGTGAAGTGTCTAGGACGTAGAAAAAACTCAATAAAGTGAGTAGTTAGGATTATCTGATCTGCAGGTTTTAACTATAAGATTGGGTAACTAAGTGGCTCAGAATAGTGGGAAGATCCCTGGACTAGAAGTCATGGGTTCAAGCCTTGAAGAGTGGGAAAGTGCGGTCAGAGTTCAGAGATTAAAGGACATGTCTAGTTACTCATTTGTAACATGGTAAAAGCATAGTATCTGTCTATCTCCCATAAGTAAAGTTTTAAGGACTGGTTGAGGTAATGTATGTGAGAGTACTTTGTGAAATGACAGCATTCTGTGGAGATGTAAGTGGTATCCTCACTGGACATTCCCAGAGAGAGGGCAACATTGTATTTAGCTCATAAAACCTTGGGTTGTAATTTTTCTGTGGCTTTCCTACTATTACCCTGTGGTACAGAGATGCCGCACACAATTCAGACCCCAGACTTCCTCTCTGCAAGGAGCTGGGCTGTGTTCTCCAATCTCTCCGAGGGCTACCACCCTGAAAAGCAGGAGCTTTTAAGATGGGCCTATCACTTTTAAAGGTCCTTGTCACCAAGCCATTCATTTTAGTAACATCTTGAAGCTGTGACATGTCTAATATTGTTCACTTTGACCATGGTAGGGACATGACAGGGTGACTGAGGGTTTGGAGCTACCTGTCACAGCTAATGGCTCAGCCCACAACACTTGGAAGCTGCTGGTGTCATCCCCTGTCCAGTTGGCAGATGAAGTGGTGTAGAGAGTTGTCATCTATCACCATATAGAAAGCAATCTCTCCTGATGGAGATAAAACAATCAATACATTTGGATTTCCATCAGCAAGAATCTGTTTTCTCTGAACAAGTCTTAATCAGTGTATATCCTGCCAGATAGCATGTTGGTGTGGAATGTGTGCTGCGCAGAACAAACGTCAGCTGGAATATCAACACAGATTTAATAGGAGAAACACACTTCAGGACATATCCTTACTTCTCACTTCCTCACACACTTTGTGAGACAATTTTTATAGCATGGTTACCTGACTCACTGGATTTTCCAAGACAAGGAGCGGTGCAATTCTATTTCTGGGACAACCTCTTCTATTCTGAGCTAAAAAAGGACCTAAAGTTCTTTCAACCCAGTTTGCTCCTTTTATAAAAAAGAACTGAGGCCTCAAGGGGGCAACTGACATGCCCGAAGTCACGCAGCCAGTCAGTGGCAGAGCTGGACTTGAAATTCGTGAAATACTAATCACTGCAGAATGGGGAATTATGCAGGAAGCCAGCAACTAAAGGTATTTCAACAACCATAAAGGTTTTTGTAAAAGCACAAAGAGAATAAGAGTGTGTTAGCTCTGCTTCTTATTCTGGATGATCCCTAAAATCCCTTAGATACTGGCAGCCTGGAAGATTGTGATGGACATTTGTATTGCATATCTCAGGGTGGAAGTCCCCACTCTACCAAGTACAAGATCTGGAGACACACATTGAATATAAACCCTCAAGTAGCCAGTTGAAAGCAGAAAATCAATCAACCTCCTGTTCCATGTGTTCCGAAGGAAAAAGCCCACCTTTATTTGTTGAGTGCCCCATGCAGAAATCCCTCCCAGATCAAGGTGAGTCTTCCCTGCCTGCCAAGTTCATAGATACCGTCTCACAGGGATGGACTTTCTTCCTCCAAGAACCAAAGGTGCGATTTCAGGAAATGTCCTCCATCTGTTAGGATTTTTAAGAATGACAGCAATTGTTGGGGTGGCTTTGAGACTGTTATCCCAGTTTTGTTTGTTGTGGATACTACCTCCCAACCTCAATTCTTAAGAAATAAGGCAAAGGCGATGTAGCATCTCCCAGTTTTCTTCCATCACCTCACCACTTACTCAAGCCTGGAAAAGCAAAGAGGTTCTGGTCTGGAGTATTTTAGTTGAGGGGTCTCACTTTCACAACTTCAAGTTAGCATAGCTAAGAGGTTTTGAGTACTACAGAGTGCTAAGCCGGGGGCAGAAGGGATGCCACGACGGGCACGAGTGGGAGTGCAGGGTTGCCAGGGCAGTTCCTTTGTCCTTAAAGAACTTACAAGCCAAGGACAGAGATACAAACTTATAACTAGAATTTGTTGCAGATCAAAATGCCTTTTATGGGAGGCAAGAATGGGAGAGCTAGAAAAGGAACAATAATTCCATTTGGGAGGAAGATGAGAAACGCCTCAAGGACAACAGAACATTAATGCTCAACTTTTCAGGGTGATTCAGCTCATTTGCAGATACACGCATGCTCCTGCAAGGAGAATCTTCTTTTAATACTAACAGAATTTAGGAACCAGAAAACCACATCGTGAATTTAATTTAATTTAATTTAATTTTTGGTACTGGGAATTGAACTCAGGACCTTGTGCTTGCCAGACAGGTGCTATGCTACTCAGCTACATCCCCAGTTCATGAATTTTAAAATAACAGTGGTTAATAGTTCTTCAGCACCAACTGTGAGTTCAGGCCTATGCCAAATAGCATGCTTCACATTTATTATCTCTTATAATCACTATGGTGGCCTTATGTTGACTAAAAGACATTGTCATTCCTCTTCTACAGGATTGCTGGCTTGGCGGCAGAACCTGGATTTGAATCCAGCCAGTCTGACTCAACAGCCAGACGGTTTTCCAAAAGCCTCAGAACCACATGGGAAGCTTGTTAAAGCATAGATCCTGACACTGAGGCAGAATCCTTGTGTTGAATGTCTTGGAACCTGCATTGTAAAAAAAAAAAAAATCCCCAGGTGAAACTAACACAACTGAAGTCTAAAAACCACTGCAGTACAGCATTCATTTGCACCAAGAAAGCTGGAATATTTCTAAAGAGATTTCAAAACATATAAACAACAGCCAATATTGTTGGGAAATAAATCTCTCATCATTAATTTACCAAGTCGTTTCAGATTTTGTCCTGATGTGTTTGATATTATATCTAAGAAATTCAGACTTAAAAGGCTGGTCACCCAGCATTTGAGGGTGAAAGCGGGAGTAAATGAATGCAAACATAGGAAGGAAAGTGGACCAGTTTGTAAAAGTAAAAGCAATGGCTCTCAAGGAGTATCATAAAGTGGAATCTTAAGGCTTGGCAGTCTAATCCTGGTCCCACTACTAAGCAGATCATATGACTCAGAGTAAAAGTCAACTTTGCTAGGGTTCACTACCCTCTTGGAAAATAATAATAA
The DNA here is from genome assembly GCA_004363535.1 of Dasyprocta punctata. Lineage (NCBI taxonomy): Eukaryota > Metazoa > Chordata > Mammalia > Rodentia > Dasyproctidae > Dasyprocta > Dasyprocta punctata. Next base: position 100,870 of record RJWM01000678.1, read on the forward strand.
CACATAGCATACACATTCCAAAACCTAGAGCAATTTGGCGATCAAGTAAGAGTGACATTGAGAGAATGTGCCAATAAACACTATAGCAATGCCATCCCAAGTTTGGAAGCCAATCACCAGAGATCTATCTAATTCAGCAGAACTAGTCCAAGGTGGGGCCTTGGACTTTGCATTTCTAACAAGGTCTCACATGTTGCCAATGTGGTTGGCTAATGGTCTAGCTCTAGTCCATTCTATTACAAATATGTAGGCCTTAATGGCCTATAAGAAACATTTGTTTATCTACATAGGCTGGAAGATAAGCAGCTCTAAGCCAGTGAACAATCTGTAGAAATATGATTGCTTTGTACATACCATCAACTCTCATATAATTTTAATACCATGAAATGCATTTAATTTGAAAGTGATACCACATGTAATAAAGTCTTGCGTCCATACTTCAAAAGTTACCCTTAGTGAGCATGTTCCAGAGACTGGGTAAAGCACTTTTCACATGGATTATCCTATTACATTCTCTCAATAATCTTATGCAGCAAACAGTTGTTTTATTACCATTTTACAGCTGCTCACAATGGGACTCTGAGAGGTTAAGTAACTCAACTTGCCCAGTGCTACACAGATGAAAAATGGCCGAGATAGGAGTGAAACTGAAGTCTGTCTAATCTCAACAACCTAAATACAAAGGCTTCTACCATAGTCAGTGCAAGATAAGCCAGTTCTAGGTAGGCAAAAAAGCCAAGAGACAAAGAATGTGGCCTTCCTCAAATAAAACCCCAATGGACCTATCACTCCAGTAGACGTCAAGATAGCTGAGAACTCGTGCCCTCAAGTGTCGGCACTGCCACTCCCCCCTATTGCCTGTCATCCTTCACCCAGCCTCCCTGCCAGGTACGGTGCACTATGCTTTGTGTATCTAACCTACTGAATGTTTACTGCTCTCTTTTGAGGGACGTAATAGTATTTTCACTTTTCAAATAATGCATCGGAACCACAGAGATTAAGCAACTTGCCCAAGATTATACAGTAAATAAGCAGGAGAGTTGGAGTTCAAAACCACACCTGGCTGAACATAAAACCCTTGCTTTTAACCATGGCATGGGGGGCGGGGGTTCCCCTTCATTTAGTAGAGCAGCCAGGCTCTCGTGGAGAGTAGATATCTCCATCTTTATCCAGAAGGCTTTACTAATGGCCCACAGCGTCAATGTCTACAGTGAATTGCAACTGACCCAGACCTCACAGTGTGTGAGAACTGCCTTGTAAAAAGGATGCTAAATACTTTACCAGACCCACTATACCCATGGAGCTCAGATTCTATTTGGGTGGCATAAAATTTTAAAAATGTAAATAACATATATGTTCTCTAAGAGAAATTTTAACAGGTAAAATTCCTTGCCATTCTGATGATCCTCACTCCTTAAGGAAAAGAGGAATGATACATTAGAAGAATGAGTACCAGAGATACTCACTTGCCCAACAACTGAGTTGTGTAAACCCAAGGCTGTCACCAAAACTGGGACTTCTTCCACAGGAGTCTAGTGACTCTCAGGACCAGGCTCAGTGCTTCAGATTCCTTATTGCATCCAATCTCTCATCTCTCTCGCTTTCATTAGGCTTGCCTATCAGCGTGGTTTTCATTCTTGTGGATCTTTGTGCTGCAAAATTCTGAGTTTTCTTTCTCAGAAGAAACATCTGCACATATAGATCCAAGCCAGGGGCTTCTCCTACTGCTCCTTAATATTGTACTTTTCATCGAAATTCTAGGCATAAGCAGCATTCAAATTTGCTTCTTTTATGTGATGTGATTAAAAGTCCTGAATAGTGTCTGTATGAATCATCAACCCTCAAGAAAGCTTTGCTGTAACAACATTTTCCACCTTGAACAATGTGCTGATCCATTGACTAAATCAGTTCCACAGGTTGAATTAGTGAGGCAAAATTGGCAGGCAGGAAGGTATTACCAGACTCTAATTCTCCTTCCTCCGGGTGAGCTCTATAAATGTGTAGCAATAGAACAGCTTTGCAATCTTCAGGGACGTCTATGGTGCTGAAATGAAACCCATCAAACAAAGCATACTTTTTTCTCAACCATGAATTACCCTGTGCTTTTCAGCAACAGGTAAACAAGTAACTTTTGAAAGCAGGAAGACAATAATATTTTCCATTCAGCAAAGGTTTTATTTCATAAGAGCCTACAGCATTAGTACTTTAGAAGAACAGTTAATTCATCCCATTCTGTTTAAACCTGAGGGCATTCAATGTGTGGGCTCCAAGAGGAGAGAAGTCAGCACATATCACCAAAATAGACCAGCTTTCATCCCATAACAGGAAAGTGGCTCAGGGGAAAAAAGTGTGTTCATCAATTGCATTTCGCAGATATCCTCTGCAGCTTTTCCAGTCACTAACTTCTTCTGCCAGATGCTGAGAGCTCTTGAATGACCTGTCTATTTTCAAACTACAAAAGTCACTCTTCAGAGATGGCACAAGAGATAAATATCGCCAACTTCCAAAAAGCTCTAGTGTTGGTCAACAATTCCAACAATAGGCATGTCATCACAATTCTACCAAGACAGAGGATACTCCAGGAGTCCTGAATGAGATGCGTGGAAAGAACGGAGAAGCCCCAACAGTTCAGTAGATGAGAACTTGCAATGGCTTTGAGCATGTGATCTTCTTAAATCTTGGTGTCAAAGGACAGTCTTCTGCAGCAACACATGCTGAGACTGACCTTTTTGGAGACAAAAGCAAGCTACATTTCTGTTGCTCTTTCATGACTGGTGCACCTTGCTCATATGTTCTTATTCTTTACCAAAAGAGTTGCATTGTCCTCAGCTCGGATACATAATAGGGAATTTGGATTCTGTCTCTGCATGTACATCAACACCATTCCTCTAGTTCACACTTACCTCTGTAAAGGCAATTCATCACAGGTAAATAAGCAATCTGCACCACTGTCTACGATTGGATAAAAACCCATGCTATTACTATATTGAGCAAGACACCCCCATGGGTTTTCAATTCTCCTAAATAAACTGGTTTCCCTTCAGGTGATGGCTTCCCTTCCATTCTGAGTATCCTAGAAGGCAAAGGGGAAGATTGGCTGAGTTCACATCCTTGGGTTTGGTATTTTGTAGCTTCCTATAACTGCATTTAAAAACTACTCCTATGCTGCTGATAGACACTTACTTGGTAGAGCTTTCCTGGAGGGCAGTTCAGCTAATACAACAAAAGCCATCTTAATATCTAAGTAATATTTTACTGATCAGATAACTACCTACAAGAGAAGGAGACAAGACAAACCTGTTAGTGTGAAGACAAAGTTTAAAAGGGAAACGCAAGAGCTATCTAGAGGGCCTACGGGGTATTTTTCAGATCAGAAGTTTCTATTTTCACAGAATGACAAGAAGCAGCTGTTGAAGCCCTTTCTTTGTGTTCTGCATAGAACTTTAGAAATGAAGACAAGTTCTAATTCTTCAGTCAATCCCAAAAGAAGGAAATGGGAAGCACATCACAAAAAATGGTCTTCTTGTCCTTTGAGATAAGATCTCAAAGTCTATGCTGTTTGCTTGGGCTTCAGCCCCAGGGAACCCTGCTCACATAGGAAGCCCTTGGCATGTAAAACAGGCAAAGCCCTGGGGGAAATTCTATGACACCAAATCATCTTTGAAGTGGCTTTCATAATGAGGCGTCAAGATACTTTATTTGCCTAAAAATAAAGGGTGGGGTGAGCTCACAGTTTGTAATTTATGAGAGCCTTTATCATATAGTTGACATCTTCATTTTGATCTCCTCTTTGATGTGACATACGAATTGATTTTCTTTTCCCCTATCACTGTTCTTGAATTTGTACAACAGAACCCTTTATTTTCAGAAAAGTGATTAGCATGAAATGTGACTTATGGTGTCCTAAGCTATGTGTTCTATAAATGGTAAATGGTTGCAATTACTATAAGATGAAAGCCATATATTGGATACATTCTTGTAATTATTATAAAGAAATGGCCTGGTCATGGTCTCAAATCAAATTAAAGAGGCATAAAATTCAATTTCATTTTCTCAAGTTCTGCATACAAGTTGAGCACACACAAAATATGGTTTCAAATATAACATACTGGCACAGAAACTGTTTCTTAACAGACTTTGTAAAATGACATATTTCCAGAATTTTCCATACCCTCTCAAAGCCCAGTGTGTGTTTTCTTATGACTACCACACTCTAAATCAAAAAAGTGCTAAATCTGGCTTAGCAGACCCACAATCTTTTTTATTTGCTTAATAACAACAGTCCAAATTAAAAATGTAAGAAGGGAAATACTGTACTGGTAAAGCCATGTTAGAGACATAAGGATAACAGTTTAAGGCTTTCCTACTTGAATTTCATATGTACATTTATAATATAGATTCGTGATTAAAAAGTCAACATTAACTCACTAGGATGGCTACAGTCAAAAAGATAGCCAATAACCAGTGCCAGGAAAGATGTGGGGAAGCTACTGTCCTTGCACATGGCTGGTAGGAGTGTGAAGTGCTATGGCCACTTTGGATTTCAATGTGAGAGTTGCTCAAAAACTTAAACATCAAACTACTCCCTACACATGAATAACAAACTCACTGAGAGAGAAATTACAGAAACAACACCTTTCACAATAGCATCCCCCAAAAATGAAATACTGAGGAATTAATTTAGCAAAGGATGTAATAGACCTCTACATTGAAAACTGTAGTACTCTTAAAAAGGAGATTGAAAAGGATATCAGAAAATAGAAAGATATCCCCTGCTCTTAGGTAGGAAAAACCAATATAGTGAAAACGACCACATTTCCAAAACAATTATACAGATTTAATACAATTCTGAACAAAATTCCAACAACATATCTCGCAAAATTAGAGAAAACAGTCCTAAAATTCATTTAGAAACAGAAGAGACCTAGAATAGTAAAGGCAATTTTGGGCAAAGAAGAGAAGGCAGGAGGCATCACAATCCCTGATTTGAAATTATACTATAAAGCTACTGTGATAAAAACAGTGTGGTACTGGAAAAAAAAAAACCAAACAAACAAAAACAGACCTGAAGATCAATGGAATAGATTAGAAGATGCAAAAACAACTCCAGATGTACTCAGTCACGTTATCTTTGACAAAGGAGCCAAACACATTCACTGGAAGAAAGAAAGCCTCTTTAATAAATGGTGTTGGAAAAACTGACTTTGCACTTGCCAAAAGTTAAAATTGAAACTGTATCTTTCACCATGCACTAAACTAAATTTGACATGGATCAAAGATCTAAATATTAAAACAGAAACATTAAATTTGCTGGAAGATAGAATAGGTAAACTCTTGAAGACGTGGGTGTAGGCAGACATTATGAACCCTGACCACATAGGAACTATCACAAAGAATCAACAACTGGGATCTCACCTTATTAAAAAGTTTTTGCACAGCAAGAGAAACCACCAACACAGTGAAGAGACAACCCACAATGTGGAAAAAACTGTTTGCCAGCTGATCCTTAAAGGATTACTATCCAGAACATTTAAAGACCTCGAAAAAAAATAATCAGACCTCCCAAATTTAAAGATCCAATACAAAAATGGGCATCTGAGATGAATACACACTTCTCAGATAAAGAAATACAAAAAGCAAATAAATATATGAAAAAAAAGTTCAACGTCACTGGTAATTTGAGAGATTCAAATTAAAATAACACTCAGATTCCATCTCATCCTGGAAAGAATGGCTATTATCAAGAAATCAACCAAGAACAAATACTGGAGGGGCAATAGAGAAAAACGAACCCTTCTCCACTGTTGGTAAGAGTGTAGAATGGTGCAACCACTGTGGAAAATAGTGTGGAGATCTCTCAAAAAACTAGGATTGGAGGTGCCATTTGACCCAGCTAATCCCCTTCTGGGTATCTTCCCAGAAGAATTTAAAACATCACATCACAGCAATATATGTGCACCCATGTTTATAGCAGCACAATTTGTAATAGTCAGATCTTAGAAACAACCCAAATGCCCATTGACTGAGGAATGGATAAAAAAAGGATAGTCTTTTTATACAGTGGAGCACTACTCAGCCATAAAGAAGGATAAACTTGAGACTTCTACAGGTAAATGGATGCAACTCGAGACCACACCCATAAGTGAAATAAACCAGATGCCCATGTGTAAACGTCATATTGTTTCCCTAGTGTGAGAGGCTGAAAGTGTAAATAAGATCCAAAATGTACAAAAGATATTATAAAATGGCAAGAAACTTTAAAAGGAAAGAAAAATTGGGATGGGGAATGGAGAAAAGATGGAAGAGAAAAGCAGAAAAAATATATGTATATAAAAGATAGTTAAGGTAGTTATACTACTAATTTCTCTTAGTTCATTGAAAACAAAGGTTTGTGCTAATATTTTTAGACAATTAAATGCCTATGTCTTGTACTCTGAGTAACTAATTTAAAGATAATGATACACAATGCATTAACCCTATTGTCTTGTTTTGAAATTTTATATTTTTCTCTTTAAAATAGAAAAAAGCAAATTACCATGTGACCAGCCAATTCCACTCTGAGGTATATACCCAAGAGAAATGAAAACATGTGTCTCTAAAAAAATCTTATACATGAATGTACATAGCAGCACTAATTCTCAGTATCCCAACAGTAGAAAGCCAACAGTCCATCAATGGATAAACAAGTAAACCAAGTGCAGTATAATCATGCACTGAATGTTATTCAGTGTGTTAATCAGCTTTTTGTCAGTGTGACAAAGTAATTGACATAATCAACTTAAAAGAAAGAAAGATTTATTTTGGTTCATGCCCTCTGAGATTTTAATCCAGCATTACATGGCCCCATTACTTCTGGGTCCTCAGTGACAGAGATAAGATGCAGTCCCCATGGTCACACAACCAGGACCCACACCCTTTGACTGGGCCCTGCCAGATAAATTTCCACTACCCTCAAATACTGCCATCAAATTATGAATCTATCAATGGATATTTCCACTGATAAAGTTAGAACTCTCATGGTCCAATCACTTTCTAAAAGCCGTCAGCTTTGAACTGAGCATCCAGCACATGGCCTTAGGAACACATTTTCAATCCAAAGTATAACATTCATGCACAAAAGAAGGACTGACACCACTACAACAATGACGAACACTGAAAACATTTAGTTAAATGGAGAAAACCAGACAGAAAAGCCCACAGTGCATTATCCTGTTTATAGGAAATGTCCAATACAGACAAATCTATAAAGATAGGGAGCCAAATAGTGACTACCAAGGACATTTGGTGGGCCTGATAGCGGCACGAGTTTCTTTCTGGAGTGTTGAAAACGTTTCAGAATCAGTGATGATGGCACGCAACTCCGTGAATATACCAAAAACCACTTAATTGTGTGCTTTAGAAGGGTGAATTGTACAAGTATGTCATATGAATTACATAAGCTGTCATTTTAGAAATTCAATATTAAATGAGCAAGCTGAAAATAAAGATGATTATTCAAATAACATTTCTGTCAAAAATTGAAAATTCATTGTTTTCAAAGCACATTATTCAAAGCAGGAAATGTTGAGCATCTACTGTGTGCCAGACACTATTCTTGGTACTGGGAATACAGAAATGAACATATCACACTCCCTGCCCTCATGAATGTGACATTCTAATGACCCAGCTGCGTGTGCAGATAAGTGTGCCTTTAGGTTTGGAGGAACTCCCAGAAAAAGGTTTTGGGCATTAGAGAATAGCTTGTGAAACTCCATCTTCACATATAAAACAGTGTTATGTGCTCTTTTCTGTTCTCCACCCCATACATTTATTTTTAGTACCAAGTGCAAATAGTCCTGCTTCTAGAAAAATAGCTCCAGCACACAGTGGCTCACAGCTGCTATGAAGCTAACTACCAGCTCCTCGTACAAGAATGCCTTATCTATTTGGTGAAAGCCACAGAATGAGTTATGAAAGGCATTGAAATTAAGGTTGGTTTTAAGCACATTCAATGAAATGGCCAACGTGAGCCACAGAACCAGGAAGCTTTGCAATGCATTCCACTTAAATTTGGGCTACAGAACACTCTAGAACTATTCCTGTTTAAAAGGAGCTTGCCTTTCAACCCACTACTATGTTCTTCACCTCTGCTTTATGAACAATGGCTACCACTGCTGACACGGAGTAACCTGTTTTCCAAGGCCTTCGGAGCTAGGAGCATCTTGTCCTTCTGACTTTCGCTTCCCATCTTCCTTTCAATGTTCCCCTTCTCTCTTTCTCTACTGCAGTTGGGGAGGGTGCTCAGCTCTCCATACAGACTCCATGCTGGTTCTCTTCCCATATTACTCTCTTTCTCCACACTGAACTTTTCAAGTGCTAGTGGTGAATTTTTGACCTCCTCCAGAAAACCTTCTACCCCTCTCCAGACCATGCTGGCCTTGGTCTAGGACACAAAGAGCTATTCAATGACATCAACTTAGTGGTGACCTTCTTGAGATCAGGGATCATATGGTTTGCAACTCTTGTTGCAGTTCAGTTCCTTTTACAGAAGAAACAGTGTGCAGAAGCTTCAGGGCTAGTATTGATTCTGCAAGCTTACCCTACCTCAGTTAGATGAAAGCATATATGGAAGATTTCCTTTTCTAAGTGGAATTACTAAAAAAGAATCCTTTATGGGATAGAGTCAGAGAAAATGGTGACATAATCATTTTCCTCTTCTTTCTTCTGTAAACCGAGCTTGACTAATTGTGAAACCTCCACTGATTCACTGTTCGCATAGGCCATGTCATTTCATTATTAAATAACAGGTTAAGTTCAGATTCATGGGATTCTAAACCTATGGGACCCTAAACTATTCTCCTGCCATCTTCTAGCTTAACTTTTCAATTATAACAACTTTGAGATTAGGTGTAATAGACATCATAGCTAGCATCTTTCTGTGACTAGAACAAGTGACTTTTTCTTTCTGACCTCACATGTCTCAACATCAGCCATAGTACAGGGCTCCTGTTTTACACTAAATCCAGGGATCATGTTGCTGCCCTAAATTTTCATATACTCACATTTAGGTTGTGGTTATTCATATTTTAGATTTAGATTAGACACACAGAATGTCTAGCAGACTAAGATGTAAATTATTAAAATATAAAAGCACACACACCATGCTTTGTGAACAGTCTATATGCCATGAAGTCGTTAATCTCACCTTTGTGAATACTGTATATTTTGACAAAAGTAAATTATAAAAATAAAGTTTTCTTCTGGGCATGATCAGTGGGTACAATTTTGGGGTGGGTGACTAGTCTGATGATTCATTACCATATTACTGGGAGAGAGAGATTATAGGCAAAATAGACTGAGAATATTTTTCAAGAAAGATGAGAAAGGTGCTACATATTGAAAAGAGAACAGTGAGTGGCAAGACAGACTGCTGAAAAAAGAATTATTGGCACAATATGGATTTTACCCCAAGGAGTTAATCGAAAAGACCTAATGAAGTATATTAATGTGAAGAACAAGACAATAACTTCCAAAGACAAATCTGTAACATCTACATCTTCTCATCTCCAAAATGCTGGCAAAGAGTGGAGAAACATATCTGCAGAGCATGCCCTCTGACAAGAGTGATTTGCTGTCTAGAGCACACAAAATGAAGGCATGCCATTGCTGCATCAGGAATCTGGACTCTGTATTTTGACTTGTTTTCCCCTCTCTTTTGGTAAAAGCAGGGATGAAGAGAGTGACAGCCCTGTCCATCTTCCCTCCAACCCATCCTATACACTACAGAGACACAGCTCAAACACCTTTTGCATCCCACCACTCTTTTGCTCAGAAATCCACAGGTTCCCATTCATTATTTCATCACTGTGGCAACCATCCTACCTGATGAGCCTGATTTCCCATTGTCTGCAGTTTCCTCCATTACAGCCAGGCTGTCTAGTCATCAGGCCCTTGCATGCTCCAGACCAATTGCACCACAGGCTCAGAGCCACAGCGTGCACAGATTTCTACACCAGAAATAACTTCTCTGCTTATCAAAATCCCACCCTGATTCTTAAAAGGTAGTTTAAGTTTCCATCACTCCAATTCACCCATTCCAGTGAATTTCCCTCCCTCTTACTTCCTCATTTGAGGATCATATACTAATTTGCCTTACAGGTCACTTTTTACACTAACGGATTTCCAAAGGAAGTGATTTTACATCATAGGGGGACCCGAAGGCCATGGAAATATGGAGAGATATTTTTGGCTGCCACAACTAGAGAGGGGTAACCAGGGCCAGGGTGCTGCTAAACATCTTGCAATATACCATGGCAGCTTCTCACAACAAAGAATTATCTGGCTCACAATGTCATAGAGCAAGGGTTGAGAAACTTTGATTTACCTGTTTGCAAGAATTTCTTCAACTGGATTAGAAGCTCTCTGACTAGGAACATTACTGTTCACTGTGTCTAGCAGAGTGCTAAGTATCTATGAGCTCTTTCTTCCAGAAATGTGTGTCAATTATATGTCACCACCTATCTGATTGAATAAAGAAAACAATTTAAGCTAAAATGATGGGTTCACCATTATCTTACTTTTATCTAATTTAAGTATCATTTTAAAGAATGTTGTTTTAGACTAATGCTCAATGTGCTTTCTTTTAAGTCCTTTATAAGATGGACAGCTCTTAATGAAGAAATGGGGACAGCAAACAGTTAAGAAATTTCTCTAAAATTATCAATTCTGGTGGAACCAGAGAGAATGCAAGTCTTAAGGTCTCACTTTCAATTCACTTGCACGTGAGCAGAATATAGACCATTAATTCACCCATTCAACAGATATTGAATCACTATCATGCAACACACACTGGGCTAGGCTCAGTTCTCAAGTTCTGGTAGGATGCATTAATTACTGGAAGTCAGAAGTCATGTCAGTGTCGCAACATATATTTTCCCACAGAACCAATGCTTCAATCTTGAACAGAAATTTGGTTCCAAGCCTATCACAGATATGACTATGCATGTAACAAGGAGGCAAATTATAGGATAGTTTCTGTGATAAATTACAATAGAAATTTTTACATAACTTCTTACACAATGGTCTCCAGATACATGATGTTATGTATTCAGTGTGCAAAATACAACTCTGCTGAATCATAAATTCAACTGAAACCTGGAATTGTAGCTAGAAATATATGCTGAAGACTGGATTGAGCAATCAATGTATTTACCTTGTACTAATTTGGGAAGATGTGAGGGTGTGGTATGTGAGGCTGAATTTAAAACTTGAATCTTCCTTAAAAGTTGTCTTAAAGAAATTGGAATTTGCCTTTTCTTCTTCTCCAGAGCCTGACACTTGGCTGCCAATTATCTGGAAAGTTCACCCTTCCCCAAAACTATAGAAACATTTAGCTGATCATCACTACTACTTTTTTTTTCCAAAAATTGCTTCAAACTATTTTTCAAAATATAATAAAAACAGGGATAAACAGTAGCGTGATTGGAGAAAGGGGGAAAAAGAGAAAATTCTTATGTGGGTGTTTAATTAGGCAGTAACCACCTAGCCAAACAGCACAGGGTGAAGTAAAGGGATGAAAACATTGCCAGCAGGGAAAGGAGGACTGGATCAAGTGAAAAGGAAAAACTGGTGGGAGCTCAGGCTGGGATAAGTAGTGTACATGTTTAGGCAGCGACTGTAATTTAGCAACAGTTCGATCCATTCTGAAAACAAGAGACTCCATCCTTTCAAGCCTGCTTCACACCTCATCGAAGATACTTTGCAGCCTTTCCCAAAACCCACCAGGACCATCTAGTAAATGAAGCTCCTCTGAAGTAGATTAAATAGGCAGGCTGCATCCTAGCAGTTAAACCTCCTCTAATCTAAGAATTAGTAGAAATTCATGATTTGCACTAGATACAAATTTCATATTACTATCATTTAAAGTAAAATGCTTGAACGAATACAGTATATCTGTCAGATGATGATGTCTTACAGTGTAGTTTTACATTGGATCAAAAGCTCTACAGCTTTTTAAAAAGCTCATTATGATCTCAGCTGCAAAATAATCTCGAAAGAAACGAATGGAAAGCTTCTTTTAATTAATGGAGGCAAATGCAATATTCACAGCAGTTGATTTGGAGAAGATTCATGTGGGACTGCTTTGGCAGGTTCTATGAACCTCTGCGCTGGTCTCTGCCCATCTCCCCCTGCCACCTCCAGCACACACAATAATGGTGACAATAACTGGCATTTGCTGAGCTTTTCCCATATGCCTGGCCTGTGCTAAGTATTTTACAAGGATAAATTTCCTTAACCCACCCAAATTGAGAAGGCAGTCAGCGTAGCACTACTGCTTACGAAGACAGCTGTGTAAGACTCACTAGAGTTGGCTTTGACAGTTTGGTCACCAGTAACCTAGGGGATAATTGTTCCATTGAAGATGTGGGGAAAGAAACCAGATTTCAGGGCACTAAGGATGACTGGAAAGTGAGACTATGGAAAGTGCAAATCTGGCAACATTTAGAAAAAATAATCTGCAAAATAAAAGGTATTTATCTTAAAGAGAAAGCACAAGGCAGTAGAGTCATGACAATTGGTGTAAAGAGGTGCATAAGAATTATTGTTTCCCAAAAGGAGATGACTTTAATTATATGTCAGATTAACTCAGATTCTTTACTAATTTGAATAAATCAAGTCAATGACCTGAGCTTCAGTTTCTTAATTCATAAAATAGGGCTAATAATCATAGGTATCTCATGAATACTGTGAGGCTTAAAGCATTTACTGAGGAACACATTGGTGAATGTGCTTACCAAGGTGCTTGGCACTTAGTAGGCAATCTGGGAGTGTTCACTCTGAATTCCTAAATCACAGAGATAATAAAATAATGCCAGTTGTGCTTTGCAGACTTAAAACCTTGACATAGATATTTGTGATGGTGGGGATGGTGTCTCTAAATCTCTGTGAAATTCTCTTTGTCGGGAACCTGAAACCTGCACAGACATGCTCTGTCCCTGCTCTCCCAAGCCCCAACCCTTGTTTGCTAAAGTCATTCACTGCCATCTGAAGCAACTGGAACCTTCCCCCTTCATCTTTACCCCTACACCCCAAACCATCCCCTGGGGGCCCCTGGCAGAGCAAAAGTCCTCCACAATAGCTCTCTTTCACACAGACGCACACCTGGGTCTCCTGAGGGAATTCCCAGGGAGAGTGGAGCCAGGGAATTACTGCTCTCAAGGAGCTCCTCCCTCAGATTCCAAGAACTGTCTTAGGACATCCTCTCCAAGAGGGCTGGCTGGCCTGGAGCACAAATGCAGTCAGTACTGTAGATGAGGCTCAAGGAACACAGCCTTGACTGGAAGATGAGAGTTTCTCTCACTTGGGACCTCTTAAAGGCCTCCTTTTCACACTAGGAGAGTCACAAAGTAAAGGGTACAAGCAAGTCTTCTAAAGGTAGACAGGAGGCAAGGGTTGCCAAAAGTGGTGTCGTGGAAGGTCGGTAATATTAGCTGAAAACAGAGGCAGGAGAGGAAGATAATCCAAACCACCGATCTAAGGTGCTGAAGTAATATGGCACATGAATTCCTGGACCTGAGGTCATTGTGTGCATTTTTCACAGTGGAGGATGTGACTACCCCTCAGTTGCAAGGGAAGGAAAATGCCCTTCAGAGCAGAAAAATGTTCCCCAAGTTCAATGAACACTATTTCTTTCACTGGGGATTGAACTCAACCTCGCGCCTGCCACACAGGCGCTTAAGCCACTGAGCCAAACTCCCAGGCATAGTTTTTTGAGGCAGGGTCGCACTATGTAGCTCAGGCTGCTCGCATTGTAGCCCAAGTGGCCCTTGAACTCACAACGCTCCTCCTACATCAGCCTCCCCAGTGCTGGGATTAAAGGCGTGCGCCACTACACCAGGCTCAATGAACACTCTAAATCAGTGGTTCTTTACCTTAGGGGCATGTTGAAATCCCCTGGGGATCCTGGTCTTTAAAATGACAAAAACCTAGACTCCCACAAGGACTAAGTGAATTAGAATCTTAGGAGAAGGCTGCTGAGCCTCAGTGCTTTTGAAAAGTTACCAGGTGTGTGGAATTGCAACCAGGGTGGAGAACACTGCTGCAATACACGCAAGGCACTAGAGCACAATGAGTGTGAAATCAACAAGAGTCCCCGCATCGTTCCCTCCCAGACACCAACCACAGTACTGAAGGAAACCACATTTGGCTGGGCTGGCATCACTTCAAGAAGCAATCCCACAAACCGTCAAACAAGGTCCTAAAAAATGACCAGATGGTATTTGAAATCTTTACATAATAGACTCAACCGCCCACCAGGTGCCAGACACTGCCTTGGGAAAGCTCTTCAGAATCTGTTCTTTCCCATCCCACTCCATCTCCTCTTTGGTTCAGTTCAGAAGAGTGAACTTATCCAAAGCCTCTGCGCCCCTTGAGATTGCAGCCCCCAGTTGGAATAGTTACTGCTAATACATTTGTTAGCTCTCTCTTAGCCTTTCAATATTTGATCTAAACCTTCTCATTCAGTTACACTTTTCAATTTACAAGCTGCACTTCAGTCTTCTCAACTTAATTGAGGCAGAAGAAGATGATTAAATGTTCTATCAAAGGCAAGTGTTACCGTGTAGTCTCCAACATAACTCCCAGGGAGCCCTCCCGGAGCAACTCCGTCAGACGAGACTTCAAGCTGATGCTGAGGCCAAGTGTGGCCCTTGGAAGTGTTCAGAAGACAAAAGTGTAGATAACTGAAGCATGAAATTGCTTTGAAATGACGAAGCAAAGATGCATTTTTCTTTCCAATCAAATCTTCTATGGAAATCCTGACAGCAGGCTTACTCAATGCCCTTGAAATCTAACCTCTAGCATTGTTTTTCATACCTTGGTCTCCTCCTGTTCTGCACATCACCCTGTAAGGCAGCCCATTTGCCTATAAATCAGTCACAAAGGACACATTAACATCTTTGGACACTTGGATGATGGCTTCTAACATGACTGCTGAATTGAAGTGAAGGACAACAATACCTTCTGCCAGCTCCATAAACTGCTCAAATGACAAAGTCATGAGGGAGGGCAACATTTGGGACAGCTCAGCCACAGAGGCAAGCTGCGTTCACCCTTTCCCAGAGGTGGGGCCATTAAAAAAGAGTAGAGACAAGAAGAGTTGGTTTTTGTCCTTGTAATTACTGTGGGATTATAATCTCACACACACCCAACTAAGACAGCACCTCAGAGACTTGCATAGGAGTTAGCCCACTACATTCGTGGACCTGCCGTTAAGCCCCTGTAAGATTTTTGAGAGAGACAGACCTTAAGCAGTATGCCCAAAGTCTGTTTTGCCACTTTTGAGCTGTGTGACTACAGGCAAAACAAATACCCTCTCTGCGCCTCAGTTCCCACATCTGTAAATTTGCTTCCTAAGACTTTCTGTCCAATAGGGTAGTTCTGAGCATTAAATGAGAAAACACATAGTAAACATTTAGAACAGCGATGGCGCAGGGGCTTTGCTTTGTAAGTTTTAGTTATCGGTGTTCTGTGTTTTAGCCGTAAAATAAATGTAAGACACAATGACTCCTAAGCTGCCTTGCGTTTCAGTGACACTACGAGATGTTGAAGCTGAAGCAGTATCTCATGCCAACCTGCTTGCTTTTTCAGTAAAATCCTGACTATGTGGTGTAATCGAGGGAAGATACATTCTGGTTAACTAAAGTTTTCCAAATTATAAAGATTTAGTACTTTAAATTTTCTCAGGAGTCAGAAGACTGTCTCAAATTCTAGTCCCTACATGGCTAGTTCTCCTCCCCACTGTTTTGCTACCCTTAAAGTTGCTCCTTTAGTCCTTGTTATTTTCTCCTTCTTTTTCTCTACTTTCCATCTTTATTTCTATTACTTTCTTATCCCTCTCCTAATCTTGCTTGAATGTACACATTGCCTCTACCTGGGCCCTCTCGCCGGGCTTGCCTGTCTTGGTTCTACTCACCTTCAGGTCTTAACACAGGCATGACATCCCAGGCTGGGTCCGGGACCCCTGACAGGTACACTCAGGGCACTTTGATTCTTTCACTTGATAGCACCTACCACAATTGAAATGGAACACTCAAAAGTATTTTTGAATGGAAGGTATGTGCTCATCTATTCCCTCATTCATTCATTCATCCTTTCAAGACATTTCTGTTTTTTGGGATCAAGAAAATTATTATAGAGTATCTAGAATAATCATTGATACCTTGGCATTTGGCTCTTTTTAAATGAACTGTGCAGAATGATTCTTCTTTTTTTTTTTTTTCTTGTACCGGGGATCTAACTCGTGACCTCGCACTTGCCAGGCAGGTACTTATCCCACTGAGCTAAATCCCTGGCCCCAGAATGATTCTTTAAGCCAAAATCGAATTAAGAAAGTAGATGGTAAAACTAGATAGTGCTAAAAGTAGCATTGTTCTGGGTACTGGAAATGGTTAAAATTTATAACAATTTTTAAACAATTTGGTTGAATATATTTGTACTAACCCTCCTAAAATAAAATCTTTTGTTAAGATATGTTCATGGTCAAAATCATGGAATGGTGACTATCACTTTCCATTAAGTAATATTTTGCGTAATCAGGAAATCACCCTAGAAAATATATTGTAAGTAGACCTTGCTCTCTTTTGAGACAGTCTTAAATTTTTAGCAATTTTTAAAAAACTGCACACTATGGCCAATCTTAACCAAATAAGTATTTTCTAGTTGAATCAAAGGCACACATGGCTCAGCTACTACTGTCATAACTTATATTGCAATGTGATAGTTCTAGAAATATATGATTATTGAAGAGATTTTAACAAAAGGTATTTATGCTTATCAATAATGATATGAAATCATCATCCAGTTTATAAAAAGAATAATTTCTTTGTCAGATATTCCTTACTTTGGACTGGTTCCCTTTAAATTAAAAGGGAGTTTGAGGAATAAATATGCAAAAAAGCTTATCCTTTTTAAAAATAAACCAAAAAAAGGATATCATGAATCAGATATACAGTTCAATGATATAGGTTCCTTGTGAGTAACCAGGACTCAACTTCCTAGATGAAATATATAAATTATT
The DNA here is from genome assembly GCA_004363535.1 of Dasyprocta punctata. Lineage (NCBI taxonomy): Eukaryota > Metazoa > Chordata > Mammalia > Rodentia > Dasyproctidae > Dasyprocta > Dasyprocta punctata. Next base: position 117,926 of record RJWM01000678.1, read on the forward strand.
TTATAGCAGCTGCTTTCATTAATAGATTATTGCATTTCTGTGGGGAAAAAATCCAGTTTATTTCAGTGTCCTAAGGAAGCTTTGTCAGGCTCTTGGAAAACATGACAATGGGAATAACTGAGTGACATGCATGCAGCAGAGCATCTACCCAAGCAGAGGATGGGTAATCATGTGTACACACAGCTTGAAGCCACAAATTTTTGTTTTCTTTTTCCACCATGGCATCAATTGTCTTTTGGGTAGTTCTTTGCTCTGGGTATTACAGCTAAAAGCAGGAGCTGAAAGGAACCTGAAGGTCCTAAAATCTGGCAGGGGAAATGCTTATGAGGAAAAATTGGGGCTGGGATTTAGTAATCTTGGTCAGGCTTTGGAACTGGAAGTGCACATCAAAAGCAGCTGGCAAAATCTATTCTGTTCCATGGAATAGCTTCATTGAGATATAATTCCCATACTGTATAATTCATGCATTTAAAGTGTAAAATTCAAGATTTTTAGTATATTCACAGAGTTTTGCAACCATCACCACAATTAATTTGAGAACATTTCAACATCCCCCCAGAAAACTCCATATTCTTACTATCACCCTCCAATCTCCCCCTTCCCTCATCATCAGGCAGCTACTCATCTCCTGCTTCTCTCTATGGATCTCCCTACTCTCAGAGAGTGGTACCTCAATTCATGAGCTTAATTCTTTCCACAATTATGGTCAGAGAATATGTACTATGTTTGCAATTGGTTGTAACCAGAACCGTGGAAAGGATTAAGTTCATGAACCGAGACACCACTGTATTTCACATAAATGAAGTCAGACAGTATGTGGCCTTTCAAAGATGGCTTCAATCACTTACTACAGTGTCTCCAGGCTTCACATGCATTGCGGGATGTATTAATACTTCATGTCTGTTTATGATTGAATAATACACCATTGTACTCATGTACCACATGCTGTTTACTCACTCCACAGTTGATGGACACTTGGGATGTTTCCACCTTTTAGCTGCATGTATTTTTAAGGTATAGATGTTGAGTTATCGATTAAGAAGCAAAATCCATTCCTCAGCAACTCCAGGAGAACCACTAGAAATGTCTGCTGGAGATAGACTGCAAATCTCCAAATCTACTTTTTTTACATGCCAGTCCCCATGCTAAATATCAGTGTAAGAGACGAGAATGGGACATGGTCCTTCCCTTCAAGTCACAGAATACTGAAAGAAATATTGCGAAAGTGTTTCATTCTATAATTGTCCCCATTTCCCCCACTCCATTTTGGTTGGCTGGCTAAGGAGTTGGTCAGAAGTTTAGATTTGTTGGGAGAAGGTGCCAATCTAAATATTTATATAGGAATATTTAGCTTAACCTCTCTGCCAAGACTTCTTACATTCTATGATGTATCATACCATGAGAATGGTGTACAGATGTCACATCAAGTACAGTCAGAATTGAGGTGAAAATATTTGATATTTTACAACTAAACATTTCTCATGGCAAGGAATCAAAGTATCTATGTTCCCAAGAATGGGCCACAGGAGTCTCAGAGAAAGCTAACCAAAAGAAATTTAAACATGACTTTGCTCATATGAGGTTCTTCCTTTTGGAATTTTAACTACTTAATTATAATCCTGGAATTGCATCCGATTCATTCTTGACAAGACCATATGTGCCCATTTTGCCAGATTCTAGTAAAAGAGATATTCCGTGCCACGTTTCAACAGTCTGCCATTTGTAAAATTAGCAATTTCAGGGAAGCAAAAGGCTACTTGCCGTTTTGCTGGATCAGCACCTCATTTGGTCTGCTTACATTTGCTGTGAGCAGAATTAAAGAACACACAATTTTGTCTCTGGATAAATAAATTTGAATGCAAAATAGATGCAAAGCTGTGTCTTGAGAGACAGAGTTCACTTAAATCTCAAACTAGCTCTCGTATCAGAAATATAGCACTTGGACCTGGATAAAAGCTTCCTCCTGCTCTGCAAATGTGCTTTAAGGGCAAGACAGCCTGTCCACCAAAGTGGGTGTATGTGTGTGGACAGCACCGATTTTCTCTTAGCTAAAAGGTAATGTCAATTACCTGACTATGCTTTCCTCCTTAACTTTCTCTTGACCACTTACATTTCTAGGGTGGTTGAGATGCTTGAAATATTTTTGCGTATGTCTCTTCCCTTGATCTTTACATTCATCAAGCGATACATAATGGGTAAGGATTGGGGTAGTCATTGCACAGATGGAGAGGTTGTAGTTAAGTGACTCACTCACAGTCACACACCTCCTAGATGGTAGAGCTGTCTTGATGTCAGATCTTCTGACACTTAGTTCAAGGTCCTTTTCACTGCCTCAGTGTATGGGGAGGCACTTTTCAATGCCTAGTCCACATATCTTTTCTCCTGAAAGCACATCTCCAGGCCGAGGTCCCACTTGGATACTCCCTAAAACCTTACAGGTGGTAGAATTCAAAGGGAAACAGTTACACCAGGAGAAAGAGCATTGTCTTCAGCTCCCTTCCATACCTTAGCTGGAAGGACCACTCCTTCCTTCCACTTCATTGAAATTAGGAGGCAAGGGGATTATGCCCAAGCCTTTCTGCAGGTGTCTCCAAGTCACCTCTTCCATTCCTACACATCCTTAACTACATTAATGGGGGCTGAAGCAACATGGACTGAGCAGAAACCTCCCTGTGAGAGACACCTATGTGGTCCCCCTCCCAAGGCTGCTTGGGGAAGATCTGGCTGGCTGTTTGGGAGCCACAGTTGTAATGCTCAAAGCCCTTCTCAGTAATAGCTGGGATCTTTTTGTCCAAATTTTATGGGCCTTTCCTTGCTTGCCAGACATCCAAACAGCATACAAAGTAAATGTTTTGAAGTCAGAGAGCCCTTTGATAAGCTCAATTATGTGAGATCCTAGCTGTGCTGCCTTGACCAACTTCATGTCTGAGCCTCAGTTTTCTCATCAGTAAGATGGGATTCACAGCCTCCATCCATGTGATGGTATGAGATAGTGTGAGGAAAACACTCAGCGTGGTGCCTGGCATGTACCACTTAGTGACTACTGGAAGACACTATTTTAAATAATTTCTCAAAGCTTAGTATTTATTGAGCACACTGGGGTGAAAAAGAGGGGACAGAAGGATGAATTGGGTCAAGTGTAAGACAGTTCTACGATTCTACTCCAACTTTCCCTTCTGCTAGGCAAAAATTGTTTGCTGTGGGTCTGCAAATCACATTGAACTTGTTTCTGTCCTTATAAAAAAGCTCCTGAACTGTAAATATTTCCCATCCCACCCAGTGAATTCCTCCCACCACCTGAAAACTACTTTCCCCTTTTTAATTCTTGTTCCCCTTGATGGCACCATGAGTGGGTATGTCTAGGGTTTGCTCTAAGCCCCTACCACGTTTTCAGCAAAAGAGAATGGCTATGCTGTGACTACACTGAAAGTGGTAATGGCACATGGACTGGTAAATTTAATGGGACTATTTTCTGAGGAACTTTCATTTGTGTCTCCAGTGCCCATCACATACAATGCAATGCTCAAGTTTGAACAGCAGTGCACTTTTGAAATAAACAAAGGCCTATTCATGAAATCCCTTGAGCAGGACATCTTCAGAGGCATCTAGCCAAGTGGTCATTATTTAAGTCAACAGGCTTTCCACAGCAAGTGCATCCCTCGGCTCTGAAAACTACCTTTGACCATTCCCTGCATGTTGGGCTACAGATGCAGGTGCAACCATGAAGCAGAGGTAAAAATGATGCCAAGGTCCCTGAAGGGGGCTGGAGAGGCAAGGATCTTTTGGAGTCTATTACCTCCTATTTTGTGAGGGGGGTCGTGAGTGAAGCACTTCAATACTTTCTTCTTGCTTTATTCCAGTCTAAAGAATTAAGAGGTAAAGGTAAAATGCTAAAATCATAGGAAAGAAAGGAAAATTTAGGGTAGAGGTGAGGAGATGGATTTGTAAACACACTGTATTACACTCTTTGAGCCAGAAAATGTCAGTACTACCTAATCAGCCTACCTGCTTGTCCTTAGCAAGTGGATTTTGGGAAGGTAAATGCATCCAGACTGAAGGAGTGTTCTGGGCTCAATTCAGAGCAATAAAAGTAACTCTGAGTCCAAGAAATTCATGGTCCTCCAATGCTAAAAAGACACAGAGACTCAATTAATGTGTCATACTCTTTCTCCACAATTGCAATGTGTTCTTAGTGGATGGAGAAAGTCACGTAATTAGTGGAAAAAAGCATGCTGTACTCAAAGTAAAGACATGGGATGGTAGTTATAATACCGAGCCCCTTATATTTTCCAAGTCAGATGAAAGCTGAAGCCTTCAGACTGTCTAACTGCAGATTGATTGTCTTACCACCCTGTAAAAATGCTTGCCAAGAACACCATCACTGCTGGAATTCCGGGCTCTTTCCCCTGTCTGAAACTTGACAAGGAGAATGGAATTCATTTAATACCTAACTATGTAGAAGTATAGCTGTCATTTTGAGAACCCGATTGAAAAAAGAGTTTGAGCTCAATTCTCTCTAGTGATGGTTGTGGAATGTGTGTACTTGTGTGAATTCATATGCACAGAGATACATGTACATCAGGAGAGGACGAAGAGAGACAAGTTCTCATTCATTCCTCCAAAAGAGGAACTGACACCAGGACTGAATTGAAGCTGGCCATCTAAAAGGGAAGACCCTGAAAGGGAAGATCTGAAACACTGGAGAAGTGGAGGTGATGAGTGGGAGTGGAGAGAGTCCCATTCACAAGGGGGAGCTGATTTTCCTTTAATACACCCCCATACCTCCTCCGAGCTTGATGCTCCCAGAAAGCACAGCCTGGAGCCATGCAATGAGGGCATCAAGAGAGCCTCCTATTGCAGTTAGAAACTTCAGAATGATGAAGCATTTCCACAGAAGTCCAAGATTTTATCATCTCGAAAAGGAATGTGGCCATTGAGATTGAGACCCTCATTCAATGCCCATACCACTAACGAGAAAATTAAGGTCCAGAGAAGAATGGGGACTTCCTGTACTCACTCAGCAGAATAGCCATCAGGGACTTCCTGTTCAGAAGTCATTGTTTGTTCCACTGTGGCACACTGCCTCTTTGTAGTTACTGATTTCTAGCACTTTGCTTTTCTTTACATTTTGAAGGTACAGTTATTTGTGTGTTACTGATTCAGGCTTCATAGCACACTGATGTATTCCAGTATTGTCCTATTTGTGCTTCTTTATTTAAAAAAAGTACCACTTGAAACATGTCAAAACATATAGTTGGCTATTTTAAAGGGAGCCTCTGTAGAATACATCTTTTCAGTTAACATAATAAAAAGTTGATTCCATTAAAATGAAACCATTTAAAAGCCTCCCAAGCTTCTTGTAGAGTTGTCACCATCCAGCTAAGCACCCACACTCTCCAAACATTAAGAGGACAGTTGCGTACTGTCATCAAAGTACCTATCTGAGGATTTTGTAACTATCTGTTACTTCTTACCTATCCTAGCTGACTGTAATCTCAAGGTGACATTCCCCTCACCTTTTTTTTTTTTTTTTTTTTTTTTGCGGCACCGGGGATTGAACTCACAGCCTCGCACCTGCCAGACAGGCACTTAAGCTGCTGAGCCAAACTCCCGGCCCTGGTTTTTGAGGCAGGGTCGCACTATGTTCCCCTCACCTTTATAACCCCCAAAGCTAAGAAGGGGGTCTGACCCAGAGTAAGTACTCAGTCACTGTTTGTTAAATAAATAGAGTAGTATCACTGCATTTTACAAAGTTCTTGCAAGCCTATTTCCCCAGGCACTGGATTAGGAGCAATGTAAATCCCTGATGCTAGCAATGTTTTGATTCTTTCAAGTGGCCTCTTAGAAAAGCAAAGTGTCTTTAGTTCTTCCTTGTGAACTGCAAACTGAAGTTGTTATGGTTTACGTCTAGGATGTACTCACAAAAGTCTTGTGCTTTCAGAGGTGGGGCTTTTAGAAGGTGATTGGATCATGGAAATGCTATACCCATGGGCAAATTCATCCACTAGTGAGTTCAGCAGCTGAGTGTGCTGTTAGAAGGTGAGGTCCAGTTACAGGAGTGCCACTGGGGTATGACCTGGACATATTTCCCTACTCAGCTCCCACCATCTCTCTCTCTTCCTGGCTGTCATGAATTGAGCAGCTTGTTTGTCTGCCTTGCATTTCCACCATGCCATTTCTGCTTTGCAGTCAGCTAACCATGGACTGAAAACCTGAACCAAGATAAAGTTCTCTTCCTTTAAATTGTGGGTATTGGGTACTGTCTCAGCAATGGGAAAGTGACAAAGACAGGAGTCAAGGACGGAATCCTTAAGAAGATCTTCATTACTATTAAAAGAAGTGAGTTTTAAAGGGCTTGGAAGTCTTTTCAGAGAAACTGGTGGTTAGAATTTCGGATAACAATGTTTCTGGAAATGCTTGTCAGATATGAAATGTCTAATTAGACACTAGAAAGATGAGGTGCTTTGGAGTAGGGTCATGCTACCATGTAAGGCCCCAAATCCTGCTATCTGAGTCACTTTACCTCATCTGAGACATTTTCAGTATCCGAGTTCCCAGAAAAGATTGTGCCTTCTTTCACCTTTGAGCTGTTGAGACTGCTTCTGCCACTGACTAGCACTGTGAGCAGCATGCATGTTAGGATAACTTCCTTCAACCCCATTTTCTTCATCCATGATATGCCGACAGTATCATCATTAACTGTATGGAACTGTTGAGATGATTAAATGAGAGAATGTGTGTGAGAGGCCTACTATATTTCAAATGTTCTCAGTAGGAGGTGGGACAAGATGGCAGAATGGTAAACACCAGGGTAAGTGGCCTCCCTGAAAGATACCATCCAGATGCTGGAACATGGGGAAGACAAGAAGGAGGGAGGCAGGTCCTCTGGACCCAGGAAGTATCTAAAGTGAGAATTGAAGCCCACAGAAAGAGTAAAACAAATAAGGTGGTGGCTGGTAGCGTCTCTGCTCAGAACCGGACCCACTCTGTGAAAAGAGTTGCTGGAACCTGGGGACACATGGTTGGAGTGTTGCGGCCGCAGCCATGGCAACAACCCTGGAGGTCTCTGCCCAGAGAGGCAGTGTTGGAGGAGAGTGGCAGTGGACAGGGGGAGCAGACCTGGAGGACTAAACTGGCTGATGGTGAGTGCAGCAAACCCCAATCTTCTGTGAGGGAGAGTGAGGGACTGGCAGCCATTTTGGGGCCAGAGCTGCTCCTAGTTGGGCACAGTCCCGTAGAAATTGCTCTGACCGAGCCCTGGAGGGTCCCGGCAGGTGACTGGTTTGGTCTAGAGACCACAGCTCCATGCATGCCCTAAGGGTGATAGTGGAAGATTCGCGGATGACCGGTCCAGGTTCCCAGGTGGCAGCCCCGCCCCCACGCACTGTGCCAGACATCAGGGAGCCAAGGCAGGGTGGGGAAAGGCAGCAGACAGCACTGTAACAGTGCACCCAGTGGTAACCATCAGATATCCACAATCGGCACTGGCTAGAAGAACCAGTCTAACCTCAGAGAAATTACAGACAAGGCGAGGAATACCAAGATCCCTGGTACACACTTGTCCAGAACAACCCAGGAATATGTCAAGACAAAGAAGCAAAAGGCCGTCTCTGGCCTCCAAACCAAGCAGAGCAAGTCCAGGAGAAGCAAACACAGAAGAGGTCGGGAGTCCCACAACTAAAGTCTCTGAGGTGATGACAACTGAAGTAAAGAAATAACTTCATGAGGCTATAAAAGAAATTAGAACAGAAATACTAACTCAACTAAAAGAAGAAATGAAAAACATAATAAAATAATTGCTAGGCATCTCTAAAGGAGACATAGATGAAAAAATGAAGCATAGGAAAATGAGGAAAACCTGGAATGAACAATACAAAAAAGATTTAGAATACATGAAACAGATTCAAAGAAATTACCAGGAAATCAAAAACTCCAATGAAAGTTGGCAAAACCACCTGAAGGAAACTAAAGATAGACTTTCAAACCTTGAAGACAGGTTTGCAGCTTGTGATTGTGAAAGGAAAGATCTCTTAAAAATAACAATAAACCTTGAAGTAATAATACAACGGCTGCAAGACAACCCAAAGAAACATAACTTAAGAACAAAAGGTGTGAGTGAAAAAGCAGGAGTCAATAAAAATCAAATTAAAAGCCTATTTGCAGAAATAATTTCAGAAAACTTTCCAAGCATGGGAACAGGAAGTGACTTTCAGATAAGTGAAGCATATAGAACTCTGGCTAACCATAACCTACACCCAGAAATATAATAATCAAGATCCCAGAAATTCAACACAAAACAGAATATTGAAAGCTATTAGAGGAAAAAAAAAAAAAAAACAGATCACCTACAAAGGAAAACCCATCAGAATCACGACAGACTTCTCAACACAAACCATCAGGTCAAGAAGAGCTTGGAGTGAAGTATTTCAAGCCCTGAAAGAAAACAACTTCCAACCCAGATTGATGTACCCTGCAAAACTATCTTTCAAAATCAACAGAGAAACAGGATACTTCCACAACAAAGAACAACTAAAGGAATTTATGACAACCAAACCAACCCTAAAAAGAATACTGAAGGACATTTCAGAGAGAGATTAAAAAAAGTCCACAGCTCCAGAAACAGCGGCAGAGGGATATCACCGAGCGGAGCAGACAATTGAATAAACCATCATCGGGATTTGAGTCCAGTATTGTGTTCAATGAGCTGTTTAGTTTGATCTTATTCTATCTCGACCTGCCTAATTTTATTATATATGATGACATAACAGCTATTTCAAAGATAACAAAACATATTAGGGTAGCCTTTATTGATATTTGATTATCTTGTTTTGAAACCTTGTATTGCTTTCATTGTTCTGTTTTGGGTGATTTTAACCTATTTTGGTTTGCTTGATTGTATTATAACAGATGATATAGGCAATTGCTTAGAAGATAATATGAGACATTATAGAAATCAACATTGTATTACTATGTATTGCTTCCATTGTTTTATTTTTTATTGGTTTTGTTCTGTACTATTTTGTTTGATTATATTAGGCCCGATAGTAGGGGCAGTTATTTTGAAGATAACAAGAGGTATTACAAGGGGAAAGGAGGAAAGAAGGAAGGGAAAAGGAAAAAGACATAGATTTATATGTGGGTATACATAAGGTGGTTAAAATGACTATACTACTAAATGCATCAACTGATGAGAGAGAACAGTTGATACTAATATGATTAGATCAATTTTACATGTCTATATCTGTCAATCTGAGCAACCCCTTTGAAGGTAACAATATACAATGTTACAACCACTGTCAAATTCCAATCATCTCATTTTGTAAATCTATAATATTACAGTATCAGATTTGTTGTTGTTGTTTGTTGGTCCCTTTTGCTTTTCGTTTCTCTTTTCTGTGACCATTGTTTTATTTTTTATTGGTTTTATTCTGAACCATTTTTTTATTATATTAGGCCTGATTATATGGCAGTTATTCTAAAGACAACAAGAGGTATTCTAAGGGGAAAGGAGGAAAGAAGGAAGGGAAAAGGAAAAAGACATAAATTTGTATATAGGTATATATAAGATAGTTAAAATGACTATACTACTAAATGCATTAGCTATTGAAAAAGAACAGTTAATACTCATATGATTAGATCAGTTTTACATGTCTATATCTGTCAATCTGAACAACCCCTTTGAAGGTAACGATATGCAATATTACAACTACTGTCAAATTCCAATCATCTCATTTTGTAAACCTATAATGTTATCATATCGGATTTGTTGTTGTTTGTCTCTTTTGCTTTTTGTTTCTCTTTACTGTGTCCAATTTCTCTTAAAAAATGTTCTCAGTAAATATAGAATACTGTGTATCTTTTGTCAGCACATCACAGGGAATAAAATCCTCTCTCCACCTGCTGGCAAAAGTTGAACTGAAAGGACAGTGCAGTTGAAGGTCAGGTAAGGTGTGAGGGAGGACCAATTCTGAAGAGTCTAGAACATTCCAGAACAATGCTGTAGAGCACCTTACTGCTCGCCCTCTCCTCTGCTACCTCTGATCCACATGTCTACCTCAGTCACACAGCCCACCATGTAGTGTAAGGGACCCTCCATTGTACACTGACCTGCATTATGGGATTTAAGCAGACTACACGCATAGTCCTATCGCTAGAAACATCCCAGCTCCACAGGGGTAAGTGCCTGATTGTTCCTGACTCCTGATTCTGATGTTTTAAGGAAGAAACCCAGCAGCACATGACATGAGCTTGGTTCATGCCTCCCACAGAAACTGACATACAGGAAGGACATCCTACAGTTAACATATATTTTATTTTCTTCTCAGCCCCATTTGCAGCTTATTAATTGTGCCTCCTTTACTTTATGCTGGATTCATTTTATATTCTTTGATTAGTTTCACTGCCTTGAAAATTTAATACTGATTATGAAATAAGGTATGAAAAAATATTAACATTTTTTATTTAAAAAGAGAACTTGGCAGGATTGCCCGCTGATGGATTATACAGTAAACTTCCAACAGTCAACCTCCCAGGTCAGAAGTATTTTGGTGACAGGCAACTGTTGTTTCCTTCCTCACTTTGTTCAGTATGGAAGAGAGATTGAAATGGTCTTCTCTTAGGTTCTGTGCATGCTGCAGATCACCACTGTCCCAGAAATTTCCATTGCCTGCCCTTGAGAGTAGAACCAATGTGAGGCTTCCAGCACAGCAATTAGATGGAACATATTAAATGTGTACATTTACAAAAGATTTGAAACAAAGGATGGTTCTAGGATGCTTTATGGAACCATCCTGGAAAGTGAAAAAGTAATCTTTTTTTTTAATCGATACCTAAGGGATCCAATTAACCATGTGGACTTGCTTTTTATCAATAACAAAAGCGATCCATCAGATAAATGCAAGATGAGAAGTTTTTCCTCTCTAGAGTAAATATTAATGCTAAGCTCTAAGGTGGATGGTTGGAATTTTATAGAGCCTTAAGGGGTTTATAGATTTTAATTGGGACCTATTTTGAACGAATATAATTAGCAATGCCTGTAATACAAAATGCTTGCCTAAGATATAATTAGAGAAATCAACTCCTTAATGGGTGTGTGTGTGTGTTTGTGTGTGTGTGTGTGTGAAAGGCTGGTGATGATGATGAGTAAAGTTTTACATAGTACCATAGAAAACCACCACGATGTTGCTATAGCCAATGGAAAACTAACCAAATAGAGGAGAAAAACAAAACAAAAGTAATAGCAATCATTTATGTAATCTGCTTCTTGTTTCTGTCTAAACCCGAGCAGCACAATGTTGGTAACAGATCCCAACAGGTCTTCATCACACTACCCTTGCCGTCCTTTGTCTTGGGCTTCAAGAGAGCGCGATGCCATCTTTTCCGTCTCCGCTGCTATTTGTGGTCTGCTCCTGCGGCGAGGCTGCTGCTTTCTCTTCAGCTTCACAGATGAGGGGGAGACTGTAAAGTAGTAGCACTTTCCCAGGAAAACAAACTTTCATTCCAAAATAAACTTTTGCTAGTCAAAAAATAGAGCAGAGCAGCTGTTCCCCCTAGAAGACTTGTGGCTCAACTTCTGGAGAACTAACTAATATTTCAAAGACCAGCAGTAACAGGAGAAAACTCACTCTGGTGCTTCAAGCCCAAGGATACAGTGGCGCACCAGGAATCCACCTTTGCCTCTTCCTCTCGTGTTCTATGCACAAAAGTACTCAGTTAAGCCATTGTGATGTTTCCAGTCACAGAAAAGTCAGTGGCAGACAGAGTGGTGTCAGATCTATGAGATGATGATCAGAACTAGGGCTTAAGGGGGTGCTGATGATACAGCCTCATTAATGAATTTAATCTCCATGTCCCACTCCCTTCTTCTCCAGGAACATGTGGCTTTGTGCATGGGAGTGGCTTGACTACAGCCATCAGGAGTGAGCCAGGTTAAAAGGGCATTTAAAGGAAGTCCAGACATATCAGGCTTGTCCAGTTATGGACATTGTATCCAGCTCCTTCTAGGTACAAGGCACTCTACTGGGTTAGTTAAGCAGCCCATTTCTTTCTTTCTGTCTTTTTTTTTTTGTACCAGGGATCAACCTTGCACTTGCCAGGCAGGTGCTTATGCCGCTGAGCTAAAATCCCTGGCCCCATTTCTTTACTTAATTTTTCCTTCATTGGTTCCCTACTAGTTAGAACTTTCTCTCTTCAGTTTTCCTAGTCTTCCAGCAAATAGGGACTTTTTACCTACTTTTCTCCTTTTTACCTACATCTCTATCTCTTAATCTCTAGTTCTCCAGCTCTCCCATATCTGCAGGATGGTGCCTACTGGACAATTTTCCAAGAGAACTATTTTACAGAAGTTTGCAGACATGTTACAAAGAACATAAAGTGTGAAGTCAGTCAGATATGCTTTAGAATTTCAAGAATTCCTTAAAATTTCCAGGTACTGTCATAGATAAGTAACTCTCTGGGCCTCAATTTCCCTATCCATAACATGATACAAAATAGTTGTCCATCTTATAAAGTAATCAATGGTATTAAATGAGACATCTGTACCCTTTGCACAATGCCTGGTGCATAGTAAGTACTCAAAAGAATGACAACATTTGTGACTCTGACACATGGGTCCCTGTACAAAGAGACAGCCTAAAAACAGAGGGCCCTTGCTGGCCAATTGCATTACTGCCTCACTGGCCATAAAACTACCAGATGTTATTTTTATTATTAAATCAAAACCATATTGATAATTTATATATGGAAGTCAACACTGAGCTAAAACAACTAGATTTATTTACACTTCTGGGCCTATACCTGTTATCAAACTGTAACATTAGTAACTAAATATTGCCAAAGGACTGTTGACACACAGTGCTTTTACTCAGGCTTTGTCCCTGAGCTTGAAAAGCTGAACAATTCTTTGGGAGTCTTCAACATGCCAACTCGGCGACAGTGCCATGATTGCCCCTTGTGTGCCATGCCCATTGCCACCACTCATCATCTAAAACTCTGCCTTGAACAGATATACCTGGATACCACACACCACCTGGCCCATAGGAAATGATTGCCCCAGAAGCTGGAGCTCCTCTAGGCCTCATTTTCGGTGAAGTCATTATACTGCATAATGTCAGCATCTTTAACCAGGCCTACTGCTATTCTCCTGCTAAACACATTCACAACACAGATGGCATTGGCTTGGATGTTCTACTGAAATGGTAGTTTGGACATTCATGTCGATTCTTCTTTAAAGCAATTTGTTGAGATAGGCAGATTACTACCCTACATCCAAACAAACCTCATCATAGAAAATCCACCATTACAGTGTATGAAGTGGACATTCTGGTATACACAGCTATCAATTGGCACCATCCACACCAGATGTTTTGTTTGCTTCCCAGTAAACAAAAAGAAAGAAGAGGCAAACTACAGGGTAAAAACATGCTGGGACAGCCTTGCGAAGGAGTTCAAATTGGAAACATCAAGATATGAGATAGGACTGTTTAATGTATTGTATACCTGGTAAACTTGGAGTATCAGTTCTGTACACACAGGGCCACCTTTGCTACCTCTGTCGGTTTGGCCTTCTTCTTGTAGAGAAAATCAAATGTTAAAAAGTCCATCACTCCCTACAGACCCACAATTGGGAAATCCCAAAGTACCAGCAGCACGAAGACAAGGAGAAGACAGAGGATCTCAGAACTTCTTGGCAAAAACTGGCCCAACAGCTCCTCTCTGACCTCTCTTCCTCCCTCCATCCTCCTTTTGGTAAGCCAGTGTCTCACCACTCCAACTGGCACTTTCCCAGGCTCAGTCTCCTCCCTGACATACACCTGGACTGCTGTGTCTGCTCAGCCAACTACACACTCTCCCCCAGGAGGCTGGTGCACCCTGTACACTTCACCTTACCCGAAAGGTATTCCGTTAGCGCCACAGGCCAGATAAAAGGTCAATCCGAAGGCCAGAAGGCCAGATTTTCAAGCTCCTAAACAAGAATCACTCCAATCCCCACCCCACCCCCATGATTCAAATCTAGGCAAAATGCTTGTGTATCCTAACGGCCACACATTTTGTAAAGCATATGAAATTTAATATCTCACAGGTATTCAAATCTAATTCCAGTAAATAAACACCCACTAAAGGCCACCTCGGATGAATAGGTTGGAGTACAACTTGTTTATTATGCAATATTTTGCCTTCAAACAGGATATTATATCTACATCAACAAGGAGATATTAAAATGAGTATCATCCCTGCACATCTCCAAGACTCCTTCCAATCTTGATATTCTAAGATTTTACACTTTACAGAAATTGCCTTTTGGGGAAGATCAGGGTGTTATGGTGGTATTAACTGAGATCAGACTTTGCCTCTGTATGCCATATTCAGTAGCAATACCTCAGAATCCTATTAAACCTAATAAAACAATCTATTTTAGAAAAAAAATTAATTGTTCATTCTTTCCTCCTTATAGAGAAGGTTCTGATGGTGGAAATTAAAACAAGAGGACCTGTAAACTCATCTAACCAATGCTGGCCCTCTTAAATTCATCCCAATCTCTCAAAAACATGAAGTGAACTCTTAACTAAAAATGCCATAAAAGCCTCATCTCATTTGTCTTACACGGACTTGTGTGATTTCTTCCTTCCTTTGAAATTCATTCTAAGCACACACACACACACACACACACACACACAGAGTTTGGGTAGTGACAATCATCTGCAAGTTATTCCTGAACTACCCATCCCAGTGATGTTCCAAAGATACAACTAAGTGTCCTAGAGCAGGGGTCAGCAAGTTTGTAAATATTTAGACTCTCCAGACCATAGGAAATCTATCACAGTTAGCAAATTCTACTGTGGGGCACAGCAAAAGCAGCCAAAGACAATACATAACTGAATGAGCATGGTTGTTCTAAAATGCACCCCTTTGAACTCTCATGTATTTAGAGGTAGGGTTTTCAGAAGGTGGGGTGCAACAACCTTGGGGACTATATGTGGTCCCTGTCCCCCTACTCTTGAGCTCTTTCCCTTTCTTTCTGCTTCCTGGCTGTCATGAAGTGAGCAGCTTACCTTTGCTACCACCTCTCCCCATGATGTTTCTACCTCCCCACAGGTCGAAAACTACAGAGCCAGCTTACCATGGGCTATACCTCTGAAACCTTGAGCCAAAATAAATCTTTCCTCATTTAAATTGTTTTTCTTAGGTATTTTGTCACAGTGACTAAAAGTTAACAGTTGCATTCCAATAAAACTTCCCTTATGGAGGCTAAAATTCGAATTTCTCCCTACTAAAGTAGCACTCTTCTTTTGATTTTTATCAACCTTTTCAAAATGTGAAAATCATTTTTAGGTCACAGGCACACCTAGATTTGACCTGTGAGTGGGTCATGGTTTGACATCTCTTGTCCTAAAGAAACACTGTGTGGCATCTTGTACTGTTCCTGAACGACAGGTTAAGTAAACAATCATAATTACATATAATGACATTCGGGTTCATGACATATGCCAGGGATTACTCTAAGCAAGTTAAATGGAATTTCTTATTCAGTCTCCAAAACTAACATATGAGGTTGGGACTAGTTTACAAATGAAGAAACTGAGGCACACAAAAGTTGAAATGACGTGCCCAAGGCTGTATAAGGCTACAAAGTAGTACAGTCAGGATTAGACTCATATCTGACCAACTCCACGACCTATCCCTTACCATTACAGAATGGCACCAGCAACACCACACTAATTTAACTGCCCTGCAGTGTGAAATCTTGCCCAAGAAAGATAAGAATACAATGGCTTCTAATGAAAATAATATCAGGGATATGAATTAATGGGCCAAAGCAGTCACAAGTCAGATAAAATCTAAAGAGTTGAAATTTGATTTTTATTAAATTTTCAACAAAACATCGAAAACGCTTGATTCTTTTCATACTAGCTGTGATAAAATAATAAAGGGAGCCTGAAGAAAGCCAAAACCAGATAAGCAGAGATGAGTGGAGATGAGAGGTGGGTGGGCAGTGCGCAGTGGCAGGCCTCATGCTCTGAGGGACTGATTTCTGTCTGTGTTCAATTGCTGTCACTTTTGAGCTCATGTGAGAGTAGGCAAAATTGAAAATGCTAACACCTTAAAAAAGATGAAATGATTCAAGAAACAGCTGATAGATTCTTCACTGTCAGAAGTACATACGCTAGGAATAGAGAAGTCACAAGGCATGGTTCTGGACAAAGAACAGGCAATGCAAAAGGACACTAAAGCAAGTGACTAGAAGCATTAGCATGAAGCAGCTCCATGCCGCATGGCTTAGGGAAGGTAATGTCACAGCTGAGAGTGCTTTTCTGTGCACTCCCGGAAGAGGGATGGCAGCAACTCAGCATCAGCGTTAGCCCATTTGCTCCCCAAGGAAAGGCTTCTGAATCCTCTTTTCTAGGAGCACACGAGGCTCCCCAGACTACCAGATAATTCAAACTTGGCAGGCTTGGTGCACTCACTGTCAGTCTAGCATGAGTCCCTGCAGCCTTTCCTTGTTCATCTGGAAATCTTGCCCTTGCAGGATGGCGGGGAGAAAAACATACTTTCTTTGTTCCAGAAGATCAGGCAGGTGACTGAAAATCACTATCTGAGTAAGACACAGCATAAGAAAAAACAAGAGAGAGAGAGAGAGAGAGAGAGAGAGAGAGAGAAAGAGAGAGAGAGAGAGATTCCATTTGAACCCTGAACTACTCCCCCAAAACCTCTCTTCACATTTTCAAAAGTCACCTTCTACACCTAAACTAACTTGCTTGTTTTCCTAACAGGGAAATAAGTGTCCAGTTATTCTGCTATTACAAAATTTGCCTGTAATATAATCAAGTCAAATCACTGAACACCATGTGACAAGAGTCTCTAAGATTAAAACTCTATTTCCTTATACCTCCCAGCTCCAGGGCTCTACTTTTTGCCAAATACCAGCAGCTGGAAAATCCACATTGTCAAAAACACTGGGGGAAGGAGGATTTCTGCAGACAAATGATACAAGTGATGATCAAACTATATGGTGAATGTTCAATTTTTAAAAATATGTTACAGTAAAAGACACATGGCCATTAATTCCCCCTCAAAATACTCCATCCCCCACTTTAAAAACACTTATCTCACCATCTCTGCCACTTTGTAAAGTTCTGGAAGTCCTCTTCCATCTTTATAAAATGTGATTTTAAAAAAAAAGGCAAATGCTGTTGCTGGGTGCCATCCAATGGAAACGCAGGCTCAGAGAAACATTACAGTGTGTCCTCATCCACCTCACTCACCAGATTTGGCACTGTGTGACTTCTGGCTCTTACTCAAAGTCAAAATGGCCATGAAAAGTAAGCATTTTGGATTAATTCAGGACTTCGAGGCAGCCACAACAGCATGACTGAAGACATACATGAAAGGGGACATCCAGAGTTGTTTGAGGAAGTAGCAGGAATGGTGGGATAAGTGTTTACAGCAAGGGGAAGTTTTCGAGGGGGATTAATGGCAATGTACCCTTTACTGTTCAATTTTTTTAAAAAATTTAATCATTCATCATATTTGTTAATCACACCGCATACGTTACAGAATTCCAGGAACTTATCATTCATTGCTTTCAGGGTTAAAATCGAACTCATAGATGGGCATGGTGGAGCATGCCTGTAATCCCATCACTGTGGGAGGCTGAGGCAGTAAAATCGCAAGCTCAAGGCCAGCTTGATCAATTTAATGACTCAGCAAGATCCTGTCTCAAGATAAAAAAAATAAAGGACTGGAGATGTGTCTCAGTGTGAAGGGCCTGGGATCAATCTTCCACATCACAAAGAACAACAAGAAATACAGCCTGTAGCCATTAGACTAAAGAAGACGATTATGTGATATTAAATTTGGCCCTCCTGAAAAAAATGCACCAAAAAAATGGCAAACCCAGAAACTAAAACTTAATGACTGAAAGATGTGACTCTCAAGATGGTGGCTCTCAAGTCAGTGCACTAGACTTCCTCAAGTGGCTTTCTCAGCTGAGCCAAATAGAGAGAATGAGAATCACCCCCATCACTTCCAGAGAGGATTGCATCAGCAATACCTACATCTATTCTCACATTTCGCAAATATATAAACTATGGTTGCTTGGCGTCAAACACAGGAAGTAGAATAACCCAAGCACCTCAGTTTTTTTTAAAACAATCTGTAAGGTGATTCCGATGCAGATGATTCAGAACAACACTGTGATGAACACTGTTTACCCTATTCATCCAGAATCTCTGAGCGTGGATTCCAGAAATTCATTCCACGGGTATATATTGAGCACTGATTATGTGACAGACGCTGTGGGTGGCATCAGGGATACAAGAATGTCATGGTTCCTGCCTTCACAGAGCATTGGCCATACCTGTACATCTTTAATCTTTTTTTTTTATTTCAAAGATAGTAAAATCCAACAAAAGATAACAGAACAATCAAAACAAGGCAGTAAAACTGGCATAGAACTTCAAAGAGAGATACTATGAAAACAATAGCTACTATATTCTATCTTGTTACTTTCAGAATAGTTGACCATTCCATCAGGCATAGCAAAAACAAACTAAAAACAAAACACAATAAAACCAATAAAAACAGAATGTGAAATAAAGAAAAGAAAAAAAAGGAAACGAAAATTAAACAAAATTAAGCAAAACAATGAGAACAATATTGGGGCTCGAAGACAAGACAGAGGACAATCCCACATATTTGCCACACTACACAATGTCATCTACCCAAGAAATGCTGAGACTGTGGGCACCAGGCCTGCAAAAAACCTAACAATACAAGCATTTAGTTGCTTTATGTACCTAAGTTGCTATGAACTTAGCAGGTCCTCTGAGCAAGCAGGATGCTTATGGGGGGGTGGTCCTTGATTTGTAGCCCGCGCGCCAGTAGGCCTATGGGACATCTCTAATCTTGCTGACACAACTAGTTAAATACAATTGGAGTTTCTTCTTATGGTTTCTTTTCTTTTCTGTTCATTTTCTCTTTGCATGGATTACTATTCTAAGAAAGGTCTCATCCAAGCAACAGCCCCCACTTTATGATCCTATCACATGCCCCATAAACCACTTTGATGCTTCATTTACATTACTATGAGCTTCCCCAGGACAGATTGTAACAAGCAACACAAAACAAACCAACAGCATCTCCTGACCTGCACTGAAAAATACTTTGTCAATTTAATTCAACTGCATTGTTCTTTGTACCAAGTAAATGACTATATGAGATTGTCTTAAAAAGAGACACAGCTTTCGTTGAAACCTCTGCCTTTGAGAGCCCAATTAGCCTGAATAATTAAGCGGAACTAAGGAAAAGAATAAGTGCTGCCCACTCACAACTCCCAGTTGTCTGAATCTTCATGGTGCCAGTTCTAACTGATGTCAAGGGACAGTAGAATAGTATTCCTGAATACATGGTCAGTGGATCTCTTGCATCAGAATGACTTTGGGATGTTTACTAAAAATGCAGATCCTCCAGCTTTCACTTCATCATACTGCAGATTAACAGTAGTGCATCAGTGGCCCCAATCGGTGGCCTTTCTGCAACCTTTATCTTTGTCCTTGGACTTTGTAATCCCACCCCACAATCTGAACTCAGCCTTGTGATTTTCTTTGGCCAATGGGATGCCGGCAAATAGAATTACAAAGACTTGAAAAATTGCTGTGCATTTCCACGTGCCCTCTTACCTGATTGGTTGTGCTTGGTTAGACTTGTGCCACACCACAAAAACAACCCTAGGCTCAGTTTTTCAAGGATGAGAGGCCATGAAGCAGATTCAAATTATCCCAACTGAAGCCATCCTAGAAATGTCAACCCTTGGCTATTTGCTAACTGCAGCTGAGTGAACGGAGTTATATTCAGACAGTCTTGGCCCAGGTCAGCAGATCCATCCAGTCAACTCATAGAATACACAAAATAATGACTAGTTATTTTAAGTCACTTAGTTTTGGAGTGGCTTATTGTACAGCACAAGCTGAAAAAACCCGCTGAGCTAGTTTAATGGAAGGAGTGATTGTGTGAAGCTGCATTTCTAACAAATTCTCCAAGTAATTGATTCTCATGCAAATTCAGGTTTGATCACCATTTCGCGGTGGATGGCATACACAGCAATGAGAAAGAAAATAAAGCATCAACTGGCTTGAAGGTATTGCACATGAACAGGAATCACGGTTCTACTGGGAGGGAGCTCTTATACGTGGTGTCTACCCAGAACTTCCTAGCTGTCAGCAGTGGGGAAAGCCACTGCTTTAGGCTGTAAACAACTCAGGAAGCCTCAGACAAGCTAAAATGTCATCTCCATGAGGTTTTCTTTTAGTGTGACAAAATATACATAACATAAAACTTACCATTTGAACTATTCTAAGGTGTACAGCTCAGTGGCATTGAGTGTATTCATTGTCAAACAACCGTCACTAGATAGATCATTTTTCATTTTCCCAAACTCAAAGTCCATAGTCATTTCAAAATAACTCCTCACACCCCTCTTTCCTAGCCTCTGGCAACCACCTTTCTACTCTCTGTACCTATGAACTGACTACTGTACTTATGTCATAGACAGGGAATCATACAGTATTTCTCATGTTGTGACTGCCCTTTTTCATTTGACATGTTTCAAGGTTCATCTGGGTTGTAGCACTTCCTAGGTTTTCCTTCCTTCCTTTTCAAGCTTGAATGATATTCCACTGCATTTATCTACCACATTTTATTTATCCGTTCATTCACTGATGGACCCTGGAGTGGAGTCTGTCTTTTGACTACTGTGAGTAATGCTCTTTGAACATGGATTCACAAATAGCTGCTCAAATCCCTGCATTCAGTTCATTTGAGGGTATATGCTAAAGTACACTTGCTGGACCATGCAGTAATTCTATTTTTAATTTTTGGGGGAACCATTGTATTATTTGCCATAGTAGCTACACTATTTTACATTCCCACTAGGAATATCCAAAAGGTTCTAATTTCTCCACATGCTCAACAATACTTATATTCATTTTTTGATAAATATTAGGTGTAAAGTGATACCTTATTATGGTTTTGATTTGCGTGTCCTAATAATTAATGATGCTAAATATCTTTTCATATACTTACTGTACTGATAAATATATATGTATGTATATGTGTGTATATATATAGAGAGAGAGACAGAGACAGAGAAGGAAATGTCTATTCACGCCCTTTGCCCATTTATAAATTAAGTAGTTTCCTTGTTTCCTTGATTGGCTTTTGTTCTTGTTTCCATAATAATTTTACACAGTGTAAAAGAAGCAAGGTTTTTTAGATCCAGTACTGAATTCTAAATTAAAGAAGAAACTAATCACAAAGGCCCAAGACACTGTCTCAGAAAGCTCCGAGTTTATGCCACTGTGCATTCTCTCTTCCTCGCTCTGTCTTAGAGGAACAGTTCATAAAAGTCCACAGCCAACCTTTACTCTTTTGGTTCAGTTCCATGTCCTCCTACTTCTTCCAAGTTCTTTCGGTATCAGTTATCTCCCAACTTCTCCCCTTATTATGTCTCTTCACTAACACATTCCTGGTGGTCAAAACAGAGCCTCAAATTTCTCCATTCTAAAGAAATGTTCTAGGATATATTTTGGTTTTGTTTTTGTGATGCTGGGGATCAAACCCAGGACCTCACACATGCTAGGCAAGAGCTCTACCACTGAGCTGTATTTCCAGCCTTTTTTTTTCTTTTTTAGATAAGGTCTCTCCAGGTTGTTTAGACTGGCCTCAAACTCGTAGTCCTTCAGCTTCAGCTTCCTCAGTAGCAGGGATTACAGGCATGTGCCATCATGCCCAGTCCAGTGTGAATACTTTCTTTCCTCAGCTTCTGCTGTAACTTTAGCCTGAAATGCCTTCTCTCATCCTTCTCTAATGGGTGAAACCTGATTCACATTTCAAAACCGAAATCAAATGCCACTGCCTCCCTGAAGCCTATCCAGCACTCTGTGCTTTATGGATACTTCATTTGGGACACTTCCTGTTGCTTGCCTTAATTTATGACTGCATATCTGTTTACTTGCCTCTTCGTCGTACTGTGAACTTCTTAAGTGTATGAATTCTGTCCTCAACAACTTTTATACCCATCACGTAACACTCACAAATATGTGTTGACATGAATGAAACAGAAAGCATGTATGAGGACTTTAAGGATTTAAAACCTGAAGAATAAATATTTAATGTATTTTTGGAATATAGGGAAATAAATTTTTTCATATTCAATAACTATATAAGAAATAATAGCGACCATATATACAGTGATTATTCTGTGCCAAATACTAATCTAAGCACTTTATATGTAAATTTATTTAATTTTCTCAACAGTCCTTGAAGATAGTTTAACTATTATTTTATTATTTTTATTTTTTAGTTACGTTTATTGATACAATTTAGATATATATAATGATCATATTCAATCACAGGGAATTTGTACTTGTACATGATATATCTTAGTTCCTCTTTTTTTTTTTTTTTTTTTTTTGGCACCGGGGATTGAACTCACAACCTCGCGCCTATCAGACAGGCACTTAAGTCACTGAGCCAAACTCCCAGCCCTGGTTTTTTGAGGCAGGGTCACACTGTGTAGCTCAGGCCGGCCTTGTGCTCCCACTGTAGCCCAAGCTGGCCTTGAACTCACAACGCTCCTCCTACCTCAGCCTCCCGAGTGCTGGGATTAAAGGCGTGCGCCACCACGCCAGGATAATTCCTCTTTTTTTTCCCCATTCCCCTCCCCTCCCTTCAATCCCTTTGCCCCTCAGTATATACAAAGCTTTGCTTCTATTTTATCCTTTTTTTCTCATTCCCCCCCTCCAGTTACCCTTTCCTTTTGAACAATTCCTTTCTGTTTCACAATATCTATTATACATTTTGGTTCTTAGTTACACTTTATATTTACACATGTGTCTGATTTATTTCACTTCAGAGTATGGTCTCAAGGTCTATCCATTTAGTTATAAATGTTTCAAAATTATCCTTCTTTGTGGCTGAGTAGTACTCTACTTTTAAAAAATGTTAACCTATTTTATCCATTCGTGGGTTGATAGGCGTCTGAGTTATTTCCAAGATTTAGCTATCACAAACTGTGCTGCTGTAAATATGGGTGCGCATATATCACTATGGCATGATGCTTCTAATTCTTATTTATTTATTTATTGTGGCACCAGGGATTGAATTCACAGCCTCACGCCTGCCAGACAGGTGCTTAAGTCACTGAGCCAAACTCCCAGCCCTAGTTTTTTGAGGCAGGGTCGCACTATGTAGCTCAGGTCGGCCTCGCGCGCGAGTTATAGTTCAAGCAGGCCTCAGACCCACAACGCCCCTCCTACCTCAGCCCCCCAAGTGCTAGGATTAAAGGCGTGTGCTACCACGCCCGGTGATGCTTTTAATTCTTTTGGGAAGATAGCAAGAAATGGAATAGCTGGGTTACATGGGACCTCTAGTCCTAGTTTTTTGAGGAAATCTCCACATTGATTTTCACAGTGGTTGCACTGTGTTCAACAACAGGGAAAAAGGGTTCCTGTTCCCCCACAAATCCTCCAGCATTTGGTATTGGTTGATTTCTTGACAATAGGCAGTCTTTCTGGAGTGAGATGGAAATCTCAGCATTGTTTTAATTTGCATTCCTTGAATGGCCAGTGATGCTGAACACTTTTTTAAATATTTATTAGCTACTCGTATTTCTTCATTTGAGAAGTATGCTTTCATCTCAGTGCCCATTTTTGGATTGGGTCTTTACATTTAGGGAGTCTGATTTTTTTCAGTTTTCTATATGTTCTAGATAATATTTCTTTGTCTGAAGGACAACTGGTGAAGATTGTTTTCTCACTCTGTGGGTTGTCTTTTCACTCTGTTGGTGATTTCTTTTGCTGTGCAAAAGCTTTTTAATAAGAAGAGATTCCAGTTGTTGATTCTTAGTAGTATTTCCCATGTGGTCTGGGTTTTATTCATGAAGTCTCTGCCTACACCTATGCCACTGGGGTTTTCTTCATGAACTCTTTGCCGACATCTATGTCCTCAAGAGTTCTCTATTCTGTCTTCCAGCAGATTTAGTGTTTATGTTTTAATATTTAGATCTTTGATCCCTTTCAATTTTAGTTTAGTTCATGGTGAGAGACATGGGTCTAGTTTTAGTGTTAAGCATGCGGAAAGCCAGTTTTCCCAGTACGATTTATTAAAGAGGCTATCTTTCTTTCAGTGAATGTTTTTGGCCCCTTTGTCAAAGATAAGGTGGCTGAATGTGTTTGGAGTTGTGTCAGCATCTTCTAATCTGTTCCATTAATTGCCAGATCAGTTTTTTGGCTTGCTATTTGTTTGTTTGTTTGTTTTGTTTGTTTGTTTGTTTTTACCAGTACCATGCTGCTTTTATTACAGTAGCTCTGTAGTATAATTTCAAGTTGGGGATTGCCATGTACCCTGCCTTGCCTATGTTGAGTAGGATTGTTTTTGCTATGCTAGATCTCTTCTGGTTCCAAATTAAATTTAGGAATGTTTTCACTAGTTCTGTGAGGTATGCTATTAGTATTTTGGTTGGGACTGTATTAAATCCGTATAACAATTTTAGGAGTATGACCATTTTTACCATTATAACTATTATTTTAATTCAACAAGTTAGGATGGGGTTCAGAGCAATTTAGTAACTTGCCTTAGGTCACATCATCTATAAAAGGTAGAAGAAAGAGTCAGTTCCACAGTCTGTCTCTAGAATTCATATTTTTTTTTATTTTTAACTTCCATTATGCTCTGTAATTTGTACTGTAAGTAACACTGCAGCAGGCTATGATGACAGAATACACGAGGTTTAGTTTTGGTTCCGAAAACAAATCACTTACTATCTCTGGGCCTCAGTTTCCTATATGTCAAAGGGAAGATTATATCTGATTATCAAGAATCTATGCTGCTATGATAGCTGTGCTTTATCTCTTGATGTCACTTTCAGTAGTATGTTAACCTCTCAAAAGTATGTTCAAGTGTTTTAGTCAAAACTGTATCTCCAGAGTAGCTGACTAGAACTAATGGTGATAGGAGTATTGATAAATGATGTTTAAATGATATGACATTTCTTTCTGTGTGATGAAAATATTGTAAAATAGACTATGGTGATGTTTTCACAACTTTGAACAAGCTAAAAAAAAACCCACTAAACATTTCAAATGAGTTATTACATGGTATGTTTATCATAACTCAATAAAGCTATTGTTAACAAAATTGTATCTCCAGGGTCCAGTGCACAGCACTCCTCAATGAACGTTTTTTGGGTGATGAACAGTCATACTACATAGCTTTTAACCTGCAGAACCTAACAGTCTATTAACAAACAATTTGTACATACTTCCCAGGTTTTTGCATGTGATCGGGCACTTCTAAAAGTGTGCTCGATTTGCCAACTTACTTCCTTCTTGTCACAGAACTATCAAATTTGTTCTTCACCTTGTCTGAAATATTACCTTTTGAATTAATAGGGCTTCAAGTGAAGATGTTCAACTATATTTCCTGTAACAATATTCGCTGTTATGCTGCCCAGAACAGATTAAAGTAGCCCTTGAGATTCAAAGGT
Organism: Dasyprocta punctata; assembly: GCA_004363535.1. Lineage (NCBI taxonomy): Eukaryota > Metazoa > Chordata > Mammalia > Rodentia > Dasyproctidae > Dasyprocta > Dasyprocta punctata. Next base: position 143,466 of record RJWM01000678.1, read on the forward strand.
TATAAATTGCTTCAATTTCTTCAAGTGCAGGACCTAATAGGAAAAGAAGGTGTCACGTCTGCAATTAGTCTTCGGGTATGAAATTAGTTGTTTGAACCAAATGAGTGCAGAGTCCTTGTCAACAACTGTTTTTCACCTCAAAGGAAATAAAAGAAGCATATTAATTACTAGGGAAAGAGGCTGCGGTTTGTGTAAGTGACTCGACTAGAGGGCAGTTTTCTTCAAATATTTGCTGGATTATAATTAGCTCATGCATCTGACTAATTTAGGAAAAGAATATCAACTTTGAGATCAAATGTTAAGCTCTTGTATATGAGAAAACCCAACTGCAAACCCAGTAATTTTGGACTTCAATGTCAACAAAGAGGAATGAAGCTTCCAGCCTCTAGAAAGCCTCACCACCGGCTGGCCTCTGGGCATAGAAACGAAGAGGCCCATCAGGCCAAGAGGCAGGCAAAGGAACCAGCATGGGCTCAGCACTCTAGTGGACAGTGGTTACAAAATACAACGAAAAGTAAAATAAGATCACGGCAGGTAAAATTAGGGGAACTGTGGAGGCCACAAAGTTAAATCTTGGAACATGTAATCAAGGTTATTAAAGACCTGACCTGCTCCTCCTTGTTACTCACCAGCTCACCAGCTCATCGGGCAATCTTCCCAATCACAGCGAATTGTTCGCATTTATATGAGTCTCCGTCCTAGAAACTCAACTCCAGTCGACTTGTATTGGGGCAGCTGATCAGAATTTTTGTCCCCTTCCACCTTCCCCTCAATAAACTTGACATACTACGTAGAGTAGATTTGAATTATGTTAATTCAATAATTGCAACCAGTTTAGGGGAATTACGCTCAGTGATCAAGACCTGAAATGCCACAAAGATATCTGAAGCCACCAAAGTTACTTAGCCCATAGTAACAGGGTACCCTCTGACTGATTTGAACAACTAAGTGAGTCAGTTGAGAGACAAATGGGCTTCGAGATTAGTGCTACAGCCCTTCAGAGTGCCCCAGTTGAAAGTAAAATACCTATGCTTTGCCAAACCACCTGTCTTGAAATGCCATGATAAATTATCTTCTGACCATGTTGATTATTTTCACCCATTCAGCCAAGAGGCCCTACCACAGGCTTCAAATCTTGAGACTGATTCCTAAGAGGAAATCTATACAAATTTGAGAGTATGCAAATCAATTCAATTCACCAACTACAAAAAAAAAATCCTCTGTGTGTCAGGCACTAAGAGATACACAAATGAGTAAAAGAGTACTTGCAGTGAAAAGTGATTAAGGGGCTAGATTTCTTGTCTTCAAATCCCAGTACGGTTATTTGCTAGCTTTGTATTCTTGGGTAAGTTGCCTCTATTAGCCTTAGTTTTCTCTTCACCAAAGGGGCATACCTACCTCTTCTATCTGTGAAAAGAATCAGGTAAGTTTGCTTATGTTCATGGTATATTCATTTACTTATATTCAAGCATATAAATTTATGCTAATGTTCATGCCTGGCCATATGCACTTTAGGTATACATGGTAGTTATTAACTATCTTTGTGCCATGAACTTCTTCAGTAAGCTGATGAAAACTCTGGCTTATCTTCCAAGATTATCTGGACATTCATTCATCTCCAGCTTAAAGCCTTTATGAATTTACCTAGATCCTACAGACCTAGGTGAAGAACTTCTGATTTCCTAAAAGAAACTCAAAAAGGATGTGCAATCTCACAACTCTTTTGCCCCCGTGCCTGGTTATTAATGCTTATACTGAAGATGACAAACCTTTCTGGCTTTCCAGAGAGACAATACAGCATAGTGGTTAAGAACATGGTCTGTAGGGTAAAAGAACTCTATATCCCAAATCTGACTCTATAATTTCCTTGTTGTGTGACTTCAAACCAGTTACTTAACAATTTTTGAGTTTTAATTTTTATATTCACAAAAAATGAACATTAACTACATCTACCACATAGTGTTTCTGGGAAGGATATTACATGCAATACTTCGACATGTGTCTAGCATCATGTAAACATTACATAACTGTCATTGATACTAACAGGCAATAATTCCATCCAAAATAAAGAATGATGATAAGGAAGGAGTTGTTATACATTAGGTTTTAAAACAAGCACCTGGATTTTTTTTTCTTGAAAATTACATGGTAAAGTTTCCCACCTACAAATAAATCTCTATTCATCTGTAATGGAAATGTGTGCAAAACCCAGTCAGGGCCCACTGTGGAAGAGCAAAAGGCAAGAGGTTGGTGTCCACTGACTTTCTCAATACATAAAAGGAGGCCTATTTTCTTAATTAACAGAGCTAATGCAACATGCCAAGAAAAATAGGTAGGTGTGACCAATTGGGAGTTTCTTTCCATTCCACCAGAGTGTTGAATATCTCACCATATCCTTTGTCATCCAAATCAGCAGTGAAAAGCACTGTCAGCCAACTCCCAGTGCATTCAGCAGATAGGTTGCTTAATTAAATATGCCACTGAATGGGCTATAGAATTCTATTGCTTATACTGACAGGTGAAAGACAGAAGGGACAATTTCCTGGGTTTCATTTAAGACGTATTTTCAATGTATCCTCCACAAAGGGTGTCCCAGGCTGCATGAATTTTTATACAATTTTCTTCTATACCCAACTACATAGAATGAGGTATTTGATGAAAACAACTCTAAAGTCAGTAATGCCTTCATCGTCCCCACATTGAGGACCAATGCATGATAGCTGGATTAGGCCACTATGAATGATTTAGATGATGTTGCAAAGTGGTATTGGGAAAGAGCTTTTCTTTCCACTGTGCTAAGGTTTAATGCCTTTAAACTAGAAGTGGAGAAGCATTCCTTAATACTAGTTGAAGTTTGGCACTTTTGTTTACCAAGCAGAACAAGCTGTACACATGTGAATTTAGAAGGTAAGTAAATATCATTAAATGAAGACTTGTTTAAAACAGGATTCGCCCAGCTTTGAAAAGAAAATGTTGGCAACAAAAAGCTAAATACAAAACAGTGCAACCTCTTGGTTAAGTGCACAGGAGGTCTGGCTTTGGGGGTTTTCTGGAACTGGCTAGGCATACACAAGGTCCTGTAAGACATCCGGACCCCATCAGTAGCACCAACTGCTTATGATGTGTACAAAATACAGTGCTTAGAGAATTAAGAGTGTGAGCTATGCTTTCTCAAGGGCTGGCCTTTCTGAAATAATTGGAAAAGGAAGATGAAGCTCCAAATCAACATTCTCTTTTGAAAAATTAGAGAACTAGAAAAAAAAATCCTCTCTTCCAATTTCCTGCCTGGAGACGGAACTGCAGCAGTCCTCCAGGTCACTCGGCATTCCTGGAGCCAAGCTCTTGACTTGACCAATAATGAGCTGACAGAAAAACCTTCTCCAACTCGCCCTTCTTGCCTTTAGTTTAAGCTTCTAAAAATGAGGTGGCACAAATTCTTAATGCTAAGATTGCAATGAAGTGCACTGATAGAGCCCACCCAGTAGCTTAGCAACTGTTTTTAGTTCTTCCGGCTTTCTTGAGAAGTAGAGAAAAGACAAAAAAGAGTTTTGTCAAAGTGAATGTCATGCCACCGTATTTCTTTCCACTTTACTTGGATGAGGGTGAGGAAGGGGCTTAGCCAAATGTTAACTGTGATCTGTGAAGTGCTTCACTCTAATGCCCAAGGGAGAAGGATGCAGGGCAGCAGCGGTGGCTCTGCCTTTCCCTGAGGAGGCACAATGAAGACTGACTGTCCTACCAGGCATCCTGAGCCTCCCAAGCTGAGGTCTACTAAAGGCAAGTAGGTGCCTCATAGTGCCAGGCATTTAAGAAAAAGAGTTTGGTTGGCCAGTTCTATCAAGTCAAGGGCTCCCTGTTTCCTGGCTGCTATCTTTGTACAAAACATACAGATGAAAGGCCCCAAAAGACAAGGCCCACGCCAAACTGATCACCCCTACCTTAAAGCCTTAAAGTGTGAAAAGTTGGCACTGTTTGCTATAGTGCTGTACTAAAGTTAAGGTAGACAGGTAGTTGGGTGTGGCAGCAGCCAAAGGAAGAGAAATGATCCCCACAGATTACTGAACCCAGGGGAGACAGAATGAGGAAAGTGACTAAGACAGTACCCATTACCAAATTAGGGCATATTTGTGAAATTTAGATCTCCTTTTAAAGTGATCTGACTGATAATTATTACTACCTCTCTCCCCCCAAGCACTCATTAATAAAAATGTGTAGGCTTCTTTTTAAAGAAACACTTCTCACTTTTAATAATTGAGAGTTCATCAAAAAGTTTTTACTGATATAATGAAATCACACACTCTGTTCCCATTTGCATTCTTTGAAGGCAAGAGGACACATTTGAGTGAACCCCAACCTTAGTCTCCAACTTTCGGGATCTAGGTTCTCAGAGACCAATAACCAAACTGAAGAACACCAAACTGAAGAATCTGTAGCAGTCAGGTACTAACGAACCTAACATTTAACAGTTAAAAAGCACCTGATATAGTGAGGTAAGGTGGTAAAGGTTTGTAATTTTAGAATTCTGAGAGGCCAAGGCGGGAAGATTGCAAGTCCGAGTCCAGCCTAGTCAACGTAGTGAGATCCTGTCTCATAATAAAAAATGTAAAAGGATGCATACTAATGTGGGAGCCTGGGTTCAATCCCCAATGCAACTCTCAATAAGGAACTTGCTATATGCCAAGCAATGTTCCTGCACTTGACAATACAGTCTTTGCTCTTCATAATAAACCTATGCCATGGTATTTCGGAAGACGTGGTGGACCAACAGTTCAGTAGGTCAAAGTGACCTCTGGGTCTCCTCCTTCATTTCCATCCCCCCCCCATCAATGCCCACGGTCTCAGAGAGGACATATTCTCTAGGATCAAGAACACATTCTTCTCAGCATCTCAGGTTTGCACCAGGGAACTGGACAAACCAAGCCCGTGGAGGAAAGACACAAATGTGGCCAGCATAATCACCCCTCATGCTCTGGCTAAAAAGAAGGGATCTTGGCAGCTTCCCAAGCTCTGTCCAAGCTCCTGATATGTGCTACATCACTTTCAAATATATCCAGATTATTACCCCAATGCTTCACCTGAACTGTCCTAATGAAATATGAGTGGATATTAACTAAGCTGTAAAATCCATAAAAATGCTGCTTTACAAGAGACATTTACCTATGAATCAGCAGTTGGGTTAATTCATTATTTAGTAGGCTTGTTATTTATAGCATATTACAGCTTGGTAAATTATTTATGTGTGCTTGTTTCTGTGCATGAGTTTCCCTTAAGAGAGGGAAAATGTTTATCAACCATACAGGGAGGTTGTTTCAGTCAGGGGCCTATTGTTGAAATGTCTTAGGCTAGTTTCTCTTTATTACTTCCTGCTCAACTCTAGTCTGGAAGGTCCAGAAGCTGACAAAACTTTAACCAAACCATGCATTTTGCTGTTATGGGGGAGCCAACAGTCACTGCTCAGCAATGCATGTTCTGCCACAAGACCCATGAGATATGCACTGCGAAATAAGGGCGCTGTAGGCACATCAGTTTGGTTAATATCATGATAAAGTCAAAATTTCAAAGGTGCAGGACTCTGAGGAAGAGTTTCAAAACTTCACATCCTTTCACACGCTAATATGTTTTAAATTTCCAAAAGGAAAATACAGAATGAACTGTTTGAAATGAAGCCCTTTCCATGCATAAACATCATTGGACTAGACCACTTTAGGAATACTTTTCTAAGAAGTTTTCATACTGAGAAAAAAAAATTTCCATTTGGTAAACTGGGGATCTGAACCCTGCCATCATGTCGCTCCTGAGAAATATCAAAATGTACTGGTTCAACGTGGACCAATCTATGGAAAAACACAGATGAGGTCCAGTCCAACTACACCTGATATTTATACCACATCATTTAGCACATTCTTGTATTCTTTGTCCCTTGACAACTGCTTCCTGCTTTTTAATCCTGTCCTCTAAAGTGACTATGCTTCGCCATGGCAGGGACCATCTTCTGCCTCTCTGGTCTCTCTTTGCAAGACATCAAGTCTCAACAGATGCCAGGTTAAGTGGCAAATACAAGTAGCATCCAGCTATTTATTTTAGGCCTTGGATTTTTTTCAATTTTTTTCTTTTTCTTTTTCATTTTCTTTTCTTTTCTTTTCTTTTTTATTTTTTAGTACCAGGGATCAAACTCATAACCTGATGCCTACCAGGCAGGCACTTAGGCCACTGAGCTAAATCCCCAGCCCTATTTTTTGAGACAGGGTCTCACTATGCAGTTCATAGGCCTTGGATTTTTAAGATGTTATTTCTTCCAAGGGAAGTAGAAAAGTGGACAGTATATCATTGGACAACGACTTGCCATAAAGATGCCATAAGGCTAAACCACGGTGAGAAGCAGAAGGAAAAGTGTGAAGGAATTTAAAATGTTGTGATCTTTGAGGCCAGAATTGGAGGGACACACTAACCCGTTGTGGATAGTTCATCAGGTAAGGAAACCAACCTGAACACCTCCCAGCATGCATGGCCTCTATGGTTACTCTTAGTTTCTTTATTTTTTTTAACTTTATGTACTTCTTTTATTCTAAGGTTTGTTCTCCAACTAGAATCACATTCCGAGTAAAGAATACCATTAAGATGTAATTTTTAAACACATGTATTTTTTTAAATTTTTATTTAAGAGACAAAAGACACAGAAAAGAAAGACAAAAGCAAAAGAGACAAACAAATGACAACAACAAATCCACAACAGTGACATTATAGGTTTACAAAACAAAATGATAGGAATTTGACAGTGTTTGCAATAATACATATTGTTACCTTCAAAAGGGTTGTTTAGATTAACAGTCAGACATGTAATGATCTAATCATATGAGTATTAACTGTTCCTTTTCAATAACTAATACATTTAGTAGTATAGTCATTTTAGCTATCTTATGTATACATATATACAAATTTATGTCTTTTTCCTTTTCCCTTCCTTCTTTCCTCCTTTCCCAATTGCTTTTGCTCTTTGAGCAGTTTCTTACCCTTACACAGTATTTTTTGTAGATTTTAGAACATATATACTTTTTCAGTTTCTTACACTAGGGAGACAATATGGTATTTACACATGTGAGTTTGATTTATTTCACTTATCAGTATGGTCTCAGGTCATGTCCATTTACTTATAAAAGTCTCAGTGCAATCTTTCTCGATAGCTGAGTAGCACTCCATTGTATAAAAATACCACATCTTTTCTTTCCATTCCTTGATTGATGGGCACTTGGGTTATTTCCAACATTTGGCTATTACAAATTGTGTTGCTATAAACATGGGTGCACATATATCACTGTGGTATAATGTTTTCAATTCTTCTGGGAAAATGCCCAGAAGTGGGATAGCTGGGTTGAATGGGATCTCTAATCCTAGCTTCTTGAGGAATCTCCACACTGATTTCCACAGTGGTTGCACCAATCTACACTCCCACCAACAGTGGAGTAGAGTTCCTTTTTCCCCACAGCACCTCCAGCATTTGTTATTGGTTGATTTATTAATCTTGGCCATTCTTTCTGGAGTGAGATGGAATCTCAGTGTTGTTTTAATTTGAATTTCCTGAATGATCATTGATGTTGAACATTTTTTCATACATTTATTTGCCATTTGTATTTCTTCCTCTGAGAAGTGTGTATTCATCTCAGATGCCCATTTTTGAATTGGTGATTTTTAAAGACATGTATTTTTTTTTTTAAATATGAGTTTAAAAGGTTTGCTGCTTTCAAAAGTACAATCTTATTATATTCAGAAGTTCAACATTTTTTCTTCATTCGAAGGACATCTGATTTTATCAAGATCCATAAGACTATACATTCCGCTTACCAGGAACTCTTATAGCAATCATTGCTACAATCCATCTCTTAATTCAGGGATATCTGTCATTTGTGATGAAGTTTTTCAATTCCTATCCTTAGCCAAAACAATTAATTGGAGTAACTGAAATACACTTTCTGATCTGAATATTTCTCTTTACATTGAGAAGACCTTTGTATCCTGCAAACATGGTTCTCCAGGTAGAAAAAATCCAGATATGAGCTACAGCTCTGCCACTTCTAAAACTTCATGACTCTGGGAATGTATCTTCCTCTCTGGTCCTCATTTTGCTTTTCTGTAAAAGCAGGACATTGAACTCAATGATCTCTGTGAGTTCAGTACTTTAATAAGATGTCAGAGCATACGAGTAGAGAGAAAGGAGGATATTGACTACCAAAACACTGGGTTATAAAGTCTGGGATTCATGATCTTTGTCAACCCCCAAGAGCATTATGCCAACTGGGACTATCTGGATCTCTTTAAAAGAAAATGGTAGGCAATCCTTGGCCTAAAGTTTCTCTGTCCTATGATGGGGTACAACACCTCTGCAGCACCTTTGTCCATAGGGGTGGTGACCACCCATTACACAAACACACAAGTCATTGCTACCACTATTCTGTTAATGGTTAGGGTGAATGCTCTAGACTGAGACAGATGTAGAATCAAAATTTTGTTTACTAACTTTGGAGATGTGTGAACTTGGACACATGATTCAATGTCTCTAGATATTTAGCTTTCTCATTTGTAAGATTCAGTGACAAAACACATACAAAGCACTTAGCACAAGGATTGGGCTCTAATTATGTAAATTCTATCTGTTATTAATTTTTCTGCTATTAGTTTTTTATTACCATTTTAAACTGAAGCATGTTAGCCACCTCTCTACACATTCTTTGAATTACAGCCCAAAGAAATGCCTCTCTACAGTTTCCTTGATATGAATTCTTAGTTACAGCCAACCTAAACTCAGCATCTCACAATACTTCTAACATTTCATCATCCTGTACCTTAGCTCAAGCTGTACCCCCTGTCTGAACTGCTTCTTCTGTCTTTCCCCTTCTCAGGTGAATATTGTCCCTGATCCTCTATAACCACCCCTACCAGCCAGGGTTACCTTTTTCTCTAGACTCGCGGTCCTTTACTGCCTGAATCACGTGCATGAGAATAAATCATATAAAGCACCCTGTGGTTGGACACATGACAAATTACACGTGGTATGGCTCCACTGTTCACGTGTGATTGCTGGACTGCGTGGGCTGCACAGTACTCTTGTCTGTCCTTCCAGTGCCGAGTACACAGCAGAGTTCCAATAATCGCTGGTGGTGTTTGTTCTTGTTCTTGTTTTACCTATAGCCAAAATTTACCTCCATCTTTATAGGAAAGGTTATAGCAGAAGTTTCTTTGGACTTGTGCTCTCCAATACGCTAGCCAGTAGCCATATACAGCTCTTGAGCAACTGAAATGTGATCAGTCCCAAACAAGACAAGCTCTATGTATAAATTAAGCATCACATTTCAAAGATCTTTAATATGTTATATCACTCACATGTCAAAATGACAATATGTGGGGCATATACAGTTAAATAAAATATACTATCAAAACTAATATATGCTTTTCACATTTTAAATGTGACTACTGGTAAATTTTAAATTACATGTGTGGCTTACAGTACATTTCTGTTTTACAGCACTGCTGTGCCCCTTTAAAACTATAGAGCATGTGAGTATGTTGATAATTAGCTGCACTAATTATTTTACCACTGTTCTTTTCAAAAAAATACCTATTACAACCTACTGGCATTTGAATTTCATGTCTGCTCTAATCTAGCGCTGTAGGTGTGAAGTGTTCACAGGTCCTTGGAGGGAATGGGAGCTCTCCATGGGAATGACAGATGGGGACCTGTCTAGAGAGTACTTGGTAAAGGAATGTGCTATGGTCAGGCGTTTCTTTCTTGCTTCATATGTTTTTGTTATTAAGTAAGAAGATTGAAAGCTCCCTAGTGAAATACTAAAAAATAAAATATGGCCAAGAAAGTTTGTACATGCCAATGAGGAGTGTGGCAAACAAACTCAAGGGATCGCTGTCAGGTGCTGATACTGACTTTAAGGCAGCGGGTGGAGAGAAACAAGGCGCTTTCAGTGATCAGATATCTCTTAGGTGCTCTCGATCCATTCAGAAAGACTATTTGTATCTTTATGCCAACAGTGGTTAAAGAAGCAGTTCTCCAAATAAGAACCTCATCTGTGTTACAACATTATTCAAGCCTAATAGTTGTTGAGTGCTCTGGGCACACAACATCTACAAATGCTCTGGAGGCAATCTCATAGGCAGAGCTCCAAAACGCAAGAGTCATGTAAGCTAAATACAGTCCACAGTGTCAGACAAACTTTCCCAGGAGAGGAAAGCTGGAGGAAACTGGCCTGCAAAAGGCATGCCACAATGGGTAAGAGGCAGTTTGTTGTGGCACATGATATGATAGCTAAGGCTCAGAAAGATAAAAAGGAGAAGGGAAATATGTTCTGGAATATATCAATAGTGGAAAAAGAGAAGAGAGGATGACAAAAAAAGAAATGTAGCTCTGAAACTTAAGACATGTTCCAATGTGATCACTGCCCAAGGGAAGGGATATCTTCATGATCTTACCGTGAATAGCAAATGAATAAATAGATGTGAAAGCACCTAATATTGTTCCTGGCCTGTTGGAGACCCTGCGATATTCTCTCCCTTCTTGGCTTTCATCTGAAGTTTGTATATCTTGGTTTCTTCCCTGAACACCTGAATTTGTAACTCCAATCACTGTTGGGCCCTATGTTATAGCCCATGATGTTCCTAAACTTGACACTGACCTCTGTTTTGCTCCTAGAGAGGGTTTCAGGAGCTTGTTAACCCTTGAAAAACCTGTCCATCTCACTAAGCATGAATACAGTGGAGTACAGCTTTCACTCGAAATTGGAAGCTATGATTTTTCTCAAAATCAAAGGCAAAATGACCATTTAGTCTCAGCAAGGGAGTGTGCACTCTAAGCTCAGATTTTGAACCGGATTGATCTACTTCCTAGGGGTTTCAGTACAAAGTGCAACTCTGGCCTGGCAAAGGCTTGGAGGATCTGGAGATCAAGCATTTCACAGCCTCTGTTTTAATTCAACTACAGAAAGAAGACAGCCAGGAGCATTTTTTCTTCTTTTTTAGTCAGCACTGCTCCTGCTTTATTTCTATAATACACCTCCATCACCCCTGTGTGATGCCTCACGTGGTTCCGAACAGATGGCAGTGGTTTAGTTAATTCTTGGAGGGAAAAAAAAGGTAGTAGATATTTCATACATAGTCACAAAGTGATTTCTAAGACAATCTGTGCACAGAATGGTGAAGCTGAGTACAGGCAGAAGTGCAGGCTATACCAAGGACATGAAGACTTTCAGACACCACCTGTCGAGTTCTTTCAGGTTACAGGAGAAAGTTTCAGAAACCACTTAAAATCAGGAACTTTCAGAATAATGGTTACCTCAGTGGGATGGGGGGTAAATACTGACTGGGAAGATGAAAGAACGTTCTAAGGCTGAATGGAAATATCACTCTGGGTGTGTCTGTTCTGAGTCTGTATGGTCTTGTTAGCATTTGCACAGTATACAAATGTAAAATATCAGAAAGCTTATACACTGAGATTTATGGATTTGTGCATTTTGCTGCATGTAAATTATATCCATTAATGAACCCTTTTTAATGTTAACTGTACCCATGTTCCGGCCCAGAGGAAGACTCAAGCCTTGCTGCCAGCCACATCAACTGGCACACTCTTCAGAAAGCAATTTGCCACCTCTATGAAAGGCCTTAAAATAGGTTTAGAACCTTTGACTCAGTAATCCCATTTCTGGATGTCTCTCTTAAGGAAATAATCTGAAATGTGAGAAATCCTCTCTACAGGATGATGGTCAAACAAATAAATGAATAGCAAACCTGTTTGCTTGTATGTGACTAGGTTATATCCTGTGGATAATGTCAGGTTAAAAAGAGCAGGACACAAAAGCCCATTTGTGTATTATATATCCTGATGGAGAAATACAACAAAGATAGAAAATGGCACACAATAATCACAATGTTTAAGTTGTGACGATGGAATTTTTAGTGTTCTCAATTTACATTGGAATCACTGCTGTGCCTGTAAAAAAACATATCTACCACTAATGTTCTCTAGGAGATGTAGTTATAATTGTTGCAAAAATGATAGGGCAGGAAACCTAGACATCTCATCATGGGCCTGTCCTTAACAGCTGCATTAGGGTCTTGGACATCATGACAGAGATGAACAAAATCACACATCCCAAAGTAATACCACAACCCACACATTTTCTCTTGTATTTGCACCATTCTTTAAATATTTTCCAGAGTACATTTACATACATACACCTAATTTAGAGAAAGAGGCAATGTGAAAATGAAAAGATAAAGTGGTCTCTGACTCCCATGAATGACACAGGCCCCAGTAGAATGGACATGATGTCAGGTAAACAGTGCCTAAAGAAGGGAAGGGACCACAAAGGCAAAGCTTCAAATGCCCAAGTTTGTCCTTCAGCGAAGAAACGTTGATCTGGTTGCAGCTTTCAGTTATTCTGCTATGTAAGCGATCTAGAGGTCAGCAGGTTGAGACTCATATTTTTTCATTGCCTATAATAACAGCAAGCATTTTCCAAGCATTCTTCATCACTCCCTGCTACTTCTTGGATTTCAAACCAAAAATTTTAAATTCCTGTCATTTTTCGGAATTTCTAGAGTCCTTCTCCTTTCCACCTGTAAGAAATTCAGTGACAATTTTGCTTTTTCCCTTCAGGTTTTCTATTAGCTAAAGCCATTAGAAAGAGTCTGAACCTTGTCTTTATGAGGCCTCCTTCAAAGTGGGCTGTCATTGGGGTTGATGGTCCGATTACAAGATTGAAGACTTGGGCTCTGTAAACAATAGCTCTTGAAAAGTCATTAGTGAGGTTCCCAGGTCCAAGTTTTTGAACCCAATGCAGGCAATCCTAAGGCATTTCAGCCCCAGTGAATATATAAACCCCATTAATCCACACATCTCTTTTACCACTGCATAGGAAAATGGTTAATGAATAGAATACAGTAGAAGGTGGCTAGAGGGAAAAAGCAGGGGACAGTGAGGTTCTTTCATTTCATTTTTAAAGAAAACATATACAAGAACATATACCGCAGGGCTTTCCTTTTTCCAGAATTTTTCTTCCTTCTAGTTCTCTGAAATCTAATTGTAAATCTTAAGACCAATGATCTCTCCGTATGACAAACTATACAGACCTATCATTCCAACATGCCTGATTAAGGCTGAGACAATAAACATGAGGAAAAACATGTTTTCTAGAAAGAAGATCAAAAGAGGCCAGCAAACTACTCTGAAATGCTATGATGTTAATGTAGAAGCATGCAAAATCCACTTCACCTGGATCAACAGGGTAAAACAAGACACTTAATTATCTCATACATCAGTCTCCTCACCCGTAAAATGAGGAATTTCAACAAAAGAGCCCTCTAGTATCTAGATTTGCTGGTCCAAGATGGAAGCCTAAGAGGACTGTTCAAGTGGAAGGTTCTATTTCTGAGATAAGGAAGACTTCTGGTGCAAAGGCTTCTTCTTAGTAAGTCCCGGCCACTTATGAGCGTTCCACACGACAAAGGCCCTGTCCAACTACATTCTGGACATTGCCCCTCAGTTTTCAGAACAGAGGTTTGAAGATGCAGTGGAAATGGCTCTCAGCTACTAAAATGTACCCAACAGCTGTACTTAATGAGGACTGGGAGGAGCACACACATTCTGTTCCGGGGCAAACAAAGGGGTCAGGCCCATCTTCGGCAGAAGCCACCCAAGCCAACAATGGTTCTCTTCACAGTGAGCCTTCCCACCTGTCAACAGATGCTTGAAGCTACAAGATGAATACCAAACAGCTGAGTTGGACACCAAAGTCGAACAAGACAGCTGTTCCTTGCCTTTCAGTATAAAGAGCATGGCAGTAATATTGAAAAGGGTCTGCTGCTGCGTGTGTGTGATCACTTTGCACACTCTGCTCTGGGCAGTTTTTAGGACTTGAGTTATTCAACTGAATAAGCTGAAGAACAACTGAAAGTTTGATGCTACAGGTAGGTCTAAGAAGACGAATTATAGGAGACAAAGGATAATAATGAGGCTTATCATGGAGAGGGAGAAGTTAGGAAGTCACTGAGCTTCAGAATTTAGTTTTAATAGAAAGCCTAAATTCTATCACATTATTCACTTGAAGAAGTTTATCTTCCACCAGTACTAAATAATAAGCATATGAAGATCATTTATCTAAATATTCTGATAAGAGCTAATGTAATTCCTATGTAAAATTATAAAATAGATTAAGACCAAGACATATAGATCTGGGGTACATTATGATTATACCATAATTGTTTTATATTATGAAACTTTCAAAAGTTCTAAATCTAAACCACGATAGACATCAGTTCTGAGGGAAAAATGTTTATTGTGTTATTTGTTACTGACTTTCCAAATTTTATGACTTCCCTTTTATTATATCATTATGTTGGGCAGTTTTACTAAAATACAAAATATTTATTGAAAAGGCTGAGTACTGACACTTAATCCAGTGTATATTGAGCCACATACTTTATTTTCATGCAATATAAAAATAATTTTTCCTTTATTTTTATCACTTGTAGTTTCAATTCACTGAACTGAAAAAGGTGGTATTAATTCACTTTCTCTTTTAAATATTTTTTGCATAAAATATAAATCTACACATGTGATCACCATGAAAATTACAGGAAAAAATTTTAAAAAGTCAATCACAATTGTCATCAAGTTATATTCACTGTTAGCTTTCTGGGGACTTTCTAGTCTCTTCTTCTATGTATAAGTTTTACTGCTGTTTGTAACAGCTTTATTGAGATATCATTGGCATAACATACAGCTCGTCTATTTGAAGTGTACCTTCCACTCGACAGATTTTAGTATATTCACAGATATGTTTCACTTTCACCACAATCTATTTTAGAACATTTTCATCACTCTCAAAAAAAAAAAAAAACCCTCTGCCATCATCTCCCATCCTCAATGCCCCTAGCCCCTGGCAACCACTAATCTAATTTCTGTTACTATAGATTTGCCTGTTTTTGTTTTAAGCTTCGAAATATACTATACATGTTATCCATTTTTTCACCCAGCATTACAACATAAACATTTTCTAATGTTAACTGCCATGTTTTCATTAAAAGATGAATAAGGTAGAAGTGTAATTCAATGGTAGACCACTTCCTTAGAATGTATGAAGCCCTGGGTTCAATCCCTAGTACTTTAAAAAAAATGAGTAAATAATTGCCCATTAAATAGATTTATGATGATACATTTAAATACTTGTTGCTGGAAATTCAGATACTTTCCACCATCTCTTTTTTTGATCTGTTTAAATACATTGGTTCCTGAACATAAGCAATTGATAAGACATTCATTCATTTGAATGCAAGTGCCAGCCCATGACATTAAAGCAATGCCACCTTCCCGCCAGCCTGTATTTCTCTGCTTTCTTTCAAGTTTTATGGCTCAGCTAGAATTCTGCCCACAAAACCCTTGGCAAGGAGTGGTTAACCTTGTCAAGGGGAAACCAGGACACAACTGACCCGTGTGATCAGCCATCAGATGCCGGATGTCTAATGTTCTGTTATCTTCCTGATCTGATCGCTCTCACACCGTGAATACTGTTTCTCCACTGGGCACTGCAATCTGATGCCATCGGGCTGCAGCCAGGAGCACACAGTAATCAGGGACAACCTAGTCTCCACTCGGAAGGAAGCAGGAAACAAACTTGCAGGGTCATCTGTAGGGGGAGAAGCTGCACATTCCACCCTCCCCAGTGTGAAAAGTCATAGGAAGACACGCAGCAAATCTGGAGGGAACAGAAATTTTCCACAGTCTCTATCTACAGTATCTGAAACCTGATAATGACTGCTGTTAAGGATTTAATGCAGTAATAGTAACTATAGACAACACTCACTGAGTATTTGCATACTCTCCAGAAGCACTGTTGCACAGTTAAATGGGGAAGGGACTGACACTCTTAGTTACGGTGTATTGGGAGATTGTGAATTTCATTTATCTGTGCTCATGTTGTCCCCCAGAAATACAAAGTATTGGCAGTTAGCTAAAAGTGCAAGACCAAATAAATCTCAGATTTAAGTGACCTAGTGTTTCCTCATACCGAAGTTCAAGCCCTCTCATTCATATAAAAGCCATCCTCTTACTATAAAAGGACCAAGGCAATAACACATTTATTAGCACACCTGCTAGTAACATTCTTCCACCTAAAGCAATATCCAGTATCTCTATGAGTCAAAGTCATGCCCATTTTACAGACAGACAAATGGAAACCCTGAGAGGTTATATGATTGACTGACACCTCATAGTTAAAACATGGCTCAGCTATGATGAAATTCCAGATTCTAACTAAAAGATCTTATTGTTATACCAAAGCGGAAAGAAAACTGTGGGTTTTAGGTCATTAATAAGATCAGGGCCCCATGGTAACCTTGTTATTTGAAGACACAAGGCTCACGAAATTGCTCTTTGGCCAAGTTAAAGAAAAACAAGTTAAACCCTTCTCAGGGGGAAATGAGTTTTGAATACTTCCTTTCCAAGTGGAAGATAAACTCAATGGAAAAGATATAATTTTCTTCATGATTTGAGAATTGCACATCACACATAAATACGCACATTGTCAAAGCTTTGTGGTTCACCTTTACGCTTAACAGACCTCTTGGGAAGCAGAAAAATATGACAATTATGCAAATAGTAGTGTTGAGCCAATTACATGGAAAAGTGGGTGCACTTAAAGAAAAAAAAGGTTTTTGGCAAAACTTAAACTTCCCTTAACAATGAAGCATTTAAATTCAAACCAATTTTTGGCAAATAGGAGGACATAGGTGGTTCTCCTTTCTCTCTAGGTATTATTAGCACCAGAGGACTCCTAGTTCTTTGTTTTCAGCTTTTAATAACCCAAGTGCTTTCTAATGGTATTTTAAGTGAGTTGCTAAAATGTTCAGGATTCATTTCCCTATGTGGAGCTCCACAGAGATGATTCTCAGTGAGCAAATAAAAATAAACATTTAAAAGATTTCTTCTCTCATCAAATGGTGAGGAAATCCATTCCTTTTAGCCTGTTCCATGCTTGAAAAGGTTAGTGTGGCCTTTGGAAAATACCAGGCTGTGCATTCCATACACTGTTAATGATTCCTGGGATGTGCTGACACTTTCGAGTACATCTTAACCTTTTTAAAATGGGGCCTCCATTGTCTTACCTTAATAAGCAGTTTGTTCACCTTATGTCTTACAAAGGCCACCACAGTGGAAAATACATATGAGATGTAAAGCTGCACGGATGAGTGGTGTAACAGGAGGACAGAACACCAATTACACAAAACATGGCCTGCAGAGCCCCTGACCCTGTCTGTGACCCTACTCAGTAATAACCGTAGTGACAGCTGCCTGCTTAAACAATACCCGATGATTACTCCTCCTCTCAGTATCTTCCTCTAAATTGTGGCTGTACAAATTTAACTCTGATACGCTTATGTGTCTCCTTGTAGCCACCAAGCATCAGGCTCACCAAATGCCTCCTGCATTGTAGGCAACCAGATTGATAAGAAATCTAAACAGTGTGATTTTCCTCCTTCGATGCCTCCCATGTTCTGGTGCCAAGCACTCTGACCCATATGGGGTCTCCTGAATTTATGAATTCCTGCACATTCTTGGGCGCAGCTCCAGAATCCACTATGTAGAGTCATCCGTCCCCTCTTTTAGACTCCCAGGCACATTTTTGCTGCAGCAGCTTGAAGCACTTACTGAGCATCAATCAATTGCAACACTCTGTGCTGGGTTCTGGGGTTACATATTTTGTATCCCATGCTCCGGGCCCTCAAGGAGCTGTAAACTAAGTTGGGTGCACCTCTGTGGAGTGAAAATGGTTAATTCCAAGATCTTGTCAGGCCAGGGATATAGCTCAGCGGCACAAACACCTGCCTGGCAAGCACAAGGTTATGAGTTCGAATTCTGGTATCAAAAAAGAAAAAAATCTTCATGTCAACTGGCAACTTGTTCCTAACAATTGTCTCCACATTTGGGAAGGCTGGGGACAGAATTTAAGAATACAACAAAAGCTCACTTTGGAGGTCTCTGGTCTTTCCACTGCCAAGGCACAGAACTCTCCCTCGCAATTTCCACAAGGGCACCCTCCTTGCTGAGAGAAGTGACAGCTTTCCACCCCTCCCACAGCACTGAGTACACACTTCAGTGCAGATTGGACATGGACATTTCTTTGAGAAATGTCCACTTATAAATCTGTCTTGCCCAATGGCCAGCGAGTGGCTTAAAAGGAAGCAGCTGGGTTTACTCTTTCTGTATGCCCCCTTACAAGCAGCATACTGCACGGCACACACTAAACCTTCTCTCTTTTAAGTTGAACAAATAAATAAAGGCAAGTGAGTTTTGTAGCAAGCCTTGATTAAAAGGCTAAAGAATTTTAATATGGTTTAACACAGTTTTTCCGGAAGAGAAGTCAGAAGAAATAAAGCTTCTAAAAAGGCAATGTATATTCACTTGTATTTCCTATAGAATTAAAAAAAAAAAAAAACCCAGCTTCCACAGACTCAAACAAGACATTAAAAACTCTGTTGGACAATCTGTTTGTGGGAAATGAGGAGCCATTTAGGATTCATCAGAGCAAAGAGGTTTACTTGAGCCTTGAGGTGGAGAGAAATGGTATTATAAATCCATTTTAAAAAGAAAAGCCAAAAACGCCTAGAAAGCATTTTGCAGTACGAGAGAAAAGCAATTTACTTGTTACTGCTCCAATTTCTTAAATCATCTGGCTTCATAGATCAACACTAACTCTCTTTAAATCTACCAAATGAAATTCCATCCAATGACTCATTACCCAGGGCAAACCACAAATTGTGATTTGTGATTCCAGTAGTTCCTCCAGGAAATGTGGGAAAAATTATTGTCCTGGAAAACAGTAGAGTCCTGTGTGTGTAAATGGATGCCTTTCACTCACTTCCCTGATTCTGCTCCATTATGTGTAGAATTGGGAAGCCTAATCAAAAATGGTTCCAAAACTTCCCAAACAGGTGTTTCTTACTGAATATGGACTTCTTACCACTGTGGAGCCATGGCTGCCCCACGGGCCACAGTTTGTAATAAAACTTCCAGAATGCAGAATGCTTGGCTTCACTCTGATTGAGTTCCAGGCAGTAGAAATAAGTCCTTAACTCAGATGGGAACGGTTTGTGTTGCTTCCCCTCTGGAAGGACTTCTCTCAGATACCCAAACGCATCATCTTTAAACAGAAGCAGTGAGGAAAAGAAAACCCTCAAACCCAATCTAATCTCTCATTCAAACTGTTTCGTGCACTTCCAGAACTACAACTGCAGGTGCACCAAAGGGGCGCAAGAGAGTGCTTGGCTTGGCCCTGTTTCTCAGACTCTGCCTGTCAACTCATTCTCAGAAACTGTGTTTGTTTGTTGCACTTGGTGCATCACCTGCTCAGCCCCGTCGTGTAAGGATTTATTGTTGGCTTTGCCATGAACATTTAGCATGAGATGCAGATACATACAATACATGTTTTTTTTTCTCCTCACAAAAACACTGGTTTCTTTATGGCCCAGGCATAGTTGTCATCAAGTGACTATTTGATTTAATGCAGCATATTTTGAAGCAATTGTGTGTTTACAGCCATAATCCTCCACATTTATACAACATCATCATTTTGATGATCATGAATTCTTTAACCATCTGACTCTTTCATGAGCAATCATTCCCCCTACCTCCCAGCTTCAGCAGATTCTGACAAGCCTTCAGTAAAGCGCCACAACCCCCTCTTTCTATCCACACTCGCCACACGTATCTGCCTTGCCCTCCCCACCCTTCTACTGCCAGGAAGATTCATCAATTCTGTCCTCAAAGATGTCACTCATCTGATGAGATCCTAAGAACTATCCCCTGGTTGCCGTGTATCTGAAAGCAAGCAGGTCATTAGCTAAAGATCTCAATTCCACTATCTAGCACCAGATGGTGTTTACAGAGAAGGGAGCTATGAGATCTCCAAATGATAGGCCTGGATTAAAGGGATGGTCTAAAGGGGCTTTGGCTCCTAGGACCCAGAATTATAAATTATAATATGTGAATTGCAATGAAACTCCATTTAGCAACACTGAACTTAATATTTTATCATTTTCGCTTGGATTCAATTTTTCCCCACCAAGAAAGGACTTAAACAGAAATTCTGAAATGACAAGTATAATTTTCAAATGAATGCAAGGTTTTCTTTTTCCCCAAATCAGACTTGAAGGTGGAAAACATGGTTCTGGATTTCTATACCACGAGCTGAAAAGTGCAGTTATATATGACAATGTGAGGAACATCTCGCTTCCCAACAGTATTGGATATATTGTCTCTAAGAAGCAACAATTGCTCAAGATAATAATGCTCTGGAACTGGAATCGGAGGGTAAAAATGTAGCTCCCCAAGGGCTGGGGGTGCTGCTCAGTGGAAAAGGTCTTGCTCAGCATGCACTAGGCCCTGGGTTCAACCCAGGGACTGCAGAAAAACAGCCCCCATAGAAGCGAGGGGCTGCAAATGGACATGCTGAAGAGCCTAACCCTTTTGCTCCCAACAATGAAATATCTCAGTTCTTATTTGATAAGATCCAATTAGCTGAACAATTGGATTAGATGAGTAACGTGGGTGCCAGGCTAAGAATAATGAAATAAATAACACATGTTCCCCAAGTCCAAATGCAACATGTTGAAATGAGAAAAGCTTTGTGTCTCCCTCCTCCCACATCCTCTGGAAACTTCTCTTTCTCCTTCCCCTTTCCACTGTCTCATCCTTGCTCACTCCCTCTATTTCTCATCTGCCAAGAAAAGAACCTGCCATCTTTTTTAAAATTAATATTACTGGGATTTTACAAGCATGTACATTTCAAGAATGCTGTGAGGATTAAATGATAGTATGTGAAAATGACTAGCACGGTGCCAGGCATATTTGATAATGTCCCAGAAATGTGAATTTCACTTTTTCCATTTCCCCTTACATTCCTTTTTCCCCCCCATCTTCTCACTTTGCTCTTTCTATAGCCATTGTTTATTTACCTGGTCATGGCTAGGAAATGACTTCAATTCTGAAATATATGCACAGGCACAAAAATGCATAAATACTAGCACTCTTAAATCAAGCTGTATGCTCCCTGTTCTTAATGATAAATATGGTTATGTTGAGCATTTTATATTTTCTTCTCATATATAATGCATACCATGTTTGTTTTTATGAACTTCACAAGGGTGGTTCATAAAAATCCCAAAGCAATTTTAAAACTGCAGTGGGTCAGTGGGAAGCAATACACTTACAGAGCTTAATTTTTTTTCAAGTGCAACACAGTTGCACTTAGGTTCTAGTTATAAATGGTGAGAAAACTCTAAAGGAGAAAACAAAAGCACATGATCTCATAACCTCACTAAATTTCCAACTTTAAAATCAACCCAGTCTTACAATTATTTTATGAGAAATAATGAGCTCATACTCTTATAGAGAATCATGATAGAAACTTGAGACATACCAACTTTCAGAGAGCTTCAAAGAAGCCTATTAGATTTATTGCTCACTTTTCCCAAGGTCTCCAGTGAGACCATTCTTCTTACCTAGAGCCTGCTTTTTCCCAAATCAAGAAGGTGTCTAAAACGAGCATAAATATTGCTCCTGCATAAAATCATTGCTGTATTCTTGGGCCTTCATATGTACCACAAACTCTTCCTTAGTGCCTTCTAATTGAAGAGCTTTTGCATCATGTGAATGTTCCCAATGGGCATCAAACTGAACAGGACAGCTACCACTGACCTTCTATAGGAATAATTCACAAGTGCAATACTGATTAGAGCTCAGGGCATGGAAACATTGCTGCCAATGAAGTTCAACGTCGGCATGAGACAAGGAACCCTCTCATTGGCAATGGGGCTTCCAATAAAGTTATGAGCTAACTAATGGGGTGCTGGCTGCATCAGTCAGCTTGTTGACCCACTACATAAAATAGGGAGCCCCTTACCATGATGACTCTCACAAGTAAGTTTAACCTGATGCCCATATAACTAGTTGAGAGTGAAAAAAGCAAGCAACCATATGTCATATTTTATTAAGACAAAAGACCAGCTTTACTCATTTGCTTTTACAAAGCACAGTTTTTTGCAACTAAATGAGCCAATTATTTTTATAATCTACAGGCCTGCCAAACTAGGTTAAACATTTTATCTGTGTTTTCATAGAAACAAGTTAGTGACTAATGGACCCAGGTGACATGTCGATAGGTGGAGATCAAAGGCCAGATGAAGCAATTGTATTTCTTAAAGTCTAAGAAGATTGAAGATAAAAGAAACTTGGTTAAGGAGAAAATTGGCTATGAAGACATGATACACAACACAAACAATTAAGGGTTAGGAAAAAAGAAAATCCAACCCAATGAACTTAAGGGTTTTGTGTATATGAGAGGAGAGGAAAAAACACTTGAGAAATCTGGTCACTACATCAGCCAGTGTGGACTGGACAGATCAGTTCACCCTACTACTTTTCAGGGGCTAGACTGGCTTTTAGCCCAACCCATGCAGATCCACCACCAACAGCTTAGACTAGCAAATGCTCCCTGACAAGGTTTTCCACCTCTGTGGGGACCACATGTGCTCGATTTTGGTTTTACAGCAATTATATGCAGCCTAAGTTCAGCACTTTCATTTTCACACAGCGGTTTCATTTATTTATTTCCATGTCCAGCGGATCGGTCCCTAATCACCAAACAGCTTGTGAGCAAGTGCCCTTAAATATGTGAAGTCTAAGGCATAATATGAACGCATTGTGCTGTTGTAATGACTTTTCATTACCACCTCTAATTAAATGTTTTGCCAAACTATCAGGAAAATATTTTCCTTTTTATTCTGAGGAAATGGTGAGAGAAGAGGATAGAGAGAAAACAGTACTTGAGGCTGGCCTGCCTCCTTCCTCCTCCTGCACGGCTTACAACTGCTCCACAGAGGAGAGCAGGAACCTTCCTGGCTTAAGGCACACAGTAAAATGCTCTCTTCGGTAATCAGTGCATCTGGTGGGGTGTAGGAGCCTCTGCAGAATTCAAAGCCTGGGGATTCTATCCTATATGATGGTCCCATCGCACGGGAGATGCTCATGTATAACCAATCCTTACTCACAATTCATTATCAATTTGAGATCAGTGGGAGCTCTCTAGCCCTATCACAAGTATCTGGATGAATAGCTATTGGCTCAACAGCAATGTACTTCCAAGAAAACCATCTTAAGTAATTATTCTATTTCTGTAAGGAGCAGAGTCACCTCACACTTACAAAAGGACACAAGGATGTTCTCCCTTGTTTCTTAGAGTTATAGTCAGCACTCAGTAACCAGAGTACCTTGGTTCCAGAATGCCCTGTAGACACCTAATCTGCAGATGCTCAACTCCCTTATATATAAATAGTCATTATACTGTATTAGTTGGGGAATAATGACAAGAAAATGTCTGTGAAATGTTAGTTTGTTTGTTTGTTGATTGATTGATTGATTGATTGGGTCTCATTCTATTTCCCAGACTGGCTTCCAACTCATAATCCTCACATTTTTATCCCCTCTTAAGAAGTGGGATTTAGAGGTACTGTATATATCACTACACCCACATATGTAAATTTGAACCCAGCTCTAAATCCAATTTTTCTAAAATGTCTGACTTTGCTGGCCAGTTACCACCTTTTTTTCTTCTTCTTGTTTCTCTTAGCATCACTGCTGCCTCTCCCTTCAACTCCACTTCCCAATGGGATGCTCAGCCAGGGCAGTTGTCAGCAGGGTGAGCTCTGGCTCAGTCACTTACCCTCCATCCAACTGCTCTTTGTTCTTCTGGACTCCACCCAACACCGTGGAGACTTCATAAGAGGAATCGACACCCACAAATCTAATGCAGATTGAGCAGAAACATGCCCTTGACAGTACTAGTGAAATTACAGAGAGACATTTGCAGGACGAATCTCAACTACTGATTAATCTGATCCTCTGGATAAGAATTATATGGATGGGGCCGGGGACATGGCTCAGTGGCATGGCACCTGCCTGGCAAGCATGAGGTCCTGTGTTTGATTCCCACTACCAAATAATAATAATAATAATAATAATAATAATAATTATATAGATGAAGAAATCTCAAGGATGCTTTCTCAATTACAATCAAACTAGTCCAATTCAATAAGCATTCAACAAACATCTATTACACTGAGCACTGCACTAGATGCTGGGAATATAAAGGCGAATAAACTATACCTTGACATGTCAAATAATCTACTAACACAGAATGTTCTGAGGGCTATAAATAGTCTTTAGTTTAGAAAAAGCAACTCATATACTTTGCTTGTATGCCAACAGAGCAGACTCTGTATACCCACATGGTACACATGCATAGGTTTACCACCACTGCTCTAGACAAAGAGTCAGTCTGCTTTTACTGTAAAAGGCCAGAATAATAAATATTTGTCTAAATACATTGCTTTGTGGGCCATAAGGTCTCTACCACAACTAATCAACTCTTTTTTTCCAAGAAAACAGCACAGACAACATGGAAACAAATAAGCATAATTATATTCTGATAGTTCTTTTCATGTGGACACTGAAATTTGAATTTCATACAATTTTCATGTCACAGATTATTCCTCTTTTGACTATTTTCAATCATTTAACAAGGAAGGACATTTTATTAGTTTATGTACCACAGAGAGACACAAGATATGGTCTCACTTTGCTGACCATTGCTTCGCTCCTCAGAATCAAGAAATTGCACATTTGGGCCTTGGAAGCAAAGCATTTTAGTTTATCTGGCATTTTCACTCAAGTGAGAGATCTCATCTATAGTGAGTAAGACATCAGCACTGCCTTAGTAGGATCCATACAGCAAGCTCATCTCATGCGATTCATTTGTAAAACGCAATGTAAGTGAAAGCTGAAACAAGAGCCCAATGATCTTGACCAACAATGGATAGAGACAGCCTGATCATTAAGCCAGCAACTGGAGCATTTCTTGGCCTGATATATAAATCTGACTAGAGACAAAAATGTTTTCTGTAAAAGAGATCCCATTAGAGACAGCTGGATCTGCTCACCAAGAGCAGAGATTCTCCATCTCTGTCAATGCATGACGAACTAATAGCACTGGAACAGTGCTTGGAGTGAATGGATTTTGCCAAGCAACAGTCTAGATATCCTTGTTCCTGAGTCCCTAAGCTCTTCTGGGGGACAATACTTTTCCTTCTGCTGATGTGGTGCTTGGAATCTCCTCTTGCAGAGGAATGGTGCTTGGTAATCTGTCTGGATGCTAATCTAGACCACACCAACTCTATTAGATAAAACTTTCAAAAAAAGAAAGAAAGAAAGAAAGAAAGAAAGAAAGAAAGAAAGAAAGAAAGAAAAGGAAAAGAATACAGGAAATTGAGCACAGTACCACCTAATGGGCCAGCCTGCATGCCCCAGAAGCTGATGGCAGCCCAGGAAAACAATTTGTTTTAGGTAAGAGGAAAGGTCTCTGAATTTGATAATGTCTGTCAGAAGAGTAGGGGTTCATGCATGAAGCTAGAGATCCTGAAAATGTGTTGGCTGATAGCGTGCATCAATCTGGACAGACCAGAAAGATCTTAATATGCTGTACTCGCATGATTTTTTACCAGATAAAATTAAACAGCAATAAACACGAGGTCCTGACTTGGGTCAACAAAACTACCCTTACAAGTACACAGAAGGAATCTGGCAGGAATATGGATGCATATACATGGGCCAGAGAAGGGTTTATCAACCTTGATGCAATTGACATTCTGGGTTGGCTAATTCTTCACTATGGCAAGCTTTTCTGTGCATTGTAGGATAGTTAATAACATTCCCAAACTGTACTCAGTAAATGCCAGTAGCACATGTCCCCCCCCCCCAGCTCTGAAAATCAAACATGCCTCCAGATAATGGCAGAAGTCCCACTCCTAGCTTACAGAAAGCACAGAGAAGAATAGTTAAGACTTTTGTCAATATAAACTTCACAGGAATCTCCAGTATAGTGAGGTCATCAAAAGAATTAATAGGATCTTGAACTCCTCTGTTGAACTGAAATAGAGTATAAAGATGAGGAAGATTGTCAATACCAGTGAGACGATAGCTGAATATTGTTAAGAGGAATATGAAAGAAGAGGAGCCCATTTCTACAACAGGGAAAAAAGAGAGAGAGATAATCAAGCCTACATTACCAGAGGCATGGTTTTGCAACTAACTCATCACTCCACTCCCAAGTCTTCTCCAATTCAGATTTGCCAATCTCACTGTGACTGAGAGAAAGGAATGTCCTTCTCCAGTTACTCAAAGGCATCCTTTCATTCTGTTTCATTGCTACTGTAGTAGAGGGCCCTTGAAAGAATTCAAACCGGACTAGGAAGGGTGGGAGTCGGATGTCACACTATGCTCTAAAGGGCAGACATAATGAAAAACAGACTTTTTCTGCATGGTTCCAAGAGCCCAGCTAACACCCATAGATGGGAGAAGTGGGGAATAGGATTTCACCTGAATCTATGCATGGATTCTCTCACTCCTGTCTCCAACAGTGCCACACAGAAGCAAAGATGGCAATTTGGTTGTAGAAGCAGCTGGTGTATCAGATGGGGGTGGGTGGGTGGAGTAGATGACTTTTAACAGTTCTTCCAGCCTCTAGATCCTAGCAAATAAGTGAACAGAATGCTGGCAGCACTGTGCTCTTTTCAGAGCAGGCTAAGAAAGCACAAACACAAAAGCACAAACAAGACAGGTGTCACGAAGATCACCTGTTCTCACTGTGCCTTTGAAAGGAATACGGCTTATCTAGTAATGAAAACATGAATCACCAGCCAAGCTGGTCCGTCAGCACTGCCTCCATACCCAGAGATGTGCCCCTTCCAGGTACAGCAAATGGCAGTGAGCCCACCTAAGACAGAGTTTGGCATCCACACGTGTCCAACTCTGGCTCAAATGGAAACACAAAGAAACCATTTTCTACATCCTTTCTGTTCAAAGGAGCAGTGTCTTTTTACATTCCTGGCCTTCTTCCACAGGGTGGGGCCTTCTACTTTCCTGGTACTTGGCCTCAGTGGTGCTCAGCATACATTCATCTGCCTGTCACTGGGTCATTTTCATAGATGTGTGCCACAGACTCAGGGGTCGGAAAAGGGAGGGCTGTTCACCCCTGATGTACAAGCTAGGTAGACAGTTTATAATTATTTATAGGGACTGTGAAGTAAATTGTATGCAGATCCCACAAGCATCCTTACTTAAAATCAGTAACTGAAAACTCACAGTATTCTGGTATTCTTACAGTAGTGGAAGCACAGAAGTGTCCAGCTCTGGAAACAGTGCAAGTAGTCCAGTGGCTGCCATGGTTAATCACAAGCAAATTAATAGAAGGACCACAATCTCACAATGCACGCTTACAGAATTCTCTCTTCTTTCCAAATAGTGCAAAAGAATGTAACTGCATAATCACACCCTGAAATGTGCCCGGTGTCCTGACATATTTTAAAGGGGAAAAAGAGAAATCTCCTCATCCTTGAGTTAGTCAAGGGAGAGAAAGAGTGGCATGAGAGGAAAGAAGAGAAAATGGAGGAGGCTTGATATTGATAACTAGATAAAATTCAAATATACTGGTTTGGAGGGGTCTTTTTCGCTCTTCATTAAAGACTGATAAAGCTCACTGAGTCACTCAAACAAACAAACAAACAAACGAAAAAGTAACAATCTGGTTTAGTGCCTACTTTTCACTCTGTTATAATTTTAATAAATTCCTTCTGGTGATTTTTTTGATTGCAGAAGTAATTTTGGCTTTTATTCCTTTAAGCAACACAGCATACTCACATTCTGGCCCTCCCACAGACAATGTAAAGGCACAGTCAAAATCCTGGAAGCAAGAAGCAGAAGGTATTTCATCTATACATACTGTTCTGCTGGCTTCTAAGGAGTCAAATAACTGTATATGGAAAAAAGCAAGTGAGGAGGTTGCCAGCCAAACACAGCTATCTTTTCAAATCAAAATTTTTATGATCACAGAAAACTACATTAGATCATAGGAGCTATGTTAACAATATCAGACAATCTTACCTATGGGAAACTTACTATGCAGCAAATGTTAGCACAGAAAAGAAACATTATTCTTCAGCATTTGCTTTCAACAGAAGCTAAATATTCAATAAAGTAAAATATCTGTGAAAATGTTTCAGTGGGGCACACCGACTTTATAAATTTCTCACTGGGTGACTTTACAAATGTCAAAAGATCTGCTTTATCTAATATATAAATAATAAGGTATGATACATATTTCTTTCACCTACATCCTATCAACCAGCGGTATGTGATCATCTATCAAATGACCATTGTATACAAAACTACCTATCATAAATCAGAAAACTTTCAGAGTGCTACACAGAAGCTAGAAAATAGCAATATTAAACCATCTAAACATTATAAGGCTACAAACCATTCATCTTCCTCCTCACAGAGACATATAGGACTAGAAAGTGTTTTAGAAATCACCTAATTCAGACTTCTTATTTTACAAAATCGGTATCAAAACCCAGAGAGGCAATTTGGCCCAATCAAGGTCATACAGCGTGTCTGTGGAAAACCAAGTTGGAACCTGGGCCCACTACCTCGTAGTAGATGGCTGCCTCTCCACCCACTAACACCTTTTCATTTCAGCATCAACACAAGTCATTGTTTAGCAACCCAGAAATGCAATGCCAAATTTTAGTAGGACTTTGTTTGAAAAAAGGCATAGTGTATCATTATATTATGTTCCCTTAAAAGTTTATATATAGAGTATTTTAAATTTTTTATTTCTTAAATACATGTTTGCCATATATGAAGTTTATATTCATCTTGGGGAGAAGGTATTTGTACCCAACATATCTTGATTCTTTTTATTCCTCTTCTTCACCCCTCCCACTTTTCTTCCTCCATCTCTAGATCCCTTTCTCCCCATTTTCATTAGTATTGTTACTGTTACCATGATTTTTAGAGTATATTTTCAAGAAACATTTTTTTAAGCTCAGATTGTAACCAATGTATTATCATGTAAATAATGACATGCTCTGGCCCAGAGTTTGTCTCTGGCCACTAGAAGAAGGTGTCAGCACACTTTCCCACTCTTGCTTTTTCTATGAAGTGGAGAGTCAGGAACAGTGAGAGTCAAGAATAACAATGGCAGACAGACAATACAACACAGCTGCACAAGTCAAGCCATCTGGGCTAGTTTGTGTGACTTTTGAACATCTCAATTTCTTCTTGTCTAAAACAACAGGGCAGGGGGATGCCCACCAATCAATTGCTAACTACTTTGTGATCAATCATCCCTAACTTGATTTACACATGCCACTGCCTACTGGAGAGAAGGAAAGTGGCAAGGGTAAGGGTGTGAGAGCAAAAATGTGTTAGAGCACAGGTGAGAAGGCTACACATGCATGTATGGAAATAATATTTTTTTATTATTTTAAAGAGAAAAATTTAAAAAAAAATAAAAATAACAATAAAACAGTTTCAAAACAGGCTAGTGGGCTAGGAACAATAATTAAAATATTACATATTGTTACCTTTATAGTAGCTATTCAGAGTACAAGATATAGGCAAGAAATACTGTCAAAACAATATTAGCTCAAACCTTTCTTTCCAATGAACTAAGAGAAACTAGCAGTATAACTATCTTAACTAGCTTGTGTGTGTGTATGTGTGTGTGTGTGTGTGTATATATATATATATATATATATATATAATTTTTTTCTTTCTCTTTCCTTCCTTTCCCCTTCCCCCATCACAGTTTGCCTTTCCTTTTTAACAGTTTCTTTCCAGTTCACAATATCTATTGTATATTTTGAATCTTACTTACTATTTCAGTTTCTTACAATAGTGATACAATATGATATTTACACATGTGGATCTGATTTATTTCACTTATGAGTATGCTCTCGAGTTGCATGCATTTACCTATAAAAGTCTCCACTTCATCTTTCTTTGTGGCTGAGTAGTTCTCCATTGTATAAAAACACCACATCTTTTTTATCCATTCCTCAGTTGATGGGCATTTGGGTTTTTTCCAAGATTTAGCTATTAAAAATTGTGCTACTATAAAAATGGGTGCACATATATTGCTGTGGTATAATGGTTTTAATTCTTCTGGGAAGATACCCAAAGATGAATAGCTGGGTCGAATGGAACCTCTAGTCCTAGTTTTTTGAGGACTCTGCACACTGATTTCCACAGTGGTTGTATCAGTCTACACTCCGCCCAGCAGTGGAGAAGGTTTCCTTTTTCCCCATAGTCCCACCAGCATTTGTTATTGGTTGATTTCTTGATGATAGGCATTTAGTTTAACATAAAAACTAAAGTATAGATAAGGAACAACTTTGTTTCTACACACATACACACACACACACACACATACTCTTCTACCAAATGCACACTAGTGAGTATAACAATCTGATATATTTTCTACCCAAGCCAGGTCAAAGCATCCTGGCTTGGTTTTAGGTGCATACTACTACTCTGACACTATATAGTGAAAATAAGTATATTTCCCCCTGTTTTTTAACAATGAGCAACTGATCATTGCTTTTCTACTTCCCTAACATTCTCCGCCATCAATTGTCATTGGAAGTATATTTTTGGTGCAATTTGAGCCTCTGATCTATGCAGAGACTAACATAGGATCCATAAAACCCATGTTAAGAATATATGACCTTATCCAATGTATTCAAGTTATTGTGTTACTAGGGTATCAGCATATATCAAGGAGCTAAAATTATTTCCATAGAATAATAATGAATACAGTAAGGAGAACAGAGATGATTCCATTCTAATGAAATTTGGTTTTTCTATTTTACCCAAGGGTGGACAAAATGTGATCCATAGCCTTCAAAACCAGCTTCAGAAATAAACACCCACTTTTCTGTGCATTTTATGTAGATATATCTTGTAATGCTCTCTTGAAGAAAAATAAATGTTAGAAAGATCATAGTCTCTCGCATCAGAAAATTCTGAGTTCAAGCCCCAGGTAATCAGTGTGTGAGTCTGAGACTTTGAGAGAGTCACTTAACTTCTCAACTTTAGGATCATTATGCACATTAAACTACAAAATACATGAAAATGATCTAACATACAGCAACAACATAACAAATATCACTACTCTCCTGTTAGATAGTGGTTACTTGATATGGTTGATGGAAACAATATCCATAGCCAGAGATAATTTAAATATCACTTCATAACCTGCCTGATTTCACAGATTTATATCACGCATTTTCAATATGAGCCATATTACCCACAAGGGAAGAAAATTGGTTTTTAGAGAAAAAGAAATCTTAGATATAGAGTGGTTCATGGCCTTTCATACCCAATCTTAGTTTCCTTTCCAATCTTACTCCTCAGCATTTAATTTCTCTTGTTAAAGATAATTTAAATTTAATATCCTCCTTAGGTTGATATCATGGGAAAAAAAGATTGTGAAACAGTGGTCTATACTGTTTGCATTATTAAAAAGATAGATTCTGGGTAGTTTCACCCTACTTCCCACATTGGAACCGCCTAAAACTGCAGTGATGTTAATTGTAAAGAGGCAGAAGTAACCCAAGAGTGCCTTTAACATTATGTATAAAAATATTAGTTGTATACACATTGCATTTTTTATATTTTAATATAATCATAGGTAATTCCATTTATTGGAGTCCACCTTTGTATCCCTCCGTCCCAGTTTCTGATTCCAAGTCCTATTTCTCATCCATTTCACAATATCTATGTGTTATTTACTCACTTTGCTTTTCAATCAGGATTTCAGGCAAGCAGTACCAGTTAAAAACACTCTTGGAGAAGACAGTGATTAAATCTAAGGCTTCATCCTGGCCATGTGCATTGCTATCCACCCATAAAAATTCACTGTGTTTTCAAGGATGACCTCCTTGGTATAAATTCATTCAGCTGTCTCTAATGAATCTGAAAGTGTCAAAGTCTTCTATCCTGTTATTAAGTAATGAGCCTGAATATATATTCCAATATACAGTTCATATTATAGCCCTGTAGTTACCTAAAGCCATTCTATAAAATGAATAAATAGACACCATATCCATTTCAGTTCCTTACATGGGAGGGTTCTGATGAAAGTAGGAGAGGCTTTCTAAATGGGAGGCCACCACACTGCTGACAGCCCCAGGATCTGCTGCCTGTCCGTGATCAACCCTGCAACACTAGGTCACTTCAATTCGAGATTTATTTGGTCTTGCACTTTTAGCTAACTGCCAATAATTTGTAGTTCTGGAGGACAACATGAGCACGGATAAATGAAATTCACAATCTCCCAATACACCGTAACTAAGAGTGTCAATCCCTTCCTCATTTAACTGTTTCACCTGCAAGGGCTATTAGACAAAAAATAAAAAATGGCTTTCACCCATCTGTCTGCCTCCATTGCTACACAAAGGTGGAATCTGGAGCTTACTAAAGTGAAAGGTAGTCGTGCAGACAGTAGGAAGCAACATAAGACAGAATACTCTCCCCGAAATGATAATCAGACTATAAATAAGCAAGATCTGGACTCATCGTGACTCAGAAACATCAAATCTTCTGAAATGTTACATATGATTGTAAATGAATTGGGGCAGGGAAGACATTTTATGAGCCTTCAGCACTGTGGGTGGCATGAAGCAGGAGCATACTAGCTACTTAGAGAATAATGTATTTCAAAAACACAGACAAATACCCAAAAACCATATAACCACACTCCCCATGTGGGAAAAGGACTAGCAAGCCCATTTGACAGCATTTTGGAATCTGTACAATTCTCACAGATTGTTCACTCTATTGCTAGTCACAACACTGTTCTTTGCTGAGATTGTTTAAAGACTGCCATCCTTATGATTCCACAATATCCAACTTTTCATAGATGGATATCTTCTTTGAGGAAACTCAGACTTACTGCCTCCTCATTTGTCTTAAAGGACTCTGGTACTAGCCTATCCGTATCAATGTAAGTGAAAGAGCTAAAAGTAGTTGCCATGGCCCAGTGCAGTAAGTAAAGCTCTCCGTCTAATCCTAGTTTCTGCCTCTAACAAAGAAGATCTTGGGTAAGTATCTGTGCCTCAATGTCTTTAGCTATAAAATTGAGTTAACAATGCCTGCCCTCCTAGGCAGAATAAAATAAGTGCAAAAACATTTTAAAGTAAAGCATAATGAATTCATAGTCTCTAGGACAATAAAGACAAATAATATGAACAGACATCAGGAAATTTTCCATTTTGAAAACCTGCATAACACTCTCTTTTACAATGTAGAAACTCTTCAAGAAGATACACTTTCAAATGCTCATTGTGGAAAACAAAGTTACTGTGTCACACACTTTACAAAGGTTTACCATTTATTTTGAACTCAACTGACTAAAATTAACAGCTAGAATTTTTGAGATGTTATAACACAAATGAACAGACTATCAAGCCATTGAACCTCACCTCTGTTCTCCCTCAGTTCTGGCAGCTGAGAGGAGAACTGCTCATGCTTTCTCGAAAATGCAAGAGAAAACAGCCATCTTTAAATTTCCCATGGTTAGCTCAAGAAATGCCATGCTTAATGTACTTTCCTCTCTCATCTGAACGTATTTGAAGTGAGTGCTAAAATGCCCACTTGGGAAAAATTTAACCTTTGTAGCCTATTACCTTCAAATCTTTCCACCCAGTGGACTGAACAGGAGAAATACACTATAAGGTGAGTTTTCACCCAGATCTTCAATAGTTCTTCAACAGATTTAGTAGGACCAGGGCTCACTAGCACTCGTGATGATTATAAGAGATAACATTGGTTGAGGTTCTACCATATCCCAGGTGCCAAACACCATATCCATAAACACATGGAAATTAAATAATACTCTTCTAAACAATCATTGGGTCACTGAAGAAATTAAAGAAGATATTAAACAATATCTACAATCAAGTGAAAATACAAATACAAATTACTGGAACCTGGGGGATACAATGAAAGAAGTCCTCAGAGGGAAATTTATAGCACTAAATTCCCACATCAGAAAAATGGAAAGGACACACATAAACAACCTAATGCTGTACCTCAAACTTCTAGAAAAAAAAGAGCAAGTCAAGCCTAAAGCCCAAAGAAGGGAAGAAATTATTAAGATCAGAGTAGAAATTAATGCAATTGAAACTAACAAAACAATACAAAGAATTAATGAATCAAAGAGTTTGTTCTTTGGAAGAATGAATAAAATTGATAAAACCCTAGCCAACCTTATCAAAAGAAAAGGAAAGAAAAAACTCATATCCATGCAATAAAAATGAAAAGGATGAAATCACTACAGACCCTGTGTAAATACAGAAGATCATCAATACCTACTTTGAAAACCTTTACTCGCATAGGTTTAATGACACAAGAAATGGACAGGTTCCTAGAAACATACGACTTACCAAAGCTGAATCAAGACTATGTAAAACTGCTGAATACCCCAATTTCAGCTAATGAAATAAAAAATGTAATTAGAACTTTACCAACAAAGAAAAGCCCAGGTCCTGATGGATTCACTGCTGAATTCTACAGGAAATTTAGGGAAGACTTAGTGCCAACACTCCTCAAATTCTTCAAGGAAACTGAAAGGGAAGCAAGTCTCCATAACTCATTCCTGGAAGCAAGTATTACCCTAATACCAAAACCAGAGTAAGACCCAACCAAAAAGAAAATTACAGGCCAATCTCCCTCATGAACATAGATGCAAAAATCCTCAATAAAATACTGTCAAATAGAATACAGCAATTTATCAGAAAGATTATACACCACGATCAAGTGGGATTCATCCCAGGAATGCAGGAATGGTTCAACATACGGAAATCAATACATGTAATCCACCATATCAACAGGGCCAAGGACAAGAACCACATGATCATCTCAATAGATGCAGAAAAAGCTTTCGACAAAATCCAGCACCCATTCATGATCAAAACCCTGCAGAAAATCGGAATAGATGGTCTCTACCTCAACCTGATAAAAGCCATATATCATAAACCAACAGACAACATCTTACTAAATGGACAAAAACTGAAAGCTTTCAACTTAAAATCAGGAACAAGACAGGGATGTCCATTATCACCACTCCTATTCAATATAGTTCAGGAAATATTAGCCAGAGCAATTAGATGAGAGAGAAATAAAAGGAACTAGGATAGGAAAAGAAGAATTTAAATTATCATTATTTGCAGATAATATGATACTCTACATAGAAGACCCTCAAAAATCCAACAAAATATTTCTAGATGTAATAACCAAATTCAGTAATGTTGCTGAATACAAGGTCAACACTCAACAATGAATAGCATTCTTGTACACAAACAACAAACTCACTGAGAAAGAAATAAGGGAAACCACATCCTTCACTATAGCATCCAAAAGAATGAAATACTTAGGAATGAATATAAGAAAGGGAGTAAAAGATTTATACAGTGAAAAGTACATTACTCTGAAAAAGGAAATCGAAGAGGTTTTCAGAAAATGGAAAGATATTCCCTGTTCATGGATAGGAAGAACAAACATTGTGAAAATGGCCATTCTCCCAAAATTGTTATACAGATTTAATGCAATCCCAATCAATATACCACTTGCCTACCTCACAGAGCTAGAGAAATCATTCCTGAAATTCATCTGGAACCAGAAGAGACCTAGAATAGCAAAGGCAATTCTGGGCAACAAAGGTAAGGCAGGAGGTATCACAATCCCTGACTTGAAACTATATTACAAAGCTACTGTGATAAAATCAGCATGGTAAAATCAAAGGAATAGATTAGAAGATACAGCCACAACTACAAACACACTCAGACACCTCATCTTTGACAAAGGGGCCAAACATGTACATTGGAAGAAAGATAGACTCTTTAATAAGTGGAGCTGGAAAAACTGGCTTTCCATATGCCATAAATTAAAACTAGATTCATGTCTATCACCATGCACTAAACTAAAGTCAAAATGGATCAAAGATCTGAATATTAAAACAGAGACACTAAATTTGCTGGAAGTCTACTAAAGTAGGTAAAAATCTTGATGACATAGGAGTAGGCAGAGAGTTCATGAACAAAAATCAGACTGCATGGGAAATACTTCCCAGAATCAACAACTAGGTTCTCGTTTTATTAAAAAGTTTCTGCATGTCAAAGGAAATCGCCAACAGTGAAATGAAAATCCATTAATTGGGAAAATATCTTAACCAACTGTCCCTCAGACAAAGGATTTTATGTAAAACATATAAAGAACTTTAAAAATTCAGGACCCTAAAATTCAAGGACCCAATCCAAAAATGGGCATCTGAGATGAATACACACTTCTCAGAGAAAGAAATACAAATGGCAAATAAATATATGAAAAAATGTTCAACATCAATGGTCATTCGGAAATGCAAATTAAAACAACACTGAGATTTCATCCCACCCCAGAAAGAATGGCCAAGATCAAGAAATCAACCAATAACATGGTGAAGGGGCTGTTGGGAAAAGGAACTCTTCTCCACTGTTGGTGCGAGTGGTACAACCACTGTGGAAATCAATGTGGAGATTCCTCAAGAATCTAGGAATACAGATTCCATTTGACTCAGCTATCCCGCTTCTGGGCATTTTCCCAGAAGAAGTGAAAACATCATACCACAGTGATATTTGTGCACCCATGTTTATAGCAACCCAATTTGTAATAGCCAAATCTTAGAAACAACCCAAGTGCCCATCAATCAAGGAGTGGATAAAAAGGATGTGGTATTTTTATACAATGGAGTACTACTCAGCTATCAAGAAAGATTGCATCGAGACTTTTATAAGTAAATGGAACGACTTGAGACCATACTCATAAGTGAAATAAACCAAAGTCACATGTGTAAATAGCATATTGTCTCCCTAGTGTACGAAACTGAAAAAGTATATATGATCCAAAATCTACAACAAACACTGTATAAGGGTAAGAAACTGCTCAAAGAAGAAAAGTAATTGGAATAGGGGAAAGGAGGAAAGAAGGAAGGGAAAATGAAAAAGACATAAATTTGTATATATGTATACATAAGATAGCTAAAATGACTATACTACTAAATATATTAGTTATTGAAACAGAACAGTTAATACTCATATGATTAGATCAATTTTACATGTCTGTATCTGTTAATCTAAACAACTCTTTTGAAGGTAGCAATATGTAATATTACAACCATTGTCAAATTCCTATCATCTTGTTTTGTAAACCTATAATGTTATTGTGTTGGATTTGTTATTGTTTGTTTGTCTCCTTTGCTTTTTGTTTTTCTTTTCTGTGTCTTTTTTCTCTTTAAAAAAAGAAAAAAAAAATATATATATATAACATTAACAATAATAAACAGTCCCAAGGCATTTGCTAACTAGAAATGTGTAAGTTTGTTGGACTGACTTCAATCCTCTACTCTCTAAATTGATCTGGCCCAAATCTAGAAACTTATGCCATTTGGAATCTGATTGAAGCAACTTAAAATAACTCTTGTGGTTCTTTGCTCATAGAAGAAAATGAATTTCTAGTGAGGCATTAAGAAGCATACCTGTAATCCCAGTACTCTAGCAGGCTGAGACAGGAGGCTCACAAGTTTGAGCCTAACTTTGGCAACTTAGCAAGACCCTGTCTCCAAATAAAAATGGGCTGGTGATGTTGTTCAGTAAGAAACCCCTAGGTTCAATTCTCAGTAATGGAAAAAAAAATGAAATGAGTTACTGAAAAAATTATTTCCTTTACATGCAGGGCAACTGGTATGTGGTTCTCCAGATTCTTTATTGCTAATTATAATGCTCACAGCATCCTGGAAACAACTGAAGACAGGCCACTATTAGAGTTTTTATGTAAATTCAGACTTGACATGTGTGAAATTATGGATCAAAATAGAACGTTCATTTCCCTCGACCAGTACTATTTAATAATTAAATTTGAATTAGTATGCATTCCTAAGAGCACATTTCGCTGCCTTGCTTAGACAGTATGTTAATATCAATATTACCTCAGTATCTTGAAACTGAAACTTAAATACCATGAGGATGATCATTGGACTGCAAACAACATAAACATCATGCAGGACTAGATTTATCATCTTTTCTTAGAATTCCTTTAATTAATTACATTTTAAAGCTGCATTTTTTTCAATAAAGATCAAATGCTACTGCCAACAAAGAAGTTTCCTAAGAGCCAATTACTATTAATATAGTAAACTAATATTCCTCCAGGAAAGCTAACCACAATCCTTCCGGGTAGCTAGGCAAAAAGAAGATGTCAAAACAGTAAAACAAAGCTATTGTGGGGAACTCATTATGAGAGAAAAACGACCTCCCCAAAATAAACACTCAAGCTGCGTCAAATCAGATACCAAATTGTTTGTAAATGAAATTATCTTTGATAGGATATTTACTATAAGCAGTCAAGATTTAAACAAATAAAATTATAAGAGAAAAAAGATCCAATTTTCTCTTGAGGATTTATCATGGTTAAAAAGGCAATCTCCTGCAGCTTGAGAATCCAAGGCTATAACTCTGGGCATTGCTCTCAGGATGGAGGACTAAAGGAAATAAACAAAAGAAGGCTAATGTAATGGGAGAGAAAATCTAAAGTAATACTTGAAAAAGTGAATAAAAA
Source organism: Dasyprocta punctata (assembly GCA_004363535.1). NCBI lineage: Eukaryota > Metazoa > Chordata > Mammalia > Rodentia > Dasyproctidae > Dasyprocta > Dasyprocta punctata. The sequence goes on from RJWM01000678.1 coordinate 182,068, forward strand.
CTCATTGTGATCAGGGCACTCAGGGTGGAAATAAAACAACCACTGTCTTTGTGCTAAGCAAATCCCTAATAGAAAAAAAGAAAGATCTAGGCAAACATAGATATAGAAATACCCAATGATGAGTCCCAGCCAAGAAGGATATCCTTGTTATTTTCCTTATAGTACTACTAAACATTTTTTTTAATTTAGAGGAAACAATGAGACGAACACGAAAGCAATGGATAATTTAAAGAAAATGAATAGAAAGGAAAGACAGAAATGTTGATGAAAACTTCAGTGTACACAGAAGGCAACATTTAGTCCAGAGAGGGAAATTGTTGAGGCTACACACAGCTAGTAAATAGCGTATCTAGACAAGAAGAAAATACTTCATGAGCGCACAGCCCTTAGTTTTGTTCATCAGAAGGAGGACCAAGACATGGTAGACTCTCAATACTAAATATTTGCTGAAGGAAAGGAGGAAGGGTAGAAGGAAGGATCAATTCAATAAAATTCAAAAAAATATATGTTACATAATGTCCGATGTGAAATTCCAAGAGAGAACATGGTATGACATTTGACTCCCAGAGTTTATGATCTATTCATTGTAGGCAAAAAGTACCCATGAGAGGGTCACTCATTACCAAATGTTATACATCGACAGCCAAATGAGTGGTGTGCACGTCAGCCCTGAAAGAGACTCAAGTATTAACTACAAGACACAGGAAATTCTTGATGGTGAAAGAAGATTATTAAATTTTTTCTTTTTTTTTTATTTAAGAGAAAAAAGACACAGAAAAGAAAGACAAAAAGCAAAAGAGACAAACGACAACAGCAAATCCAAAACAGTAACATTATAGGTTTACAAAACAAGATGATATGAACTTGACAATGGTTGCAATATTGCGTATCGTTACCTTCAACACAGTTGTTAACATTAACAGATAGAGACATGTAAAATTGATCTAATCATAGGAGATTAACCGTTCTTTCTCAATAACTAATACATTCAGCAGTATAGTCATTTGAGCTATCTTACATATACATGTAAGAGTACTAATTTGTAATAAAAACATTAACGTGGCCAGAGTCCTAAGCCTCTTGACTTCTAGTGTAACAAGATCTCATCTATTCATACTGAGGAAAATGTCTTCAAAGTTTTCAAATTTGGCATTATCTTCTGTGCTGCTTTAGGTAGTGAACAGTAATGGGATGTTGATTGCTTTTGCAAAAGGAGAAAAAGACATATTGCCTGAAATGAAAATTTGATTCAATAATGTACATAGTCCCACCTATCCATCTTCAGGAAGTTGGGAGTATTTTTTGTCTTCCAGTACTGGAGATAGAAGTCAGGGTCTTGTGCTTGCTAGGTATGCACTCTACTACTGAGCTACATTCCCAGCTGTGGAAGGTGGGAGTCTTCATATAGATGTTGTTATACATGAGATGAGAAGAGGCAATGCAGTGTATACACATACAGGCTAAGAGAAAGAGATTCTTCAGGAATACAGGAGAATGAAAGTACACCCAGAAAATAAGAAGATGATAGAGTAAAAGAAAGTACTCCTCTAGCACACAAGCTGAGCCAACTGTTTTCCTTGTTCTGCAATAATCTACCCAGAACAAAGTTGCTCCCCTCTCAGAACAGCCGTGGCTACTCCCGGCACATAATGTGTCTTGCAACGGAAAACTGAAAGGTAACCTCTCCAGGCGCCCATTTTCCAGGCTGGCCTGTCCCATCTCCAACACAGGGTTTGGCTGAGCAAAGCACAGGCAGCATGTCAGCTCCAGCTCATTTCAGACAAGAGCCTTTACACAATTCACACACTGCACATGTGGACATCTTGGTTCTGGAAATAGCCTATTTGATCTTCTTCCTGCTATATTAATAGGTGATTCCTTTTACAGATTCTGAATCTACCTCCCAAAGACATTTAGTTTCTTATCCCTTCGTTATGAGACCATCCATCAAGTGCTTTTATTGCTCTTATACCACTTGTCAAACAGGCCACCACATACATGTAGATATCTCTCGGAAAGAAAATCAAGTCGGCCGCACTGATTCACAGAACTAATGTCACTGAAAGCACCCATGTAGTAGAGCTATCATACAGGGATTTAATGTAAAAACTATGTACATACAGACAAGAGTCTTGACAAATTTACCAACACTCGAATGGATGCAAGCAAAAAATAAAGGTGGGAAAAAGACAGAAGTTGCCTAATATAAAAGATATATGCACTTGAAAGAGCTCAGAGTAAAAATACAGGAAACGGAGAATTAGAGTAACATTAGGATGAAATAGGGAGAAAAAAATGTAGTGAAATTATAGAAAAATTCTATGGACCCAGCCAAAAGCATAGGGATGTAAACTGCTTAGGAAAGAAAGGGGGAGGAGAAAGAACGGGGGAGGGGAATGGCAAGGGAAAAATGGATAGATAGAGGGAGGAAGGAAGAGTATCAGAGGTAAGAAGGGAGGAAGGAATGCAAAGGAATAAGTGAAGAAGGGAAAACAGCTCCTTTACATCCAGATGCAATTCTGATTACCTGGTTTGGATGTCAGAGTTCACTAATGTATGCGAAATGAAACCAAATCCAATGCCTTTCAGTTCATTATGAATTTACCATAGTCGCTGAAATGGCTCTGACTGAAGCATCTGTCTGTGTGTAGGGAAAGGACAGTTTGTTGATTTTTTTCCCTCTAAGGGAAATCCATACCCGATGTGGTCTGCAAAATCTGGCTTGAATGATGCTTTCCCTGGTAATGGGCATATCTGAGTTTATGAGCGGCATATTGTCAGTCTGTAGTTGACTTGTTTTATAGTGCCTCAGCTGGGCTTTTTCCAAGTCCAGTACATTTGAATTTTCTTCTGGTATTTCATGTTCATAATATGCAGTTTAATTTGCCACAGCCCATTCTACCAGATGGCCTCCTCTTTCACTCCCACTACCTCTGCAAAATATGCCCACACAGAGTCTTTGTGCATCTTTTTGCTGCCAACCATTGCAGAATAAATCTTACTGCATACGCTCTTTCTTCAGACTAGGTTCAGCTGAAGACTGGCTAATTCTGATCACTCATTGCTCATAAAAACAAGAAATAGGTGTCTGAGGGGCAAAGTGAGAAAAAGGGGGCAGCTTCCAACAAGAAGCTGTGGATGTAATTCCTTCCTCTCACTGTTTCCTTGTGTTTTCATTTCTATTTTGTATCTTTGAGAAGAGAAGACAAAGGTAAATGAAAATAAATATCAAGACCCTAATATACCAACTGTTTTCCTTTTTCCTGAGTTCTCTTTCAGTCTGAATCCATATGCATGTGTGTCCTTTCAAATGGGGGAAATTTTACCCCAGATACAGATCTGTGTCCTGCTGATTTTCATCTGCCATTATCAAAGCTTTCCACATAGTGGTCATAATTTTTACTTTAACAGATGTATAATATTCTACAGAGCCTATATATCATAATGGATTGAGCCCCCCCTTCACCACTACACACAGCCCAGTATTTCATATCACTTCCTTTTCCTTTATCAGCACTAACTCTATAAATTTAAATCTTCGTGTATTTAATGTGTAGCTTTTTCTCCGCTGTTAAAGATTTAGTGGTCGAAGAAGGTAAACTTTTCCTGAGGGTTGCTTTTCCCTCAGATAAATTTTCAAGAGGGGATTATTAAATCAGAGAGAATGAACATTTTATAGTTTTTGATTATTTCATCAAACTTGCTTTCTAAATCAGAGCCATTTCAGCTGCCACAAGCAACACATGAATACAGCAGTTTCAGCACCATTTCCCCTACAGAAATAATTATTATTTTCTTAAATTTCTGCTAATTCAAAAGGGGTAAGATGCTATCTTGTCATCACTTAATTTGTACCTCTTTGAAAAGCCCCATTGCGATGGTTCTCCATAGATTTATTCATGAGTTACAGCTCCTGTTGTGTGAATTGTCTGCTCATGTTCTTTTCCCTTAACGTTCCTGGGTGTCTGCAGGCTTTTCTTATTGATAATGTAATTATCGCCCATTTCTTTCTTATTCATTGCAAATATTCCCAAAATCTGGCATTTTTTTCTAAGCATATTTTTCACTGATCATCTTTTTTTCTTTTTTTTAAATTTTAAAATGAAAAAGAATACAAATGAAGATGCAGAATTTTAAGACAAAATAATAGGAGATTAACAATGGTTAGTATATTTCATATTGTTATCTTCAAAATAGTTGTTCAGATTACAAGATAGAGGCAAAAAAAAAAGATCAATCAACAATCGAAGCACAAACCAACCTTTTTAATGAACTAACAGAGATTAGTACTATATTTATCTATCTTGTATATATATGCGTGCAAATATATATATATATATATATATATATATATATATATAATCTTTTCCCTTCTTTCTTTTCTCCTTTCCCCCATCCCAGTTGTTTTTTCCTTTTGAGCAGTTTCTTTCCCTTTCACTTTCACGATATCTATAGCACGTTTTGGATCTTATTTACTCCATAGGCCTTTATTTTCTATGGAGGCAAATCTCTAATTTTTCCCTTCTTGATTTCTTCAGAGTTTATCACCAAACAAATGGCTTTTCAAACTATTTTCTGACATTTTTCCTGTGTTTTGATGTTCAACTGAGTATTTCTTTAATAATTGAATCTTATGCCACTTGCAATCTATGTTCATACTGTACATCAGGTTAGGGGCTCATGTACATTCAATTGCTAACCAGCATTCTCCAAATAAATAGACAGGTCTTCCCTTATACTTTTGTGAGGTCCAGTCTATCATACATTAAATTTATATAAATACATGAACATTAATATAATGTATAAACATTGATTTTCATAGTTATATGGCTTTTCCATTAGACATACTTCTGTTTTGGGAGCCAGATCACTTGCTACTTTAATGATTATTGTCCTTTATGGTGTATTTGCCAGCTTATTTCTTTGTATGGTTAATTGCAACTGTAGAAAAGATGTTTCTTCACAAATCTGAAGACAACTAGAACAGGCACAGTGTAAATGGTGGTTTTACAGTAGACTTACAAGGACACTGACTTCAGAATCAAATCCCTACTCTATAATTTGATAGCTCTCTGACCTTGAAAAAAATTATTTAACCTCTTTGAACTGTAGCTTCCTTACGTGCAAAATGAGAATAATAAAGTATTTACTTCTCCTATCAGCATCATTCCGTACTCTAGCTACTGGCCACAGACTATTCATGTTTTAATTAATTACAATTAAACTAAATTAAAACTTCAGTTTCTTAGTCACACTAGAAATACTGCAAGTCCTCGATATTCACATGTGGTCATGGCCACCAGCGTTGGGTAGTGCTCACATTATAGGTAATTTTTATCATTGCAGAAATTTCTATTGGACAGATCTGCATAGGTACTTTATGGAAAATACTAAGTATTAATCTAGCACATAGCAATAAACACTTTATGGTAACGGTAGGTGCAGAAGTGAAAGGGTGAACTACAGGTGTTTCCAAAGAAATACTGAAGTAGCTACCAGTAAAATGAAAGAGTCTACATCAAGAAATCATAGTTAGAGCTCACAATAAAAGACACTGATAAATCAGTGGATGAGAAAGGTAAGGAAATTCACCATTCTAATAAGGTGGACAAGCGGGCCTCATGCCTAGAATACAACTCCAAAAGGTGCTCTGAATCTTCAGAACGGGTTTCTGACATCTTAGCAGAATAATCAGTCTCCACAAAAAGAAAAAGAAGAAGTAGTTTTCTCTGAGAAGATATACATGGGAATATTTCAACACTGTTCCCCATGGAGCATCCACTGTCTGTAATTTAGTGTCCTTAGTGGAATTCTCACATACAGGTATACCATAAGTATGTGAGCAATCAGTGTCAGTTGACAATATAATTAGTAAATGAACAAACTGTCCCTTTAGAGTTGTAGGTCAGCATCTTCTAAATGGAGCAGTTAAACACGTTGCTCCAAAATTTTGTAAACTCTGGGTGAGGTGATAGAACTGAATTGAGAATCATCAAGGGGACTGTGGTAATTTATTACAAGGATTCCTATTTTGATGTTCTATATAAAAAAGAGCTCTTCAGCCTAAGGGGGTGTAATCCCAGCACTTTTAAGAGTCTGAAGCAGGAAGATCGTAAGTTTGAGCCCAGCCTGGGCAACTAAATGATTTAAAATAAGACCCTGTCTCAAGGTAGGTGGGTATAGCTCAGTAGGAAGGCCCTGGGATCTATTTAAAGTCACACACACACACACACACACACACACACACATGCACTCCACAAATATAAATAAAAGCTCTTCTTTTCTTATGGACAATATATCTGCTGAAAACAAGACCTATTTATAGGGCTGGGGTATAGCCCTGAGCTTGGTAGTGGGCTTGTCTAGTATGCATGAGGTCTTGGGTTCAGTTCCCAGCATCACAACAAGGCCTACTGATTTTTACCCCTGGGAATATCCATAAATGTTCACACAGTTAAGTACTGAAAAAGGATTATATGCCCTAATACTCCTTAAATTGTCAGCTGTGTAGAGATGCTTTCTTTGCCAACAAACAAGCTGTGGCCACTGTCTTTCCTTGTACCCAACAAGATTTTAGGGGTCTCATTTAACCCAGATCAGTTGAAACTTGTCAAAGACTCCAGTAATATTCTGGGGTATAAAACCTACATGTACTGGAGGTTGGAAATGCCTTCAAGTGGCCAGCAATATTTGTCCTTTAATTGATGCAGAGAACTGAGAGCGTATAATAGAATTTCTCAAGAATTCAGTTTAAAGTCCCATTTAGATAAGGTCCTTACACTAGACTTTCAAAGTGCCCGGGGAACTTTCCATTTATTTAAACTACTAATGTGGGCAAAGGCCCAATAAACAGGTGAACTTTTCTAAGGCTTAGACTGTTGAAGTTTGTGAGGGACATAGACTAAACAACCTCTTATTTTATAGTTCAGGACACTGAGGGAAAAGAGGAGAAATGACTTACCCAAATTAACTAGCAATAGTCATTGTGCATTCCTTCCCAGCTGAGTGCTTCTGAACCAAAATCAAGTCCCTCAGTAATATTTTGCACACCTAACAACTCTTAGAATTTTACAGGATCCATTCATGTGATCATATAAACTCTGTAGGTTTGCTTAGTATATTTAGTGTTCACGACTAGAAAGTTTATTGAGAAGCTGACTCCGTGTTCCTTTGACAGACTAAGATACTGACATGATTGTTGGGTTTTGGAAGCAGAAAAAAAATAAATCAATGGGTGATGGTTTCAGAATTATATTACACAAAGAAGCTCTACAGCATAGGTATTTTACAATAAAAAAGATAACCATGAGACAGTCAATAAAATGCTGTCTTTCTGGACAAGTCGATCAAAGCTACACAGAGACCCATGGCTTTCCCTCAAGTATCCTCATGAGTAAAGGCAGTGCACTGTGGCATCCCATAGCTAAGTCACATGAACATCCAGACCTTTTTCAACCCAGTTCATCCCCTTCTGTAATGTCTTAGTCCTACGTTAAGGACAATTAAACATCCCAGAGACAAAAAAAAAAAATTAGAGAGAATGGAAAAGTTTTGGCACTGATAAACACTGAAATATGTAATGTGACTATTTTGTGATGAAGTGCTTGGTGACATGTGATACCAATTCCTGTGTTTTACTCTCTTGCTGCTACTACAGAAATTCAGGTTCAAAACATGCTTCAGATCACTCATTTTCTACTATATGCATGATATAAGCTTGCTGCTCTATCTTCAATCATCCTTTTACATTTCTCCCAGGAAAGACAGGAAAAGCTTTGGGTCCTCACTTATGCATCTATCTTAATATCATGTTATTCCAGAGCTCTTGTTCCCAGCAATTTTCCCGTGTCCTCAGACTTATGGTTATAAAAAGACATTAAAATACCTCCAGGTGTGTATGTGCCTCTGTGGCAAACTTCATTAAATTGCATTTGCCTGAAGCACCCATTCGCACTTATATAAACTACATGCTCAGCACTATATATGCATAAATGAAATACGTACTCCTTGCTTTTGAGAGACTCACAATTTAGGGAATCTGGGTCTTTTTTTTTTTTAAATCACTGAATCCCAACATAGACTTAATTTTAAAACACATTTGTTGATCAAACCAGGGAATGAATGAAAGAATGAATGGCTTTAATGACATAAGTAGCCATCAATTAAACATATATATGAACTGGTTAAGAAGAGTAGTGTTAATCTAGTGAATGATCAGGAATAAGAAGTCGGTATGAGAATTGAACCCAGTGCCTTTGCACTGAGCTACACCCCCAGCCCTTTTTCAGTTTTTATTTTTGAGACAGGATCTTGCTAAATCAATAAATTGCCCAGAGTGCCCATGCTGGGATTACACGCACGCCCAACTAACCATATTCTTAATACACATGCGATATTCTTAATATAGATTGCTGTGAGATGAGGCCAAAGCTTCACAATCCTGACAGTATGCTACCCTCCAAATGATGAAGCATCATCTTTATGCATCTAACAGCCTTATAAAACTCCCTCTTTTTTGATAGCAGCCCCACACACCAGGTCTCTTCTCAGGCAGCCAGAAGCTTTGTACACTGGCTTCTACCAGATTTAATGGTACCCCTGAAGCTAAAGATGTGTCCTAGGTCACATAGTACTTCCCCAGCATTCTTGCTCAGACCTTGGGAATTGTCTCCGTGTACTTTTAGACAAATGAGTGATTCATAAAAACTTAGAAGAAGAATCTTTCTTGCATTTGTCCCTACACAAAGGAAAGATTCAATCAATAATCGGAACCCCCAATTCAACCTTATTTCAACTTTGAAACACTTTCCCTGAGGGCACAAGAAGAGTCAAAGAGATTGGTCATGATAAACACCTGCATACAAACAATCCAGGATGTTAGATTACAGTGAAACCAGAAGATGGTGATGGGCATTCTCACAGCGCAAACCAAACACTGCTCCACAAGGACCTACATGTACGTGGCTCCCTCCTCCACCAGGCTGAGTGAAAATGAAAAACCCAAATCTCAACTCAGTCTTGGTCCAGTACAACTACTAGGCCAGAGTGAGGGATGAAGACCTCCTAGACTTGGCTGACTGGTATATCACAAAGCTATAGGGAGTAGGACAGAACATAGGTAGTTGGGGTGAAAGTTTGATTTGGAGAATATTGTTCCAGCCCATGGCAGGTTATTGCTAACTTGACTGTCACAACAGGACACAAAGTGTCCTGGGAGAAGCAGAGAGTGAGCAAGAGGTGAAACTGATTTTACTTATACACTTTGCAGTTAATGTTCCTTTTGGTTTAAGGTTCAAGTCTGGACCTGAGGATTTGAGAGCCCTGGTTTCGAGCTTGACTATCTAGAAATGAAGCCAGTTCTGTTACAGAGGTAATGAACAATCTGTAAAGGCTGGCAGGCTGAAGTGTGAAAAAGTCAGGAACTCAGCCAGCAGCTCCCTTTATCTCACTCCATCTGTGTCGGCAGCCCCCAAAATGTCTGAGCATTTTGTTATGGGCTTAAGAACTGGTTACCTTACAATTAGGAGAGATCTTTCTGGAAAGTTCCCTTTGGAGAGCTCATGATGAATAGCATGGAATATATATATATATATATATACACATTATATATATATATATTTTTTTCCCACCAGAGATTGAACTCAGGACCTCACCTTGCCAGGCAGGCACTGTGCTGCTGAGCTATATCCCTGGCCCTGGCACAGAAGATCTTGAATAAATTCATTTCTTTTAGCTAATAAAAAACATTGGGATATAACACCTCTGTAGAAAAGCACACTTAAGACCAAAGTTTATAGCCCAAGGCTTTGACTCGGAAGAAGCGTTTTATTATACAAATCACAGAACTTTGCAGGGGGTGGGAAGAGTGAAGGGGCATTCCAGATTTACACTGACATTCTGTGTTCTGTTAGCCCTAAGAATACTGCCTCAGGGCATCCAAAGAATGTGAAGTAAAAATCCAAAGATAGCATATTTAAAAGAAAAGAAAAATAAAGCTTCTTTGGAAGAGACACCATAACCGAAAGTTTCTGCCAGTTGGTCATTTCAATGCAGGGGATTTTAAAACAATCAGAATCCTACAATGAGGGGCTTCAGTAATGAGAAAATCCTGAAATACTTCTCTTCCAAAATGCAGGTCTATAATCATGCCCTTTCACAAATGTGGGCTTGCTTATGTAATCCTCAGAGCACCCCTAGCCCCTTTGTGGTGAAAATGTCAAGGTACAAAGGGAACTAGAAGATGGGCAATTTATGGGAGAATGGAAGGCCTAATCCACCAACACCTTAGGCAAACTTCATTAACCTTTGGGATACCAGTACTCATTTGTAAAAGAACTTCGACCTATCCAGAGCAGCTCAGGCGTCAGGTGCTAACTTAATTGGAATTTGGATCTCCTGACCTTCCTTTATCCTTCACTAGTTCTTTGAGTGGTGGAGCTTTAAGTGAGGCTATTTGTGATCTAGAGACAGAATAATAGCTTATTTTCAAGTAATCGACATTTGTGGGGTGGGTGTTTACATTTAGGATCGCCTTTCTTGCAAGTTTTAGTTTCGAGGCTTAATTGCCTTTGGTCCCAGGAAAGAAAAATCAGCCACAGGGTGGAAAGGTTCTGGGAAGTATGTGTGGGTGGGAAAAGAGCCCGGGGGGCGGGTAGAGGGAGGGAGGCGGCGGGGAGTCCTGAAGGAACACCTACTCTTTAATGGTGGGAGGGAGGTGAAAGACAGTTGAGGGGGCAGACAAATGAGTGACTGCTATGGAATTAGCTCTGGCTCCAGCCTTCCAGCAGGGCAATCCCCTCCCCAGTATCTGATTTTAACCCTCGGTTTACCTTGGCAAATAAAAATCGCATTCCTTTGCTGGCAGCTGCCATTGCTGTTTCAATACAGATAACACCTTCAAGTTGGAAATTCTGAGGGGAAAACATTTTTCTTAGTTTTCTTCTCAAAATCGAAAGCGAGAATATGTGTAAGTAAATATGATATTTCCTCCACATCAAGGACATGAATTCTAAAAGAATAATATTTAGCCTTTTTTATTGGCTGCCATTCAAAGGCCTGGAAACATTTACTAGCAAATTTAATTACTTTGCATTTTATAGCTGAGAAGTTGGAACTAGCAAGACTAAGAAGAAGAAAGTACTGTAGTTGTCTAATCTAAGGTACAAGCAGCTTGACTTCAACGCACATTCCCAAAGGGTTGGAAAAGCCCTACATCAAGGGAGTCCAGAGAGAATTCATATCCAGACAGCATTTATTAAACACTTACTATTTGCTAAGCACTTCTTTATCTGCTATCCTACTTAATCCTCACAATAATCCAATAAAGAAGATAATTATTAACATCTCTATTTTGCCCATGAGGAAAAATGAGGTTCTAAAAATGGAAATTTACTGTGCTTGCATTTACAGGTTCTAAAAGGTTTGCAATACATTCATTCTTTTAATCCTTACAGCATCTTTTCAAATTATGCATATCAGATATTAATATTTATAAGGTACAAAATGAGCAAACTGAACTCAGAAAAATGAAGTAACTGAAAGTCATACTACTAATCAGTAACAGATCTGGGGCTTAATGGGGTCTTCCAGCTTAACCTCTCAGCTCTACCCACTTTGGGTCAGCCCCATTTCACACAGGCTGTCTGACTCAATGAATGCTGCTCAAAAGAATCATCAGCTCTAGATAATAAAGAAGGTTGTTCATGCAACAAAAATATACACACCAGGCGCTAAGCAAGACACTGCAAAGACCCAACCTCAATTCCGTACTTGCTTTCTTCAAGAATCTGCTAGCTTAATGGGACAGTTGCTGGGAAATCATCAAACCCTACAAATAAAGTACACCTTGGCAAAGAAGGCATAAGGGCAGTGATAGTGAAGTCCATGGTACCAGCAGTGATAAATCCATCAATTCCAGTGTGGAAGGAGGAAGACTAAAGAGGCTTCCTGAAGGAGGCCACCTTGAAATCAAGTATGAAATGGAACTAAATGACCTTCCAAAAGAGAAAGGGACCACATATGCCACACTATTTAAAAGAAAACAGAGAAAAACAGCCATTTGGGGGACAACACATAAAACCCCCTACAACAAGATGTATTCTTGTGAGTAATAAGCAGTTGTTAAATTATTGCTGCCACCAGGACTGTAGCAATTGGGTCTGGTTAATGTCTATTATGAATTTTAAGATGAAGGGTTCCTGTGCTACAAAAATTGTATTTTATTTTTTACTTTTGTAATGCTTGAAAATGGTGAATGATATCAAATAGCAATGAAATGCTTCTAAATGGCACTAGAAAGCAAAATAGAATCTCAAAGATTACACAAAATATTAATTTAAAGAAAATAAAATCACTTGAAATATAAATCAAAGATAATAAACCTATCACACTGTCAAAATTTGGAAGATTTTCAATAAGGTACTGCATCCTAGATACCACACACAATCAGACAATTTTCTTGGATATTATAACTCTAATACAGAGCACCACAAAATGCTTCCCCAGCACCCTGAGCCAGTCCCAATCCTGAAATAAAAACTGGCAAATAAGTAATGTTGCCTGGAAAAGCAATATTTGAAAACCCCATTTCCAAGATGAAGAATGTCATAAAAAGAAATTAAATAAACTTCACCAAAGCCAGCAATGCCCCAGTTGCTTCAAGCTCCCCAAACAGATTGCTTGACAGAAAAAAAAAAACAAATCATGAGATTTACTAATTACAAGCATTTAAATTAACATCTATGTTTAATTAGTAAGTTGGAATGCAAAACCCACAGTTCCAAGAACTTCCAATCTCTTCTCCCCAAACACAAGCTAATAAGTTCTGTAGTCCTGGCTTACATGGCACTCAAAGTTGCTGATAATGCAAGGGCTTACCTCTTGAGGAATTTGAGCCTCTAACTACGGTCCTGCTCAGGCAAGCTGAGGTTTAAAAGGTCTCCCTCCCACTGCCCAACGGTCCCTCATCATAGAAATCCTATGCATCTTAAAGAAGAACGCTTGATTAAAATAGTCACACTTTCAGACCACCAAAGGTGTAGGAAGTGTGACCATATCTCAATCCCTGAAAACATTTTTAGGTCTTGTTTGAAATCCTATCACATTTTAGTAAGTCCAACAAGAAACTGACACCCTCCCCAGGACTTGACTGAAAACCTCTACTAGTGATGGCGACCCTTTTAGAACTTGCAATGATAACAAACAGATCACTCCTGCACACACGCTGTGGGCTCACCACTACTGACCTACACTATTCCACCACAAAGAGATGGTTAACACAAAGAAAGCACAAGGTTTCTCTCAGAGAGCCTTAGCCTGAGCTATCATGGTTGAAACTAGAAGATTTTGAATACTCAGGGTAGAAGAAACCTTAGAGATCAGATTCTGAGTTCATTTGAAGAACTAAATTTGAAGTATTCTCTTTTTCAATATACCAACTGAATACCTCCTTAGTATAAGCTTCTGGTCTGGGCACTGGAAATACAAAGCAAAGATTCACTTCCTGTGCTCAGCAGCTCAGGGACTAAAGGAGAGATAGCGTACAAAGAAGCCAAAGGACCTGTGGAGCCGTGAAACCCTCTCACCATCATTTGGAAGCTAAGCACCTACAGCATTCACAAATGCTCTCTTAGTACTTCTCTAATTCTTTTTCTTGCCAGTTAGAATACTCATTTCAAAAGGTGCAGTGAGCTGGACTAGAGAAGGCTTTAGAATGTAGCCTTTCACTGTAACACACGAGTCACTCTGCAGAGTAAGTGCCAAGTGGTTGGTGTCCAGCCTTTGCTGGGACACTCCAGGTGTGAGTGAAAACTTCTCCAAGATTTGCCATTACATCGCAAATGCTAACAAAATATTTATTCACTGATATATTTCCTAAGGACAGCTTCATGTCTTCCTTTCCTTTTCTACATCTTTCCATGCTGCCCCCCCCCAGCAAAATTAAAGCAAATCCCGGGTAAAGAAATTTAGAGAAAGAAAATTCATGTGAGAAGATGTGTTGCAAAATTTAGCAGATTTTGCTTAACCAATGGTGTGTGTGTGTGTGCGTGTGCGCACGTGTGTGCGCAGTACTGGCGACTGAACTCTGGGGCACTCTACCCCTACCCTACATACTCACCCCTTTTTATTTTTTATTTAGAGACAGGGTCTTGGTTAGTTGCCCAGGCTGGGTTCAAACTTGCCATATTCCTGCCTCAGCCTCTCAAGGAACTGGTTTTACAGGAGTGTGTCACCACTCCTGGCCAAATAAAACGCATTTTTTTGAAAAAAAAAAAAAACGCATTCTAACGCATATCAAGCTTACAAATAGGAATTATTTTATACACGATGGTTCGAGAAAAAGAAACAGAGGAGAAGGAAGAAGAGAAGGAAAAAGAGAGGAAAGAGGGAAGAAATGGAAGAATGGGGAGATGACAATGGTAAAGAATATATTTTGAAAATTGAAATTAAATCACAGTCTGAAGATGTTTTGATTTATGGAGTGTCTCTATGCTCTAACCGTATGCTTGGCAGCTATGGGAATGCAGGAATGAGTAAGAGCAAGAGATTATTCTTGTCTCTAGGAGGTGATAAAGGAATTAAAACTAAAACAGAAATGATTACTCCACAAGACAGATCATGAAGTGCCACCAGGATGTATACAATGGTATAGAGTAGAGGGAGCATATCTAACCTGGGGCAAAGGGAAAAGTTAAGATGGGCAGCAATACAGAAGATGGGAGAAAAACAGCTTTCAAAATAAATTTTTTTTTTTTTTTTTTTTTTTTTGGCAGCACCGGGGATTGAACTCACAACCTTGCGCCTGCCAGGGCAGGCGCTTAAGGAACTGAGCCAAACTCCCGGCCCTGGTTTTTTGAGGCAGGGTCGCACTATGTAGCTCAGGCCGGCCTTGCACTCGCGTTGTAGCCCAAGCTGGCCTCGAACTCACAACGCTCCGCCTACCTCAGCCTCCCGAGTGCTGGGATTAAAGG
>RJWM01000679.1:0-196823 GCA_004363535.1 Dasyprocta punctata
ACATGCAAGATTGATTTAATCATATGAGTATTAATTGTTCCTTCTCAATAACGAGTACCTTGAGCAGTGTTCTTTTTAGTTATCTTACATATACATATATACAGGTTTATATCTTTTCCTCTTCCCTTTTCTCTTTCCGCCCATTCCCTTCCCAATTATCTTTGCTCTTTGAGCTGTTTTTTACCCTTCCATAGTATTTATTGTAGATTTTGAATCATATCTTTCTAGATATTTTTATGATGAACTGTCATCCCCCTACTCATCTGCTCAATGTCCGTAGACAGAATTGTGTTAAACTTACGTCTGGCTACTTCTTTAGCCATCTCTCTACATTATAGTGACTTCATGCTTTTCAGTAGCCACATAGACTTGTGGAATGGGTTTTGTGTCAATGATCTGTACAGTACAGGAGGCCATCCCAAAATTTAGAGAATTAATACAACCACCACTTCATTTGCTCACTATTCTTTGGATTGGCCATTCAGGTTGGGCTAAGTTGGTCATTAATGCAGGGACAGCCAGTTGGTGGCTCTGCAGGGCCTGATAGTCCAAGAGAGCCTATATCTGGTGGTTGGTGCTAGATCTTTTCCCTGCTATGGTTCTCACTGACAAGGAAACTGACCTTTCAGGTGAAAACACAATCTACAAGACCTAAAGTCTGGGCTGTGAAGCTCTGAAGCTTTGAAGCCCCTTCCCTCCTCAAAACCAAAACCAAAACAAAACAAAAATAAAAACAAAAGACCCGAAATGTCTTGGTTACTTTTCACTCGTTGCTGAGATAGAATACCTGATGCCCAAAATTAGGGAAGGAAAGGTTTATTTCTTACAGTTCTCAGGAGTTTTGGTCCATACTTAGTTGGCTCTGAGGCAGCGTGGTGTGGCGGGGCAGCTGTTTATAGTGGCCGCCAAACAGCAAGGCGAACCAGCAAGAGAGGGTAAGAGTAAGAGAGGGAAGACCCGCCTTCCTTTTGCCCTGGCTCCATCCCTGGGTGGGTACAGCACTCACATCACCAATCCCAGTGCTAGACAACAAACCAATCACAAACGCCACTCAGCCCCATCCAAGTTATGAGTCCTTGAGGGGACACAGGATCAATCAATACACAAAACAACCCAGTATCACTTGCCATTGGTGAAACAAGTCGGAGGACCTGTGGAGCTCCAGGAATGAGAGTCCCTCCCCATGGATGTGCAGTCCCTCCTGTGTCCAGAAGGAGGACTGGAATCTTCAGGACAGACCCTACGATCTTTGGAAGACAGTGTAGTCCCCTTCTCAGTTGACTGTTTGCACCAAAGGGGTCAAGAAGAGATGCCAGCAAGGGCAGGACCCTTGATTTTCATGTTGGGTTATGGTTGCTGTTTTAGGGAGAGTTGTGTGCTGTGGGAGGGGCCAATGATACAGAGGTTTGGGCCTTGCAGTAGCCAGTGTCTTCTGCCTTAGTGCTCCTAGAACTGTGGGAGTCAAATCTCCTGCCCCTTGAGAGCTGCCAACAGCTTGGCTTCTCCATAGCCTCTACTGATTTTCATGGCATCTCTGAAAAGGGAGTCAATGTCAGACTTTTAAAGTCAGATGGACATTCCAGGTCCAGGCCCCGCTGGGATTTCCTTCTTTCAATTGCCCACCAGATACTGCACCTACTTTGCTCCTTCAACCTCAAGTGTGAGGTGAGAGGTCCTGGGTCTGTGTGATTTTCAGACTTCATGTTTCCTTCTGATACAACTAGCGATGGACTTGACATTGTGACTTCCCACAAGGTATTCGTCTTTCAGTTCTTTTATCACCTGGTGACTCTTCCCTTCTGGTGAAATGTCACCAGTGGCCAGGAGGCAGCAGGAGGTGGAGGGAGAGTGAGCAGTGGAGCATTAATGATCCCTGAGTCCTCCCACCTCTGGCCAGTCATCACACTCTCCTCTCCCTGGAGCGTCTGCTGGCTCAGTGGGAGACATTCCTGAGCACAGCAGTGTGCTGCCTTGTCTGTCGTCCACCCATGATGTGTGCATTCATCAAATAAGGACAAAGGCAGAGTGGATGTTTGCTAGAAAACCTCTTTTATTTTATTTTCTCTCTGTTTCTGCTCAGCATCTTTTGGAAAAGAAATGTTTTGTGGCTGGAAGGTTCACTGTGAAGAATCTATACCCTGTGGCACAGTCTTCTGACTACCCCCCTTTCCTGTTCCTTGATCCTGCTGTGGGGGCCTTCAGCAAGGGGACTTGGTGAAGCCAAGGGACCAGAGGGAGTGTCACATGGCACTACAGTTGGGAACTCCTGGTATGTCTTTGTGGCTCAGGGGTGCCAGCACTGTGCCCTTGTTGCAGGGCTAGTGATATCTGATCAATTTACAGCCTTAATAGTTACCATTGCTCAGTGCTAATGGAAACATGCACGGCTGACTCTGCAAACTTTTGAGCAATCTGGCATCCTAGGTAGGACCAGAAATCTCAGCATCTCCTTTTGGCCAAGCGGTTGGGAAACCTGGATGGCAATCTTCAGTGCACTCTGATGGAGAGTGTGCTTGTTAGAGGCAGATAATAGGTCCATGTCCCATGAGGCCCTCTCTGTTTCTTGTTTTTTTTTTTTTGCCTGTGTGTCTGCCTCTCCATTGTTACTGTTCTCCATGGCTGTAAGGATAGATCAAACTTCAAATTGTCAATTAATCAGGAAGCAATTATTGAATGCTTTGATTCCTCAAGATGCCTTGTGAACTAGGTGCTGTGTGCAGTAAGAGAGCTTCAGTCAAATGCAGGGTTAGTTAGGTAGGTCCTCAGCCCTTTTTATGTGTGGCTATGTACTATCTTTCTGTTTTATCTAGTTCTTTAGTCACTGCCCTACTCTCCCTGCCTCTCAGTTCCAGCTCCACAGCTTACTGTCACCTAAGAATGGGCTCCAAAGGCGGTAAGCCAAGTAGGCAGGGATAAGGTTGTTACAGGTGCAGTCAGAGCTGTCTGTGTAGAACCCAAAGTAGACACCTGCCTTGATCCAACCAGGAAGCCTCACTGCTTCATACCTAATTGGACATTAAAAAGTGATAGGACCCTGTTCCATGATCCACCTTGCCCATCACTTACGCAAGTCTCTTGTGGTTGTTTAACAGATTTGAATGTTTCTGTGAGGACAGTAAAATGGCACAGACTCTTAGAGAGGCAGTCTGTTTTCAGTGGCAGTGGCAGCTCTGCAAGGCATTCAGGGGTGAGGTCTACAGGGGGGTTAAGGCAACCAGATCCCAACTTCCCAACCAGATCCCTGCCTGCCCAGCATTGTGCCCAAAGGAGCAGTTCCCAACCTTTTTCTTTTGCAGAATTCCAGCAGAGTGAAGACTCCAGAAAGCCTCCCTCCCTTCTCTGCTGCCAGTTATACCAGGAAGTGTTCACGACCTGCACAGGGCAGTGGTGCCACTTTACAGGAACAACTCAAGATGGTGCTATGTGCTGCCGCTGGTGGTTTTAAACCAAAGGTTGTTACTGTGATCTTGATCCACATGAGGCACTAAAGCTGAGGTTCTGCCACACTGTAAATGCAGCAAAAAGGGCTGGACTGTGGCCCCTGTTTTTCCGAGACCTGTAGCCATCCCCACCCCCGACTCTGCAGAATGCCAAACAGAGCCAACTTTATTTAGAGCCTAGGACTTTGCCACATTCACTGACAGTCTCTGATGGGTAGGAGTATTTCTTTCTCTTAAAGCCAAAACACAGGGGCCTTGCACATGCTAAGTAAGTACCCTACCATTGAGCTATGCCCCCAGCCCTTATAATTTTATTTTTAATTATGCATATTTATGAGAACTGTGTAACATTGTAATACATGTATACAATGTGTAATGATCAGATCAGGGAAATGTACATTTATCACCTCAGACATTTATCATTTCTTTGTGTTTGGAATATTCAGAAGCCTTTCCTCTAGCTATCTTGAAATACTCAGCTGGGTTGGGCAGCACTAGGGAGGCTGAAGCAAGAGGATTGCTGTGAGTTTGAGGTTAGCCTGGCATACGTAGTGAGTTCCAGGCCAGCCTGAAAAACATAGCAAGACTGTCAAAAAAGCACACACACACACACACACACACCCCATACACAAACAAACAAATAGTTGTCCATCATAGTTATGCTGCTATGCTTTAGAACATTAGAATTTATTCCTCCTTCCACCTGTCCCCTGGTCCCTGCTATTCCTCTCTACAGGCTCTGATAACCACTGTTCTGTCCTCTACTCTTCAGTTACCACATGTAAGTGAGGGGGCAGGAGTATTTGTAACATCTCACCTACATCTTCATTGCACATGGTCTTGTTGTACAGGGGACTGTTCTTTCTGGAGGGCAGAGGCCCTGGCTTTCCTTTCTTTGGTGGTTTTCCTGTTTTCTCATTGCCTGGCACCCAGTAGACAGTGTTTTTCTTTTTTGGTGCTGGGAATGGAACCCCGGGCTTTGTTCATGCTATGAATATGTTATACCACTGAGGCTACATCTTTGCATACCAAGGCCCCTCTTTTTTTTTCTTTTCCTCTCAGTACTGCAGATTGTGTCCAGGGGTGTTCTACCACTGAGCTACATTCTTTGGTCCTTTTACATTTTGAGACAGGGTTTGTTAAGTTGCCAAGTGGGACTCAAACTTGTGAGCCTTCTGCCTTAGCCTCTTTCAAAGTGCTGAGATTATGGGCATATGCCACTGTGCCCAGACCCTCATACTTCTTTTTTTTTTTTTTTGTGGCACCAGGGAATTGAACTCGCAACTTCGTGCCTGCAGACAGGCGCTTAAGCCACTTAGCCAAACTCTTGGCCCTAGTTTTTTGAGGCAGGGTCGCACTATGTAGCTCAGGCTGGCCCTATGCTCGCGTTGTAGCCCAAGCTGGCCTCGAACTCACAACGCTTCTCCTACCTCAGCCTCCCGACCTCATACTTTTTGAATAAGTCCTGTACTTACTATGTCAAATGAAACATGCTCTGCTGTCATCTGTTTCCCTGAGACACTGAGAGTGCTTGCTTGAATGTCTCTGAGGGAGGCAGGGAGCTCCCCATGAAAGTGTCCACTGCTCTGGGAGCCCAGAGTTAGGCTGTGTTTCCTAGAGGAGGTAGAGAGGAAGTTCAGGGAAGAAAAGGCCACTGCCTGAAGTCTCACACTTGGGGAAACTGAAGCTATTTTCCCAAGGAGCCCTAGGCAGTTGAGCAGAGGTGGCTTGACCCAGACTTCTAGATCCTGAACTGTGTTCTGTCTCTTCACTCACACCAAGGCCTGCTGCCAGCTTCCTCAGTTCCCATGGAGGCACCTCAGAGCTGGCAGCTCTCTGTGTGCAGGGGACCTGATAGAGCCTGTGGAAAACACTTGCCTCATATGACCAAATCCTTGAGGACTTGAGAGAGGCACGTGTGAGTTTATTTTGAGTTTAGATGGCTGGGCTCAGATCTCTGGCATTCCTGGCCTCTGGCCTCTCAGAATTGACCAGAATGGAAGGATGATAGAAATTGAGCTCCAGGAATAGCCCAAGAATCTGCTCATTCTTAACTTCTGGAAGAGGTGCCGCCCAGCCTAGAGCCTTGTGGAGCTGGGGCTGAGGGAGGGTGAGTGGTGGGGGAGGAAGAGAGAAGGAAAGTTAAAGACCATTTCCGCTTCCTCTCTTGTGCCTCCTGGGAGGAGGGGTGGCAAGCACAGGGCCTGGCTCAGGGCCAATCTGATAAGAGCAGGATTTGGAGTTCAGAGGAATGTGGGCTCCCCATCCTGTTTCTTGGGGAGCTGCCTGGTAATCATTCTTCATGGAGTTGGAGGGCCGTCTCTGAATCTCTCCAACTGTCCTTCCTATTTGTGCCCTCCTTAGACAGGACTGACTAGAGGCAGCACTGGCCTCATCCTCAGAGAAGGCTTATCTGACCCACTGTCCCCCAGAGTCAGCTGGCCTATCACTGCTTGCTCTGTGCACATAAGGGGGACAGTCCTGAGCACCTACACACTTGGTGATGGTTAGAGCACAGTGATGCTGGGCAGCTGTGTCTGCTTTTATATTTACGTGGAGACAATCGTGTTAACACACTCAGATGCCCACCGGCACCGTCCAGAGCCGCACAGGGTACTAGACCATGGAGGAACTGTAATGGCAGAGTAGGTCAGTGGGAAGAGCAGCCTACTACGTGTCAGGACCCCAGGGCCTTGAGCAAGTGCTGCTGCTTCTCTGGGCCTTAGGTAGGTTCATCTGTTATAGGAGAGATTTAATCTTTGGGGTCCTTTCTGGTTTGAGTTCTGTCATTTCAGGAACCACAGAGAGACAGACCTTCTCTGTTGGGAATATGCTTCTGTTGTCTTTGTCTTTGTTGCACATAGGATCTGTCCTTGGACCTCTTTTCAGTTGAGTTATCTTGTGGTTGAGGACAGAGTGTGCTTAGAGGTAACAGTTACTCCAGTTCTCCTTGGTCTTCCCCACTTAGAGCTACTGTGTCCCTGTTTTTGTCATGTTAAATTACTGTGGCTGTCCCTCCCTCTCTTTTCCCTGCAGGCTCTCGTATTTCGTCCTTTGTGTCATCTGTCTTGCTTGAAATGGCTCCCCTAGCTGCATTGTGTATGTGTGTGTGCATGTGTGTGCACATGCACCTATGCATGCATTTTAACAGGGTCTTCTTATATATTGCCCAGGCTGACCTTGGACTTCTGGGCTCAAGTGACCCACCTGCCTCAGTCTCTGAAGTAGCTGGGACTACCAGCACACACTGTCATGCCCAGTTCCATTGTTTTATCTCTTGCCTGCGTAGTTTTAGCATATTGGAAATACTAGTTGTTTAAAAATGTGTGCAGCTGGTGTTTCTTTCTTTTTTTAAAAATAATTTATTTTTAATTAATTTTTTTGAGACAGGGTCTTGCTATGTACTTCAGGATGGTCTTGAACTCATTGTGTAGCCATGTTGTTTTTGGGTATATTCTGCTGATTGGTTTTTCTTTTAGTTATAGACTGTTTTTTATGCTGCTTTGAATGCCTGCTCATTTTTGATTTGGTGCTGGTCATTGTGAATTTAATGTTGATGGATGCTTGGTTTTGTTTTATTTCTTTAAATAGTATTAGACTTTATTCTGGTGTACATTTAAATTGCTCGGGATCAGTTTCATACATTCAAGGTTTGCTTTTTAAGGGTAGGTTCAAAGCAGTCAGAGTCTAGGGCTAATTTAGCCTGACTGTTAAGGCAACACTCTTCTGCAGGCTTACTGAGTGCCCTGTGTATTATGAGCTCTCTCCATTCTTGTAAGGGGAATGTGAACTCCTTCCGGGCTATGAGCTCTCTACAGATGGTTTGGCTTATCGCTTACAGTGGTTCTTTTCTGTCTTGTGGAGTTTCACCCCACAAGTGTGCAGATCAGCCAGACATTCCAGGGGACTCCTCTGTGAATCTCTGTGCATTCTTGCTATACAGGGCCCTCCTCTCTGATATTTTAAAAATTCTGTGTGTGCTCTCATTGCTGTCTTCTCAACTTGGTGAGACTGCTGGACTCTTGTTTGGATTCCTTTATCTGAAAGCTGCCTAGCTCTGTCCATTGACATTCACACAGCTTACCTCTGCCACTTTCCTCTCTCAGGGATCACAGTGCCATGCTGCTCGTGGTCAGTGTCTGAAGGTGTTTCATGCATTCTATGCAGTCCCTTGGTTGTTTAAGGTGGGAGGGCAAATCCAAACCCAGTGACTTCATTGTGGTGCCATTGGGAACCCTGCTTTGTTCTAGGACTCACCTCAGGCATCACTGATCTCTGGCGTTAATCTTGCCACACTAGGGTGATGCCTCTGCTGAGAACTCCTACAAGACCCCAGTAGCAGCATGTTCTTTTCCTTGTAATTTTGTCTGGCTTTGTTTTTTCTCCCCAAGTTGACTATCTCTTTATCACAGTGATGATATGGCACTTTTCTCAGTATCTCTTATATGTGTAGCAATGCCTGGCAGCTACTGTTTGTTGATTGAATAATTAAATGAGTATAAATGGATATATAAGCTAATTATGCTATGTGATTGCTAAGTTTTTTTTCCCCTATTGCCAGTTCTGGGGATGAAATCCAGGGCCTCACAAAAGCTAGGAGAGTATTCTACCACTGAGCCACAGTCTCAACTTGCTAAGAAGAATATTACCATCCTGGATGTGGATCTGAGCTCACAAGAGTTCAGACATTATCTGCAGCGTTGGGTTTTTTAAATTCCCTGGGGGACATTGGTAAATGTGAATGCACCTGAGAGAAAGGTGCCTGGGAGGGGAGACCTGTAGTGCATGAGATAGAAGTGTTTTGTTTGGAAACTGTTTTTGTAATGTGGCCTGGAAGGGGTATAATCAAGATCCCCTGCCATGTGCAAGATTCAGGACCAAACCTGTGACCCATGGGTAATAGGCTTTAGGAATCTAACTTTGTCTGGTCCTTTCTATATTAGGAGTCTCCCAGCAGGGTGGGTGGCTTTGGGGTGGGTGAGCTTCCTACTGCTGCTGTGATTTAAGCCTGAAATCTTAACTGTTGTGAGGGTGCTGTGTTTGGGATCATAAGATTGGGTGTGAAACCATCTCTTAGGTACCCTTCTATTCAACCTTAAGTCTGTGGCTGCTTTTGAGCCCCTCAATTCATCCCCCTTGAATATCCCACCCCAGCCTACATGCACATGCACCACCCCCAGACACTCAGAAGACACCCTGGAATAGACTTCTTGCCTTGGCTTTGGAAACTCGATACACTTCGCCTCCCCTGCCTATGTGGGCCTTTCCTCAGGGGTCTGCAGATTAGCTGCTGTCTGCTTTTGTGCCTGTCTGTTGTCACTCTGGCAGCAGCCTAAAAGACCCAGGCATCCTATTTGCCAGGCTGGTCCCTGTGTCAGTGCCTAGTCCTGTCATCTCCTCTGTCTGGATACAAATGCCTTTGAGACAGAGATGACTGGCTGTTTCATGGCCTCCCTCTCCCACCTTTCCCCATAACAGCCCAGCAGTCCTGCCCCCAGCCATTGCAGTGCTCCTGAACATCACTCAAGAAAATGCCGCCATCCAAGACCTACCTGTTCCTTGCTTGTTTCTGTTGGTCTTGGGTCTCTTGCTGTGGGCTCTCAAGGGCTGGAAACTCAAAAGTTGTTGTACATGTAGGCCAAAGACTGTGTTGCACAGTATGGGCCATGTGAATGGTGGTGCTAGTAGGAGTCTCAGGAGATTTGAGGCACCTGCCCTTTCCTGTTTTTAGGACAGCTGCAAGAAGCTGCAAATCAGCTTTTGCCCCAGGAAGGATGGATGGGCATGCAGCTCAGAGGCAGGAGGAGGAGCATCAGGGGCCCGCTCTCGAAGGGTCATAAACCAAGGAACCATTTTGGCAGAGCATAGTCTTGTGTTTCCCGGAGTAGTTGCCCACCTTCTCTGTGGAAGGGGCCTTTGTTGGTTAACTTTTCTACCCTGGTTGTCTGCTGGGGGAATTGGTGGCACTTGCCTTGCTCTCTCATGGTTTCTGCAGCATTTGGTTGGGCCCAGGGCCTGGTTCATAGCTGACTGGGTTCTGGGGTGAGGGCTGTGCAGAAAGCAGTCCTGAGGTAAGAGAGCTGCCAGGCAGTGAGTGCCTGGCAGTACCACATGGGGTCTGAGCTCCTGGCAGCCTCTCCTCTTGGCCTGTCCACCTCATTCCTTCTGCGTGGCCCAGCTAGTCAAGGCCGCGGATGTGGAAGAATGCTCGTCTAAGGGTTCAGGAGCGTCTGTTAACCTCGACCATAAGACAAGTTCAACATAATCAAAGCCTCAGTTTCTTCTCTGTGGAATGGGAAACAGCTTTTCAGGGGAATGATAGGGAGGGCCCCTTGGGAGGATTCCTGTGGGGCTCAGAGCTGCTGGCTTCAGGGAAGCTGGCCCTGTCTGAAGACTGTGAACTTGGTGCCTTCTTAGCAAAGCTCTCAACTCTGTGTGGGTGAGAGTCCTCTGTCCACAGGAGGTGAAGACCACATTATTTGAGGGCTGGTGTTTCTAGAAGGCTGGAACCTGAGTGCATGTGGACCCCCAGAGTCTGTTCTGCTGGAGAAGGAGTGCTCAGGCCCCATGTGGTGCACGTCCAGTGTCTACAAGGGCTTCAGGCACAAAGCGGTCACATGAATGAATAAGTCCTAAAGAAGGTAGTCTCAGTACCTAGGTGGCTGGGATGGTGCCCCACTTCACCTGTCTGCCTTACTGGTGAGGAAGGAGAGTTTAGCTGTGTAGTGTGTCTGAGGCCACGGACTAAGGAGGAGTCTTAAGATCAAAGTGTTCTGCCTCCTAGTTTCCAGGTTGTTCCATGCAATGGGAGTGGCAGTAATAAACACAATGATATGTTACAGCCAATGATGATGGAGCACTTTATGTTGTGATCCGCTGTGTTTTGGCTACTACTGCTACTGCTACTTTTTATTTTTGCAGTGCTGGAAATTAAGCCCAGAGCCTATGTATGCTAGGCAGTGCTCTACCACTGAGGACCGCTAGCCCTTAACCTGCTTCCAGAGATGTATGCATGGGACAGAGCTCTCCCAAAGGTGTTTCTCATTCTCCTTGGCTGTCTTCACCACTTTCTCGGTGTCTGCCCTAGGGATTACTTGCCTTCAATGCAACTATAGTGGAAATACAGTTGTCCTCCAGTATCCCTGGGAGATTGGTTCCAAGGCCCCCAGCCCCTTTTCCAAGATACCAAAATCTGCCATTGCTTAAGTCACTTAATGTAACCTGCAGAATCCTCCTGTATGCTTTAAATAATTTCTAGGTTTCTTACAATTATTACTGCAGTGTAAATACTGCATTAGCAATTGTTGTACTGTATTGTTCAGGGGATAACAACTAGAAGAAAAGTACAGAGCAGTTTTTTTTTTCCCCATTTACTCTTGATTGTGGTTGGCTGAGTTCTTGGATGTGAAACCACAGATATGGAGGGCTGACTGTAAAGTCAGTATTGTCATCCTCATCCATGATTGCTGTTGTCTGCATTCTGTTTTAGGTCAATTAGTATTGATGTCTTTTTATTCATTATCTTTCAATTTTCTTCATGGCTATTTGTATGGGATCTGTTTGCTTATGCTTTTGTCATGTATTAGCACTTATCATACCTGAGGATCAGGGCTTCATTAGTGCATAGGACTTGTGCCTATTTAAGATCTCAGACCAGATTGTGTTGCTTTTTCAAGGTAAGAACTGTCTCTGTGGAGCTCACTATTTACCCTCTCAGCACTCACTTAGCCCCAGCCTAGGATTGAAAGTTGGGGCTCATGGGGGTGCTGTTGGGAGACAGTTTCATAGTCCAGTGTTTCTGTAGGGTTCCCCACCATGCCAGCATTTCTTTGGATGTCATTTTAGCCCTGCTGTCTCTTGACAGACCTTGAGAAGTTGCCAGAATGCAGGCTGTTTTTGTCATGGGAGGCTATTGAGCCTCAAAGGATTGACCATTCATGAGTGGGAGAGCGGGGCTTAGGACTGTGTTTCCTATCCTAGCCTGTGCTTAGTTTACTCCAAGTGTCCAAGGACTTAGTCACTCCACACAGGTCTGAGTCTGAGGGCCTCCCTTAAGCCAGGCTCTGGAGGTGCAGGAATGCAGAAAACCCCAACTTTGGAAGCTTAGGTTTTGATGAAGAGAAGGACAGTAAGCAATTAAAATCTATAGTTATTAGATATTAGCTATATAGAAAAGCAGAACAAGGATGTAAGCTATATAGAAAAGTAGAACAAGGATAAGGACTGGAAGATGGGGTGAGGCAGGGATTGCTGAAGGTCTTACTGAAAAGGGACGTTCATAAAGATGTGGAAGGAGATCTGTGAGTATCTAGGGGGAAGGTGCATGAGCAGGCCCTGAGGAGCTCATGATGCTGCTCAAGGCCAGTCCAAATGGGATTAACTGAGCCAGGGCAAGGTCATGGATGCAGATCATGGAGGACCTTGAAGAGGCCTTGATCTATCCCAAGGCCTGTAGGTTTATGGGAGGGGGTGCTAGAGGAATGTGAACAGACGAGTCAATATAGCTGGGTCACGTTTAGAAGGTCACTGTGCTGCCATGGAATATTAAGTACTCTTATCTGCGGAGTCCTTGTGGTATGCTCAGCATGGTGTGGAGTGTTTGAGTTTAGATCTAAAATTTCCCCCAAAAGTCTTGTGTTTGGAAGGGATTTGAACTAAGGACACTATCCTAATCAGTGGATTCATCCAGTGATGACTTCATGGCTTCTTAGGAGTGGGGCCTGGTCAAAAGAGGTGGTCACTGAGGGTGTGACCTGGAAGGGTGCATTCATGTCCCTGGCTCCTCTTTTCTCTGCTCCCTGGTTGCAGTGGGATGAGCAGCATTCTTCCGCCAGGCCCTTCCACCACGTTTCTTCTGCCTCAGAGCCAGCCAGCCAAAGACTGAATACTCAGAAAACCCTGAGGCAAAATAAACCTCTCCTTCAAGTTGCAGGTGTTGGGTATTTCATCTTAGTGATAGAAAAGCTGACTAATGTGCTCTGTGTGTGCACATCTTACTTAATCCTCACAACTTTATCTCCATTGTACTGAAGAGGAAGCAGAGGTTCAGGGAGGTTGAACATTTTTTCAGGGACACACAGTAAAATGTGGTGGATCTGTCTGTCAGCGTAGGTCAGTCTGAAGCTAGAGTTTGTGCTCTGGACTGTTGTCCATATTTCCAAAAGCAGACGGAAGAATGGACTGTTGAGGATGACAGTAACAGCAGCTGGAGTGACATCAGACTGACCCTGTTCTTGTTCTTTGGCTATTCTTAGGTGTTCAGTTGGTCACCAGGAGGGAGTGAGGGGCAGGCCCCCTCCTTTAGCCTGCTTGTTTGGTGAAAGGAAAAGCAGATTGCTTCCAGATGGAGAAGGTTGCTTGGGGAGTGGAATTTGTGCCCCATCTGCAGGTAGCAGTTTTTTTGGGCCCATGAGGACCCCGTGTCTTTGTGTTTAGCTCATCAGACAAGTACTGCTACTTGGAGCCCTGAGCTTCCTGCTACTGACTTGGGCTTGGTGCCTGAGGCAAGGGATAGAGACCGAGGAAGATGAGCCTTGACCTTCCCTGAGGAGAGCACCTCCCTCTGTTCTGAGTGAAGCCTGAACTGAAATGCCCTGTATTTTATCTTCCTTTTTCTCTCAGGGCATTCAGATCACTTTCAGAATGTCATTCCATAATCCTCATATTTACTGCTCCCTAAGGAAGTAAGTGAGGAGGATTTTTCCTTGTCTTTAAATAAAAAAGTGCTATGGGATGGAAAAATTGAGGTCAGAGTGAGGCTGGGGTAAAGCAAAGGAGGGAATCCAGGAGCCTAGACCTGGGTTTAACTTGTCTACAGGGGCTGGAGGAACAGGTGAGCTGAGGGGGAAGCGGGGGTCCTGGGTCTTGGGATTGTTATTTCATATTTACCATGTGCTGTGTTGTCCAAATTCAGAGAAAGTGGTGTCCTTACCTGCTGTCCTTACCTAGCAGCTGTCTCAGACTTGCCCACACAGACACACACATACACATTCTCTCACACTCTTTCTGGCACGCACATGTCAAACTCACATACATTGTCATGTTTTCACACATGCTTGTTCACACCTATACTCACTTGTTTCTGCCCACACATACATGCTCACATGGTAGAGTGCACATGTGCTTTGCATGGATTCTTATGTCTCTGGTTACAGTGCCCTCACTTGTCTCCACCATTACTCCACATACACGTGGCACAGTCTTGCACAGGTCTTGCTACATGCCTCTTATGTATGTCACATATGTACCGAGTTCACCAGGGCAATACCCTCCCTGACCACAGTGTGAGTGGTTAGCTGACTTGGCATGAGAGTTTTTGACAGTGGTGGACTCAGACCCCACTCTGTGCCTCAGTTTATCCTTTTTATGTAATAAAGAAGAGAGGGAACCTGGAGAGACATGGGGAACCAGAGCAGCACAGG
This sequence comes from Dasyprocta punctata, assembly GCA_004363535.1. Classification (NCBI taxonomy): domain Eukaryota; kingdom Metazoa; phylum Chordata; class Mammalia; order Rodentia; family Dasyproctidae; genus Dasyprocta; species Dasyprocta punctata. The sequence goes on from RJWM01000679.1 coordinate 13,862, forward strand.
TGGTGTGGTATTCTGAGCTGCCCAGATTGGGAGGTGTTGTATGTGTAAAATGCTGACGGTGCTTATAAAGCAAGCAGGAAAGGAACCTGGTGGAAGTTGGGCATTCTGAAAGGGACAGCAGGTAGTGTCTCCTGTGGGGCTCCCTGCTGTGCAGTGCCAGCCTGTCCTTGGCTTCGGTAACTGGAACCCAGCGTGTCCTGGTGACCTTTGATATAGATGGTCAGCAGAGTCCACTCGTTGGCTGCAGAGGCATGGGGCCCTGTTGGGAAAGCACGTTGTACAGCAGGGTGGGAGGCACTGTTTCCGGGGAGGGGAAGGCTCCTCCTTGGCTGCTCAGGTCCCTGTGAATTACCAACCACAGAGGCAAAGCAGACAGGCCCTTGACTGTTACTATTTCAGAAACCTCCCTGCTGCTGCCACCACTGTGGTCACCGCCTCAGCGCGCAGTCACACAGTCAACACGGGGCTGTGGAAATCCAATTAGATGTGCACACAGGCAGCTCCTCTGGAGAAGTGTGTGTGGGGGATTCTGTCTGCAGATCTGTTCACATAAATCTGTGTAAGGAAGGTGCAGGGAATGGGCTGTTACTCACCTCTGACTGTTCCTCCTGGCCTGGGAATCCAGCAAATGAAAATCTGCGTGCAGATCTGGGAGCATCTTGGCAGAACTGCCAGGGGCAGGGGGGCCATGGGTGCAGGTTGTATTTCCAGCCTGTTTGGTGTCCCCTCGTCTTTCTGAGCCTTGGAGCTCTGGCTTTGCCTTTTGGGGGTAGAGAGAGGGCCAAGGACTAAGAATCCTTCACGCCAGCACAGTCCTCACTCCAGGTACCCTTCCAGGGTCTCTGTATGCCTCCTGTTAGTCTGGCTCCTCTTTGTATTCAGGCACTATTAGGCAGCAATGGAAGCTTCAGTCACACAAGAGTGTTTGTCTCTGTGTCCCTCCACTTTATACTCAGACTAGTTGTCTCTTACTTATTTGTATGTTACTTTGTTCCAGAAAAGTGTTTAAAATGAGCCCAAATATTAAGTAACTTCACTGATGCTAATTGAGCGTGGCCTCATTTGTTTCCTTTTTTTTTTTTGTGGCACTGGGGATTGAGCTCACAACCTCATGCCTGCCAGGCGGGCGCTTAAGCCACTGAGCCAAATGCCCAGCCCTAGTTTTTTGAGACAGGGTAGCACTGTGTGGTTCAGGCTGGCCTTGCACTCATGTTGTAGCCCAAGCTGGCCTCGAACTCACAATGCTCCTCCTACCTCAGCCTCCCGAGTGCTGGGGTTAAAGGCTTAAAGGCGTGTGCCACCATGCCCGGCTTCTCATTTGTTTCTGACTTTGTTTCAAATGTCAACTAGGATTCTTCTGCATCGTGAGGGTGCCCAGGCCTTTGCACAGATTCTCACTGCCGGCACCAGTACTGTGGTGTGTACTTTGCTCACCTCAGCGTTCAGTCACATGCCACCTCTTGCTCCTTCTTGCTGGCTGAGTACCTTTTGTAAGTAACCCTGCCACACCTTGTGTCCACCTGCCACTGTGTTGTGTGCTGCAGGTACCAAGATGAAGACCAAACAGTCTCTTCCCCTGGAATTCAGTAGGGTTGACAGCAAGTAATCTGGCATTTACAAAATGGGGTGAGTCAACATACCATTTGGTACATACTCCTAATATTTGTGGGCCTTGTAAGTCTGAAAAAAGTATTTATACTACATTCATGTTTAATTGATATTTTCATTTGGTATGTGATCTAAACTGGGAATTTTCCTCTCTGTGTGCGTTTGCATGCTTAAAGCATTACTTAGTTTGCTTTTGCATTTCAGGGTTATTGTCAAGAAGTTTGAAAACATTCTGACTTTAATCTTTTGTTGGTTGCATTATTTCCTCTTAAGAATCCCCTGTGTCCTGTGTAAATGTCTCCACCTCCTGTTCTAAAGTATCACACGGCTACCTGAGCATAGATTGACTTCATCCGATCTCATAGGTGCCATGTGGATCCTTTCAGTTGTGAAACACACGTGATTTACTTCTGGGAAATTTTCTTGAATTACTGCTTTGGTGATTTATCCTTCTCATTTCTTTTGGAAGGCCTAGAATTTGGATATTAAATCTCCTAGAGTGGTTCTACAATTTTATTACCTTTTCTGTTTCTCTATTTTCTTGGAGATTTTTTCAGCTTTATCTTCTTGCCTTCTTGAATTTTTCATTTTAGTTACCATATTTTTAACCTCTAAGAGATTTTATGTTTTCTCAATATTCTTCTTTTATAGCACCTTGTTTTGGTTTCATGGATACAGTCTCATCTCTTATTTCTCCAAGGATATTAATGATAGTTTTATTTTGGGGAGGAAGGATTGGTGCTCATGGTTTCCTATAACACATGTGTATATTTTCTGTCCTTCCTGTAACAGACTTTCTTTGGCAGTATGGTGATCCTTGGAAGTCTGCTAGTATTTGAGTAAAGGCTGACGGGTCTGGCCACAGTGCATATCCCTGTAATTCCAGCTACTTGGAAGCCTGAACCATGAGGATCACAAGTTTGAGGCCAGGCTCAGCGACATGGTGAGACTCTCTCTCATAATAAAACCTAAAATGACTGCAAATATAGCTCAGGAGGTAGGGTTCCCCTAGGGTCCATCTCCAGGACTGTGAAAAACAAAGCAAAGCAAAACAAAACAAAACCTAAAACAAAAAATAAATGAGTAACCAGGAGCTGTGCTCCGTGTGTGTGTGAGTGTGTGTGTGTGTGTGTGTGTGTGTGACACAGAGAGAGAGAGGGAGTGAGAGAGTGACAGTTTGAGACTGTGGACTTTGGGTCTCACTTTGATGACCTGGTCATTCTGTTTTGCCTAGGAACCCAGTAAGTTAGTGTTATAGATATATTTTCTTAAGCTGTTGAGATTCCCTAGAGAAGAATCTCCTATTCACACAGAATGTGTAGAGATTAACATGTTCAGGAGCTAACTAGAGGAAAAGGGCCAGGGGCTTAGCTTTTGTACCTTACCATAGAGCTGTGCCTGATGTCTCCAGTCCACAGACCTCTGCTTTACCCTGTCCAAAGAAAAAAAGCAACTCCTGATATGATCCTGGGTGGAGGAGGGACCATTTACCTGGCTGAGCAATGTGGGGTATAGATGCGGGGTGGTCCAACCCTGAAGCAGACCCTTAGCTCAAATGATTAATCCTATTTGCAGCCCTGAGTGGGCTGCTGATCCAGCATTTAGGGACCCAGAATGCTGAAGTGTTAGGATTCTGCTTTCTTCTGTCAGTTAGCATCTATCTTTCTACTTTCCAACTCTAAAATCATGTTGAGTCATGAGCTTTTCTGGATGTGTGCATGAAAAAAGGTCTCTTTGCTTTTGATTTGGTAAGGTGTCTGGTAGCAGGAGAGATAAACACGTGTGTTCTTGGGGGGCAGTGTGAGCCAAAATGTACTCTAGTGTTGCACTCCCTTCCTTGTTTTACATAGACCATTGGATCATTTCTCATGAGCTTTGTGGGCAAGAAGTGAAGTTTATTTTGTGTGCATGCTTGTTGTAGGATCTGGTACCTTGGGTGGTACATGTTGCAAACAAGGCCCGATAATCCTGGCAGAAGGAGAGAGCGAGCAACTGAAGGAATCACTAATGGACTTATAAGCAAAACTATGTACAGGCCCAGGGCCAGCAGGCTCAGACTCTGCTGATCCATCAGCCACTACGTAGCTGTGTGGCTGTTACATGGGAGACATTGGTCTGGCAAAGAGTGGGTTCACTATTGCCTTTTCTCTCATACTGGCTTATTTTTCTGGCTGTAGTGAGTGTGTGTGCGTGCGTGTGTCCATCCATCTGTCCATCTGCCTGCCCATCCATCTACCCATCCATCCATCTATGTACCTGTCTGTGTATCTGTATATCTAACTATCTGTCTGTCTATCTATCTATCTATCTATCTATCTATCTATCTATCTATCTATCTGTCGTGCTGAGGAGCAAACTTAGGTCTTCAGGAAGCAAATGCTTGACACAGAGCTACACCCACAGTCCAATTACTTCTAAGTTTTAATGAGCAGTGACATAAACACATAAGAATCCTCCAGTTTAGAATAGAAGTATTAACATAAGTACACTGTTCGACCTTTCACAGGTCTTTTTTTTTAAATTTTATTTTAAAGATAGTAAAATCCAACAAAACAAAACAGAACAAAGTCAATCAAAACAAAGTGGTAGAATTGGTACAGAGCTTCAAAGCAGGATACTAGAAAAACAATAGCTACTATAGTATATCTTGTTATCTTCACAATAGTTGTCCATTCCATCAGGTGTAGCAAAATCAAACCAAAATCAAAACAGAATAAAACCAATCAAAATAGAATATTGAATAAAGCAAAACAGTGAGAACAGTTGTGGGCCTCAAAGACAAGATAGAAGGAAATCCCCCATATTTGCTACATTGCATACTGTCATCCTCCCAGGAGATGCTCAGACTGCTGGCCCCAGGCCTGCAAAATCGACCAAACAATACAAGCATTTAGTTGCTTTGTGTACCTTAGTTGCTATCAACTTAGTCGGTCCTTCAGCAGCTTGCTTATGGGTGGGGGTTGTGTTACTGATTCTCAGCCCACGTGCTGAGGCTCATGGGAGGTGCTGACTTTTCTTTTCCTGGAACCCATTGTGCCACCTACAAGGAAGGCTGGCTAGTTGTCTTCTGGTTGGATCTTCCCTGACCCAGCATGGCAGATTCTCGGGAGGCGCTGACCTTCCTCACAGGCCTTTTTATCACTTTATGCCTTAGTTTCTTGATCGGTAAAATGAAGGATTGAACTGGATGCACCTAAGGTTTTGTTCCAGATTCCATTATCCCTTGTCTGTTGGAGTTGTGATAACTTTGGCCTCCGATGGAAAAGGCCTGTAATTTTTTTTCTGAATATTTTCAGTTCGTAGTTAATTGAAGACTTAGGTGCAAAACCTGTGGGTAGGGAGGTCTCACTTAACTTAATTTGCATGGCAGAATAACCCATGACTTAAGAAGACCTCAGTAACAGTAATAATTGTTTATGTACATTACCTTATTTACCCCACAGAGTACTTTATAGAGTGGGAACTTCTTTTATTTCACAAATGGAAGAATTGAGCTGTACAGAAGTGACTCACCCAAGGTTGCAAGTCAAGAACACTTAGATATTCTTTAGGACATCTCTTTAGATATTTGTGTTTGCATTTATTCCATGAATATTTCTTGAGAGCCGACTGTGTCAGGTGCTAGTGCTGAGAGTACAGCAATGAAAAACAGAGTTTGTGGGCTGGGGATTCAGCTCAGTGGCGTAAGCACCTGCCTGCCTGCCTGGCAAGGGCGAGGTCCTGAGTTCAGTCCCCGGTACCAAAAAAAAAAAAAAAAAAAAGAAAAGAAAAACAGAGTTCCTGTCCTCATATAAACTTAAATTCCAATCAAGGAGTAAGCAAGGGCATATCTGTGAGGTGGAGGTCAGCAGGTTAGAGAAGAGACAGCAGAGTGGAGCACAGAAAGTGCAGGGGCATAGTAGGCAGCATGTGTGGGAGAGGAGTTTCTCCCAGAGGCAGCTGTCCTGGTGGGTACCTGTGCATCAATCACCTTCCATTGCTTTGTCAAAATACGGAGATGAATCACCTTATGAGAAGAAAAAGTTTATTTTAGCTTGTGCATTCAGAGACTTGGGCCTGTTGTTGGTTGCCTGTGCTGCTTTAAGCCTGTGCCAAGGCTGCATATGGCAGGCAGCATGTTGGGAAGCAAAGTTGCTTACCTCATGGTGGCTGGGAAGCAGAAAGGCAGAGTAGAAGGGGTCAGTGTCCTAGGAGACCCCCTGCAAAGGCACTCTAAGGACCTAACTTCCTCACAATACCTACCTCCTAAAGTAGTACTTCAGGCTGGGCTTCGAGCCTTCAACACATGGACTTTTGGGGGACAGGCGAGATCCAAACTGCAGTGTCTGGCAACAGCCTTGCAGTTGTGTCTGAGTAGCAGGACCTAGTCCAGTCCAGTCAACAGTCCATTGGGAGAACTCAGACTTGTTTTCTTAACTTGTTTCCCATTTGGAGTCAAAAGATTGTTTCTTTTTCTTGTTTTGTGTCTTGCATAATAATGGATAAAGAAAGCAATTGGCACTTTGTTGGTGATCAGTTCATGTATTTTGGTTGAATTCTCCTACCTTTTGTCTTCCCAGGTCACCTGGCACAGGGTTTATACATTGTCCACACTCAGGTGGCTCTCAGGCTCCTGCCCACCTTCTCCATGGCCTTGGATTGGCAGGCGTAAGCCCTGGGCTTCACCCTCCACTGTGGCTTCTTGTAGCCCTTTAATGTGCCTTTTGTTCCCCACCTCAGGGCTTTGGACATTACTACCTCTTGCTTCACCAGGTGCAGAGTCAAACCCTTTCCTGATTCTGGCATGGACAGACGGGTCCCCTTGCTCTGTGCACTCATGGGACTGAACGTTTTTCCTACGTAGCGGCATTGATCCTCACATGGAGCTTGTGGCCTCCCTTGTTTTTGTCATGGGACCATAAGTTGCTTGAGTAAGGACAGAGGTTCTGGCTGTTCTTATCTCTGCCTTCCTCTCCCTCTCCAACATCTGACTTAGTGGTTGGCAGATTGATCTATAAAGGAACTGACTCTGAATGTCCTAGGCTTTGCAGACCATACAGTGTCTGCTGCAGTTCCTTAGCTCTGTCCTTGTGGCACAAAAGTGTTTGCAGACAATGCATAAATGAATGAGCAGGGCTGGGTACTCTTGATACTGTGTTTATTTGTGGACACTGACATTTGAATTTCATATAATTTCTACATGTCATAAAATATTTTGCTTTTGAATTTTTTAGTCTTTGGTAAAAACTGGTTTGGTGGCTAGCTGGCTTGCTTTATTGAGGTATATAACTCACTACCATAAAATTTGCCCATCTGAAATGTACAGCTGAGTGATATTTAGCATACCATTTTGTGACCATCATCAGTGTAAATTTTAGAACATTTTCATCACCTCCAAAAGAAACCCATTAGCATTCTCTCCCCCTGTTCCGCATTTTGTCTGCCCAGTCTAACCTTAACCATCCCTTAATGCATTTTGTGTTTTTATAGATTTGCCTGTTTTGAACATTTCATATAAATAGAATTATACAATATGTAACCTTTGGTGGCTTGTTTTTTTCACTCAACAAGCATAATGCCTTCAGAATTCACCCATGTTTATAGTGTGTATCAGAATTTAATTCCTTTTTAAGGCTGAGTGATGTTCCATTGTATGAATATAACACATTTTGTGTTATCCATTTGTCAGTAGGCAGATACTTGAGTTGTTTCTACTTTTTTTTTTAATTTTTTTTTATTTTAAAGATAGTAAAATACAACAGAACATAACAGAACAAAGTCAACCAAAACAAAGCAGTAGAACTGGTACAGAATTTCGAAGACCGACAATGTGAGTACAATAGCTACTATAGTATATCTTGTTATCTTCAGATCAGCTGACCATCCCAACAGGTGTAGTAGAATTGAACCAAAAACAAAACGGAATAAAACCAATAAAAACAGAATACGAAATAAAGCAAAAAAAAAAAAAAAAAAAAAAAAAAAAAAAAAAAAAAAAAAAAAAAAAAAAAAAAAAAAAAAAAAAAAAAAAAAAAAAAAAAAAAAAAAAAAAAAAAAAAAAAAAAAAAAAAAAAAAAAAAAAAAAAAAAAAAAAAAAAAAAAAAAAGAAAAATACTAATGAACAGAGTAAAACAAAATGGTGAGAACCACACTGGGCCTCGACGACAAGACAGAAGAGAGTCCTCCATATTTGCCACATTGCTACTGTCATCCTCCAAAAAGATGCTCAGGCTGCCAATTAGAGGCCTGCAAAGTCTACAAAAAATACTAGCATTTAGTTGCTCAATGTTCCTTAGTTGCTATCAATTTACCCAGACCTCAGAACCAGCAGGTTGCTTACCAGTGGTGGGGTGGGAGTGGTGAATGTCCTTGATTCCAAGCCCGCTTTGTGGCCAGGACCGGCCCATTCTCGTTCTCCTCCGGTGGTCCATGTGGAGCCCGGGCCCCCGGAAGGTGGATCAGTTCTCTCTTATTGTGAGCTGGCGCCGCGTGAGCCCAGTGGGTTGTGGCCCAGACGGGCCCATATGGTTCTTCTCCGGGGGTCCGTGCGGGGCCTGGGCCCCCAGAAAGCGGATCACTTCTCTCTTGATGTGAGCTGGCGCCACGCGGGCCCAGCGGGTTGTGGCCCTGACGGGCCCATTCTGGTTCTCCTCCGGCAGTCCGTGCAGAGCCCGGGCCCCCGGAAGGCGGATCAGTTCTCTCTTGTTGTCGTTTCTACTTTTCGACTTACGAATGATGCTGCCATGAACATGCATGTATAATTTTGTGTTTTCATTTGTCTTGGGCACATACCTGGAAGTGGGATGACTAGATACCTTAGACATTTTGGGCTAAGTATCATAGACCATGTGGCCTATAGACAACAGAAATTTGTTTCTTATAGTTTTGGAGGCTAGAAGTCCAAAATCAAGGTACCAGCATGGTCAAGTCAGCTTCTGAGGGGACCTTCTGTTGGGCTGCATACTTCTTGTATCTTCTTGTGGTGGAAAAAGGACGAGTACTCTCTGGGGCTCCTTTGAGAGGTACACTCATCCTGTGCATGCGGACTGCACGCTCATGCCCTAGTCACCCTCAGTGGCCCTACCTCGTGATACTGTTACTTTAGGGCTCAGGATGTCAACCTGTGAGTTTTGGGGAAGCATACACACTTATTCCATAGCACAAGGTTACATGGGATCATGTGTTGAGTTTCTTAAGGGACTGCTAGACAGTCTTCCAAGACAGCTGCACACTAGGTTCCCATTAGCAATGTCTGAAGGCTCCACTTTCTCCACATCCTTGCTGATAACTTTGTGTTTTAACTTTTTAGTAACCGTTTGTACTTTTTATGTTTTTGTTTTTTTGAGACAAGGTCTTGCTATGTATTTTAGGGCGGCCTCATATTCAAGGTGATTCTCCCAAGTGTTGGGGCTATAGGTGTGCACCACCATGCTCAGCCTTCCTATCTTTTAAATCAATCAGCTAGTCCTTAAATAAATACACTTCTGGTTGCACAATGGAGAGCTGAACTTGAACATTTAGGTAAAAGTTTTGTTATTTTCTTTTGTAAAGCTCTGCATGTTTATTAGACCATATTTGGAAAACGAAACTTGTTACATGCTAGTGATGTCCTTGTTGCATTTGGTCATACCCAGTCAGTCCTTTTTATTCTTTGGTGAGACAGGGTCTCTATGTTACCCAGGCTGGCCTTGAACTCAAGTTATCCTCCCATCTCTACCTCCTAAGCAACTGGGACAATAGGCTTGTACTACTGTACTCGGCTCTAAGCCAGCCTTTAACAGGCCTCTGAAGACCCAGGCAGTTGCCTAGTGAGAGTTTGGTGGGTCAGGATGCAGGCCTTGGTGACTGAGACTGGTGACTACATGCCAGTTCTGCAGCTTGACCTTGGCAAGTGACTTATCTGCTCTAAGACTCAGAATTCTCATTGGTAAAGGTATGCATTCATTCATTTATCCATTCACTAATCATTTATCCACTCAGCAGACATTTTTGGATACCTGCTCTGTGGCAGTCATACTACCTGTCTTACTGACTTACAGTGAAGGTTAAACAGAACAACCGATATGAAGTGCTGAGCATAACGTGAGCACTTAATAAATGATAATACCAAATGCGATTGAGTGCTGTCCCTCCTGCAGTCACCTGGCTCCTCAGGGGTTGTCACTCTTGGACACTCAGAGGAGGAAGGTTTCCTAGTTCACCCTCTGTCTGTGAGGCTCCTGGATTCTACTGAAGGGTCAGCTTCTGGGTGAAACTTTCCACTGATGGGAACTCTCTCTGCTACTGAGCAACTCTGGTTTCTAGTTTTTTTCCTTCTGGAACTATCCTTCAGCCGTGCCTTTGCCACCAGGGACTGGGGAAGACTGCCAACTCCCTGTTCACGTGACAACTTGGGGATATTTGACAACAGCTCCCTGCTGCCTTCTCCCAGCTGTCTCTCATTTCTAGATACTTCTGCCCCTGTTGCCACCTTTGGACATGCTCCAGTTTGTTTGTTGCTTCCTGGCCTCAGCATCAGCCAAGAGGAGGATTTGAGGGGTGGGATGATGTACCTGCTGGTGTTACATGCATGCTAAGTGCTGGGATGAGTGTAAGCCTTTGGGATGACAGATCTCCACCTTTACCAGCGGGACAGGTTTATGGAAGAAAGTGCTCAAGCAAGAAAGATAACTTCACTCTGAAGTATTGAAAACATAAAATGCCAGCTAAGCCTGTCCAGTACCCCTGCTCCTTCCATCACCCAGCTCAGCCTGGGGACCTGCAGAGAGCACCTTTGCCCCTGAGCTTCTTGATGGGCATTGCTCCATTGTCACCTCCCCTCCTGATAAGACAGAACCTTTGATAGGTGTTTTTATAAGCTGTTGGAGGGAGATTGTGACAAGCATTCCATTCATAAAAGCACTTCAGCAAAAACAGAACAAGAGGAACCAGAGTTTGACTATGTATCTATCTGGTTTTTGTTTTGTGGGGTCTCTTTCTCCTGTTTTTGGGAGAACTCTGAGTGTGCTTAGCAGTCCTGCTACAGCCCACGGGGTAAAAACCTTATAGTTTTGTAATTGGGAGGAGCCCAAATCCCCACACTGCTCCAAAGCCAGCACAGTGAAAGAGCACATATTTGGGTCGTTTCCCACTTCAGGCTGAGTTTTTAAAAACCCTTGTTTAATTTTTTTCTGTGTTCAGGCTGATTTATGTAACTTTATTCTTCTGTGGTTATTCATTCAGAAATCTCCCTGTCCATCTGTTCTTCTGGGACTCTGAGTCAGTGGGAACAAATATCCTGGTTGAATTTGGGCCTCATTGCTTCCTACTGTATCTCATTCCTGCCTGGAGGCCAAAGGCAGAAGAAGGCAGAAGATTGAGCCCTGGGAACATTTTTGGATCCCCCTCCAGTAGACCTGAATCCCAGAATCCTGAGGCCTAAATGTTTGCTGGTGGGGGAGACTCCTGTGGTGAGAGGCAGTATGGGCCATTGGTTAACACCACATCTGTGATTCAGATCCTAGCTCTACTGCTCCCTACTCAGTGACTGGGGCACATTGTGTAAGCACCCTTTCTCATTTGTAAAATAGGGATCATAAAGGACTTATTTCACAAGAGTATTTAAATACTAATGCGTTAATATGGGGAGTATCTAGAGCTCTGGTTGATGTATAGAAAGCACCATGAAGCTATGAGTTAGTGGTGATGGTGAGGGGAATGACGAGGAGGAGGAAGAGGAAGGGGAGGAAGAGGAGGAAGAGGAGCAGTGGCATCAGCATCAGCATCAGCATCAGCATCAGCAGCAGCAGCAGCAGCAGCAGCAGCAGCAGCAGCAGCAATCTTTCGTGTATTTAATGGAATAAGGACACCTATATTTACTGGCAAACATGGGAAGACTTATCTGGGCCCTTCCGCACTTCATGACAGCTCTTAGATTCCTTAATATTCCACTATGACCACCTCTGGCCAGCACATTACTACCTAGCCACTGTGGGAAAACCAGCCTGGGGCTGATTGCTAAGTGGCAGCATACAGTTTCAGAAATCTGCCTCAGTGTCCACATTTACAGTCCATGGAGAACATTTATCCCTCTCTTCCTAGTCCCTCCAGAGACATCAGTAGGTTCAGAGAACATCTACCAAGCCCAGCAGAGACAGGCAGAACTTCTGATCGGCATGGGGGACCAGCCGGCACCCAGCTGAAGACCCCGGACACTGGAGTGGGATGAAAACAGCTCAGCACTGCCCTCAAGACATGGTGGATAAATATAACCGCACTGTGAAGGGTATTTGCTGTTATTCAGAAAGTCAGGCCCCAAATGAATATCCCCCAGCTTCATTCTTTGACCCCAATTGAAGATGGTGCTATGCTTTTTGGCTTCAGAATGCTTATAAAGTGACATAGGATGGTTTGAATTTCAGGGTGACAGTAGGCAATGTAGCAAATGTGGGAGATTTTCTGTCTTGTCTTCGAGGCCAAGTATGGTTCTCATTGTTTTGCTTTACTCTGGTTATTTTTTTTTTGCTTTATTTTATATTCTGTTTTTATTGGCTTTGTTTTGTTTTGTTTTGTTTTTGGTTCAATTCTACTGTACCAGTTGGAATGGTCAGCTATTCTGAAGATAACAAGATATACTATAGTAGCTATTGTTTTCATAGTATCTTTCTTCAAAGTTCTGTACCAGTTCTGGTGCTTTGTTTTGATTGACTTTGTTCTGTTATGGTCTGTTGGATTTTACTATCTTTAAAATAAAAAATAAATAAATTTCAGGGAGAAATCTTAGTGTTGTGAATACCCACAATTAATGCTTTCCATTGTATAGGTCAGATACAGGAGTAGGCTTCTGTTTTATAGATGAGGGACACAGGGCCAAGAGGCTGTTACAGTTAGGTGTGCAAGACTTGTGTGAACTCAAGTCTAGGGACTCCAGAATCTCTCTTCTCTCCAGATCGGGACTGATTCTAAGCTCAGGAGGCCTGTGGGAGCTCCCAGTTGTTCCCTGCCTTTCTGGGACCTTGTTGTGAAGTCTGCTCTAGACCACATGATGTTTGTGAGTTCCTTCTCTTCTTTGCCCCTTCTGTCCTCCTGCCCTGCCTCTGCCTCTGCCACTGCCTGGCTGACTGGCTGTATATGTAACCTGCAGATCTTCTGCTGGGAGCCCCCCAGCCCACCTTGCCTCTCACAAGTGCTGTGGAACTCCTATGCCTCTCTCTCCTCCCTTGAGTTTACTTTTGTGATTAGAGCCATCAGCTGGTGAGAGAAACCCCTGGCAAAAAGTGAGGGTGTTATGGCATTTTCTTTGAGTCTGTTGGGAGATGTGTGTGACACACTCTTTGCTGTGGCTCTGGAAGTGTCCCTGGTGAAAAGATGGAATGGGAGAAGTATGATGCCCTGCCAGGGAGGGGCACAGGCCTGGTGCCCAGTGGCCCGGAAGTCTGCAGTCTGGCCCAACATTGATTGGTTGCTGTGCATGTCACTCCCCGTTTCTGGGCCTCAGAGCCTTAGTAACTTGATGGCCCCTAAGGTCCTTTCAGCCCTGAAAGTTCTAGCCTTGTATTATCTGCCTTAGGAAATACCTTACCCAGAGGCATTTTTTCTTCTTTCCCTTGTTACCCATGTATAGCTAAGGTTTGCTTTTCAGTTTGTTAGAAAGCTTCAGTGTATGCTCTAGATGGAATAGGAGGAATTCTAAGCCATAACTCCACTATGTCCCAGGAATGGGAATTTTTTGAGTAAGAACAAGTTCAGACAGGATCCCTGGGGTTGGATAAGAGGCTGAACACAACCCTAGGGGCACTCATTTGCCCCAGGAGGCATAGCTCAGTGCTTTGGAGTCCCCATGCTGGCTAATTAGGGCCCTGGTGTGGTAGAAATCCAGTGACCAGCAGGGCCAGGCCTCAAGCCACAGCTTATCTTCCCAGCTCATTCACCCAACTCTGCTGATTCCAGCTGGTCATTCTCCTCTAGTTCCTTAGCCTGCACCTGTGTCTCTTCTGCCGGTCTCCTTTTGCTGAGCCCTTCCCTGTCCCCGCTTCATCTTCTGCACTTGCTGATGTCACCCCATTCTCTGTGTTCAGCCTTCCCTTTCCACCCACCCTGCACTGGTGCTGAGCAAGAGCCTGAGCACATTCAACATAAACCAGAATGTGGGGTTAAGTGAGGGACTGCCAGTGAGTCGGTCAGATCACACTGACTGAGCCCTGGCACCTGGTGTGAGGCTGGTGCCGTGGGTGGGTCAGAGATGTGTGCACAGCACTTCCCTTAAGGAGTGTCCATGACAGCTGTGAGACCAGCCTTGATGAGGGACACCTGCCTAGTGGCAGGTGAGAAATCCAGTACAGCTAGGAGAAGCTGCTTGGGTTCAAGGAGTTTAGGTTGTGGTTGGTGGACTTTTGCAGATGCTGACTCAGTCCCAGGGCCCCTCTCAGCTTTCCTCTCTGGAGAATGGAAGGTTGGGTTGGCTCTCCTGAAAGTCTCTATCAGCTCTACTGAGTTACTGTCACAAAGTGATTTCTGAGGGTCAGGCAAAGTGAAGTGCTTGATAGGCCTGGCCATGTTTAATCTTTCAACACTGGGTTCCTGTTACTTGGCTACATTGTACAGATGTGGAACCTAAAGATTTGGACTTAGGTTGCAATCTAGTGGGCCCTAGGTTCAACCCAGGTTCTGGGTGTATTCTGTTCTGTCCTGACTGATGCTGTTGTTTGTTAAAATCTATACTTAAATACTGAAGAGCTTTTCATAACAGAATGGATTTGGGCCATTTAAAGTTGGAAGGTTCAGTTACACTGAGCCTATACTGCCTGCCCACAGCTGGCTGGATCCTTGGACTCCACCACTGCATGGGGCCTGGAATTTCCTCATCCCTTAGTCTCTACTATGTGGGGAATCGTACCTAGCCGGCCTCACAAATTTGTATTTGTCACCTGCTCCTCTAGGCCCTTGAGTTCACAAACCTGGGCTGAAGGATGTAATGTAACTTACAGTCCCTGGGTAACACAACTGCTAAGTGTTAGAGGTAGGACTTAGATTTGGGGCTGTCTGACTGAACCACCCTGCTGCTCTTCTCAGTTGTTTGAACCCAATCAGGGAGTTTTGGATCCTCCATCTGAGCATCAGAGACTCAGGTCCAATGTGTGAATGAGGAAGTCCACAAGAGTCCCTCTTTCCAGAGAGATGGAAATCTCTAGCTCTGTTTGAGTTCACTGTGGCAGTGAGGTAACATCTTGTGCTCAGGGCTTAATTTAGAGAGAAACCATTTCTTTGGTACATAGCATGTCTTTTCTGAATTGAGTACAATTGCTTTTCGTCCTCTGTTTTCTCATACTTTGGTTTTTGTTAACTGGTAGGTTGACTCCAGGAGCTGCCACCTTGCTCCAAGGTGAGCTGCCGAAAGGCAACACCAAGAGCTTGGATTTTGCACCAGTCCAAATGGAGGCAGAAAATGGGTTTATCTGTTCAGACTGTGGATGCATGGGGTTGATTGGGTCCCTGGGTGACAAGCAGGCAGGATGTTGGGCCTCCTGAAGAGGGCGGGAGCCCTGCAAGAGGGTGAGGCTTCCTGCATTTGGTGCTGGTTCATCCAGCTGTTTCCTGCTGATACAGAGGGTGGACAATGCCATAATGACTCCTTTCCAGCACTGTCTGTGAACGATAGCAGATGGTCCAGGGTCAGCCAGGGTTGGTGTCTGCACCAGTCACCTGCTTGCTGCCCATTGGGAGGAGCCAGTAGCACCTTGAGCCACTTTTCTGCTTGTTTTTATGCCCAGATCCCTTTGTGGCTGGGCTTCTTTCCGACTGTGTTTTTGGTTTTCCTGTGACTGTCCACACCCCTGCTTGAGCACAGCCAACCAGAGCTCTGTGACTCCATGCTGCCCAGCTGTCTGCCTGCTGTCCAGGCCTGGCTCCGCCAGTCCCGCCTTGCCCTGGGGCCAAGGTTCAGGGCATTGGCACTCTGAGAGGTTCTGAGTCTCTCTGCAGGCATCCAGGCTTGGATGAGCATCAGTGAGAGTAACAACTGTGCAATTCTTTAATCTCCTCCTGTGCTAGAGGATTAAACAATTTTTTGGTGGGTTTGTTATTATGTATTAGGATTTTTTTCAAAAAAAAGCTGTCATTTACTGTGTGTTTTCCAGGTTCCCATTACAGATACTAAGCACTTCACAAGGATTATACAACCTAATCCTTTCAGTAGCTCTCTGAGGGAGGGAGCATTGCCCCATTTTACAGATGAGGAACTGAAGTACAAGAGAATGAGGGTGTCTCAGGTCCTTCTCACTTCAAAGTCTTGTGACACTATTCTCTGGCAAGGATATGATGGGGAGGTTAAAAGACAGTTCAAGGCTGGGTACTTGTGGTCCAAACTACTCAGAAAGCTGAGGTAGGAGGGTCACTTGAGGCAGGAGTTCAATACCAGTTTGGGAAACATAGTGAGATTTTGTCTTTTTTTTTTTAAAAATTAAAAAAGTGTGAGAAGTGGAGATGGAAGATGAATAATTTGAAGAGGAGGAGGGAAAGATGAGCAGGCTTTGGTGCTTGTCCCTCCTGAGTTCAGGGTAAGGTGTAAAACACAATAAGAGTGGTGCTAACAGTGGGGGCTGCTAAGATAATTTGGAAGCACATTTTCAGCTGGTAGATCAACAGAAGACACTTAAAATCAGAAGTGGGTAATTCTTAGCCAGCAGGACACATTCAGCTGTTAGCCTAATTTAAACTTGGTCCATGTAGAATATGGAGATACAGTGCCATTTATGTCTAAAGTTGCAAAAATGCAACAGCACTTAAAATTAATTTCTGTAGGTATTTGACAGTTGGTATTGAGTTTTAAAAATATTCATTCATTATTCTGTTCCTTGGAATTTATACTAAGAAGGTTTTGTATATGTTTTAGCATTCATTGTAGCATTATTTATAGTAGCTAGAAATGGCAAGTGTACCAAATGCCTGACACTAGAAAATTAGTTATATAAAAAAATTTTTTTTGGTCTTTTTGAGACAGGATCTCGTTATGCAGTTCAGGCTGGCCATGTGCTTGCTCACTTTGTAGCCCAGGCTAGTCTCAAACTTGCGGCGATCCTCCAGCCTCAGCCTCCCGAGTGCTGGGATTACAGGCATGCACCACCATGCCTGGCTAGTTTTGTAAATTTTGATGCATTAAATTATAGTTAGTAGCAGCAAGACACTCTGGTGTGCAATTGCACAGTCAGATGACTGAAGGTAATGGTAGAGGGGATAGGGAATGATAGAGCACAGGTTCTGAATAGTTTACCTGAAATAAAAGTAAGTCAGTGCCCAAATACTAGCTTAAGCAAACTATTAGGGCCTAATGATATACAGGGGACAAAGAACAGGACCCTAAACAAGTGGGAGAGATATTGAAAGAAGTGAAATGAAAACAAAGCTGCTTGTTTTGTAGACTTCAGAGACCTACCTGCAACCTGTGGCTTTCTGCTGTCTTGTACATTGCTACCAAAAACTATAAAAGGCCAGCGAATTTAAACATTACTGTATCTGTCTTGACAGGACCACTCTCCAACGAGTGGGGACCTTTTTATTTTATTCTAATAAACACGCCTTTGGCCATTCCCCACTGCTTGCTGTTGGCTGTTTATTGGCTTCATTCTTCATTGCCCCAAAACAAGGACCCAAGAGCTAGTTCCAGTAATGTACTAAATATTTAAGAAAGCTACAAGGATAAACTTTTTTCATCATAAAGGAATGTTATATTTTTGAGGTGAGGTCTTTGTCCTGATTTAAATGTTTCATATTACGTATGTGGACTGGAACATCACATGTATCACATTGTACCCATAAATTTGCACAGTTTTGTTTTTGTATGTTGGATAAAAATAACTTTAAATAAAGTAAATTTTAGATACATTTGTTTGATGATCTGTTGCACAACCTTTTAAAATCATGTCCTCAGAAATTATATATGATGACTCACAGTAATGCTCCTGAAAATATCAAACTCATACTGTGAGATATAAAGCTATACATACTGTGAATCCTGATTTTTTTTAACAAAGTAAATAAGGACAGGTGAAATGCACCCAAAATGCTAATGGTAGTTAGTGGTTATTAGTGATTTTTCTTTTCTTTTCTTTTCTTTTATAAACTTTTATATAGCTTTTTCAGTGACTAATAAGACTGGAAAAGTAGAAGTGTCTGGGATTTCAGGGCCCCCTGAGGTACTTGGTGGGGTCTGCACCCCTTACCTTGTGAAGTGAGTGGGCTGAGAGTTCAGGAGTGTGGAGAGTTCAGGGAGGGACTCCTGTTTTGGGTCCCTTCCCTTCTCTCACATTCTTCCCTTCTAGTTTTCTCCCTTAATTGGACATAGATTTATAACTGAAGGACAGTTTTTAAAAAAGTGTATTTTATTATTATTATTATTGGTTGTGTTTCCCAAATGCTATGATGAAAGACATTTTGTATTTCTCAGTCTCAAAACTCTAATTCAAACTCCTTTCTACAGTGTGATTCCAATTGATTTTTTCTGTCTGAATTTTCTCTTCCTGCCTTCAAAGGCCTCTGCAAGCCCAGTGTAAGGTGGTGCCTCTTTGCTGTGGCCTGTTGGGCAGTAAAAGGGAGAGGCAAGCCTGCTCTTCAGCAGTTTGACGGTAACTTTGGAATTGACCCTTGGTGAGCCAGAGGACTTTTTACTGTCTAACTCAAGAAAAGCCTTTTTGTTTGTGTTTTGTAAACTCTTTTTCTTTCTTTCTTTCTTTCTTTTTTTTTCAGGTGCTTACGCCACTGAGCTAAATCCCTGGCGCTATTTTTTGAGACAGGGTCTCAATATGCAGGTCAGGGTGGCCTTGAACTCACTTTGTAGCCCAGGCTGGTCTCTCACAACGATCCTCCTGCCTCAGCCTCTTGAGTGCTGGGATTAAAGGCATGTGCCACCACAACCGGCTTGTAAACTGTTGATCAGGGTTTAGCATATCACCTGGCATTTTGAGGCTTAATACCTGCTCTTGGGATAATGCTAGCCTTTGTGGCAGTGTTCACTCCCTACAACAGATACTTCCTTCAGCTCGCTGTATTCAGGTGTGCAGAGAAAATGTAATTGGTGAAGGAAGCTAAGGCAGGAGGATCATTTGAACCCTGGAATTTAAGACCAGCCTGGACAACGTAGAGAAATTTTGTTTTTTAAAAAGTAATTTAGAGTAGTAAGAAAATGAGTTTGGAATCAGAGCTTCAGATCAAAGTAGACCTTTCTCTTAACTTCTTGGAGTCTCACTTCTCTGTAAAATAAGTAGAAAAAAATGGGTAGAATATGACCACATTGTGGTTTTTCTTTTTCTTTCTTTCTTTTTTTTTTTGGTACTGGGGATCAAACTCACAACCTTGTGCTTGCCAGGTAGGCACTTAGGCCACTGAGCTAAATCCCCAGCCCTATTTTTTGAGACAGGGTCTCACTATGCAGTTGAGGCTGGCCTTGAACTTGCTTTGTAGCCCAGGCTGGTCTCGAACTCACAATGATCCTCCTGCTTCAGCCTCCCGGGTGCTGGGATTAAAGGCATGTGCCACCACGCCTGGCTAGAATAAGACCACATTGGATGTTGTAAAGATTAAGTGAACTAGTGCTTGCAGTTGCTTAGTGGGGTGTCAATAAATATCCTGTTGGAGTTAAAATATTAATATTATTTATGGGAGAAAATATCCTCCATTTGCTCTGGGCCAGGAAGTGGTTCTGTGACTTTTACCTCTTGGATCTGGGCCTTACTACAACTTTTCCCCCAGCTCAGCCCTAAGAATCCCTCTCTCCTTATTTTTGACCTGTAAACACAGAAAGTTGACTCCTTGAGTTTCTTAGATGTTTGAATTCATTGGGCAAAACGCTTTTGGAATCCAGAGGGCCTGTTTTCTGATTGTCTTTAAGCCCAAATGCCCGCATTCTCTCAGGAAATCCCTTTCTGACTTATGATGTGGAATCACCACTTTACTCCTCACTGGATGAAGCAGGGACGAATACTTGAGGCTCAGCAGGTCATAACCATCACCACCAGTGTAGTTCTTTTTCATTTTATTTATTGTAGCAAAATACAAATAACATAACATTTACCATTTTAAGTGTACTGTTCAGTGGCATTCTATATTTACATTCTTTCATTGGCATCTATCTCCAGAACTTTTTCATCTTCCCAAATTGAAACTCTGTCCTTATTGAACAATAACTTCTATTTCCTCTCTCCTTTCAACCTTCTCTCGCTATCATTTTAATTGTTGAAGATTCTTTATATAAGCAGAGTCACATAATACCTGTCGTGCAGTGACTGGCTCATTTTACTCAGCATGATGTCTTCATGACTCCTCCATGTCATAGCATGTGTCAGGATTTCCCTCCTTTGATGGCTGCATGATGGTCCATCATATATAGCCCAGTTTGCTCTTCTACTAGTCAGTTTGTGGTCACTGGGGTTGGGTCTTGCTTTTGGCTACTGTGCACCGTCTCATCTTAAAATTAAAGTCCCACTGTCTTCCTTTGGAGTGGCTCTCCAGTGCACATGTGCACACACACTCATGTAATTGAAGCTATGGATATATACCTTGAGTAACCTTGAGTAATCGCATGTGTATTCTCAGCTAAATTCCTGTATACTGGAGCCATTTATCTATTTCCTTATCAGACTGAAAATGCTCTGTGCCTAGGAATATGGTTAATAATTCTTCACTCAGCTCCTGAGGGTCTGTTTTAGGAAGTGGGAAAGGATCTTGGTTAGGAACACAGGGTTCTGAGATCAAGCCACAGGGCTTGGCATCCTGATTCCACCACATATTAATTTGTCATTGCATGAGTCACTTAACTTTTCAATACTTGGTTTGTCTACTTTTGAAATGGTGGTGATGAGATTAATTACTTCAAAGGACTGTTGTGAAATCACAGAAGGAATGAGATGATTCATGTATTGAGTTTAGTATAGTGTCTGATACATTATGATCTCTTAAAGTTCAGCTTATTAAAAAATTAAGACCTCCACATCCTTTTATACTTTACATCTTTCATCTTAGTTCCCTTGGGAGGTAACTGAAATGTAAGATGAATGGATCTCATTGCGTGGATTGGACTCCATGAGTCCCAGGTAGAGAACAAGCCTTGCTTATTGCTGGCCCAGGGCCCCTCCCTTACCCCAGGAGAGTGGACCTCAAGCCTGCCCATCCCCTTCTTAGGTACCTTCTCTGCTGCCTCTTACAGGGACTATTTATTAGTGAGATGAGCTTGAAAACTATGGGAGGCCTTTGGCAGAGCGCACCTTTGTGGTTTCTTTAGGGCTGCATGGTGGTAGTGGCTAGTGAGTCAGTTCTGTGAGGCTTTTGGAGTTCCCGAGGTCCCTGGCACACTGTCAGCCACATGCTTGGTAGCTCATCTTGCCCGACCAGCTTGGGAAACCCGAGCCCCTAGTGTCTATCAGAGCAGCACACTGGAAAGATCTGGTTGAATATTTGGCAGGGACAGGAGGCAGAGTGTGATTTCTCCTTAAAGCTGGTGAAAACAGAAGTTGTGCTATGTTTTTTTTTTTTTTCCCCTCTAACAAAAATTTCCCAAATATTTACCAGGTCCTCTTACATTTTCTTCTTAGTGTTTGTTTCTTGGCCACAGCAAGGCGGGGATAAATGTTCTGTTGCTTGGACAGGAAACAGAAGGCAGGGGCCAGGTGAATGGAGTGAGAAGTGTTGACCCTAGTCTGGCTGGATTCTGGTGGGTGAGGACCCTTCTCAAGACTGGTAATTAGCGTTGGCCTGTGGTATGGTGGCAGAGTGGGAACTTCCCAGCCATGTGACCTTGAGCAGGTGTCCTCACCTTTTAGTCCCAGTATCCCTGTGGGCATGACATGGCAATGAGATGATCTGTGTGAAATACTTAGCACAGCATCTAGGCCACTGAAGTGCTCCCAAAATCTAGTTCCTTCTATTTTTATTGGCAAATGTTATTTCTGTTGCTTTCAACCTGCCATTTCTTCTCACCTTTTCTCACTTCCGATGTACCCTGATGCTGTTAGGATCTCTGTATGCTTGTCTTGGTCCCTGCTGTCCTCTGTGAAGCCTACTTGAGAAGTTTCTCAGTTCTGCCACACTAGATTTCAAGGTCATCTTGGCTAATCCCTGTCTAATGTCCGTTCCTCCTGAGCAACTCCCTTGCTTGATCTCACTCCCTCCTCTGATGGGGTATTCTCTACCTCCTGAGACTGTCTACTCGAGTTTCGTAATTTTCTTCATGTTTTTGAAAAAAAAAAAACAAAACAATATTTATACAGCCCTTTATGATCCAGGATCTGGTAGGCACATTCATTGCCTCACTTCTGGCCCCAACACGCCTTCTGATTGATGGTATTGTTCCAGTTTTCACAGAGGAGGAGACCAGTTCCCTCCAAGACCAAGTGAACAGTCATGTGCAAGTGTGTGACGGTGGGCCTTGGTTAACCCCGGGGGTTTTGGTGCCACCCCTAACACCCTTCTCTACACTGATGATGGCTTGGAGTGCAAGGGCTAATTGCCCAGGGTCATGAGTTTGAATCTCAGCTCCTCTACTTACCAGGTGACTATGGCTCACTACTACCCATTATAGGTATCTGCTTTTTCACCTGAAAATGGGAAGGCCAATTGTCTTGGCTCCATGGAACTATCATGCATATTCAGGGAGAGAGGCCTCAATACTTGTGAGGCTTCTGGGATGTTTCTGATGTGTGGCATCAGCTATGATGGGTTCCGGGCTTCTGGGAGGCTCTGGACTCAGAGCTGGCAGAGGAGTCTTGTCTGTTGATCGCTTTGGGTAGATGTGTGAGTATTAGACATAGGGGTCTTGCCCCTCCTGAAGTCCTCATCATATTTTAAAACTTTTTTAAAAATTGCGGTAAAAAATATGTAGCTATTTTATTAAAATATAATTCTGTGGCATTACGTATATTTCCTGTGTTGTAAAACAGTCACCACAACCTGGTTCCATAGCTCATCACTGCAGACAGAAGCCCCACACCCTTTACCTGTCACCTCAGTCTCCCCAACCCCTGGCAACCAAGGATGGGATCTGCTTCCTCTGGTGGACTTGCCTGTTCTAGACACTTTACATGAATAGAATCACAGAATATGGGGCTTTTTGTGTCTGGCTTATTTGATTTAGCATAATGAAATCTTTTAGGTTTATCCATGTTGTAGTGTGTAGCAGTAGTTCATTCTTTTATGGCTGAGTAATATTCCATCATATTTATATGTTGTTTATCCATTCTTCTGTTGATGGACATTTGGATTGTTTCCACCCTTTGCTGTGAGTAGAGCTGTTGTGAACATTCATATACGCATTTTTGTTTGGACACCTGTTTTCAATTCTGTGGGGTATATACCTAGGAGTGGAATTGCTGGATCATATGGTAATTCTGTTTTACATGTTGAGAAAAAGCCAAATTGTTTTTCACAGCAGCTGCACAATTTTCATTCCCACTAGCAGTGTGTGAGTGTTCCAGTTTCTTCACATTCTTGCCAATAATTGTTGTTTCCCATATTTTGAAGAAGTTATAGACATCCTAGGTGAGAAGTGGCATCTCCTTGTGGTTTGGATGTACTTTTCCCTGATGACTAAAGATGTGAAGCCTTCTTCAGTTTTAATATTCCTGCATTCTTCTGACCCAGTTCACAACTGTTCCCATGGTCCTATTCATGCTTCTCAAAAGGGGGCCTCATTCATCTAGATCCTGTTTAAAAGCCCAGCTCTCTGGGCAGGATTCCAGCAAGGCAGGGACTGGTCAGAGAAGGGTACTCTACTTTTCTGCTTGTAGAAATGCTACCTGTCCATATTCTGTCTCTGCTGGCCATGTGCAGAGTTCTCAAGATTGGAATTCTTTGTCCTATATGGCCATGAGCTTTCCCTCTGCCCCCCCAGTAGGTGGCTGCCTCCTTCCATGCAGTGCAGGGTGAGGACAGATGTGTCTTGCAGGCTGGCATGGAGCCCTTCCTCCTCACCTTTGGGGTGCTTAGTAACTCACCAGATTGCTGTTGGCTCCTGCCTGAACTTTCCCATCCCTCCACAGGATGAACCCTCCTCGGAAACTTGTCCCTCCCAAGTGTGATTCAGAGCCACTGTTCTGCATCTCTTGGGTGGGTCTATGGTTTCAGGCCTATTTCTGACTGTGGAATCAAAGCCTGTCCCTCTGTGAAGGAATCTCAGGCATGAGTGAACAGATGGAGGAGGTACTGGAGCTGGGGGAGGGGGTTGCTGGGGGTTTGTCCCTGTGTTCAGAAACCACTCCAACATCTGCCCCTGTAGCCTCATCCTCTCAGGAGCCTGTCCTCAAGATCTAGCCCAGTGGCATGGGCACCTCCTAAAGTGCAGGCTGGTCTCCTGCATGATGTATTTTGTTGACTGTAAATAGTATTTCACTGTTATGTGAAAATTTGCTTGCTGTAAAAAAAAATGTGAAAATGCTAGAGTTAAATGTGAGTCCCTATCCCACACCCTAATCCAGGAAGGGTGCAGGCAAAGTGGTGTGAATTCTGGATTCTTCTGGATCTTTTATTCCAGTGCATTCTTTGTTTTGTGTACTTAACTCCAAAACGAAGAATATCATCAGGGTAAGTATATCAAGCAAAATAGGCTCAGGTGTGCCCTAAAATGGTGCTGCCTTAACAGACAAGCTTTGTGATTTTTTGCTCTGACTGACTGGTGTTCAGATGTAACTAGGGGATACTGGGGACAGAACCTGGAGGGAGAGGAGGTTTCCAAGGATCAGGCATCATGAAAAAGTATTTATGAAGCGGGATAGAGGGATTGACTATCACTTACTGATCGGAACAGGGGCAAGAGCCAGACTGCCAGGATCAGTTCCTAGTTTGGCCTTCTCTTCCTGAATGCCTGTCAGCTATGGAAGCTCCCTTGTTCTCAGTTATAAGCAGTGTGAACTCCAGGTCTGTGGTGAGGGTTTGTTCCTTCAGAATAGCTCCTAGAAGGTACTTTGTGGTGGTGAACTGGTGTCAGGCTCCAGGCAAGCGCCTGCCTTCCTGTGTCAGGTCGGCTGGGCCTGTGGCTTAGGGCCTTCCTCATTGGTCTTTCCCCTGTGGGTTACAGCTAGGACAGAATGAACCCAATCATCCTGCTGAAGACAGCACTCTCACCCTAGCATGTGTGCTCCATGTGTTTTCACTGTTGAATGACTGAGGGATGGTTTGAGACGTTCTTCTCTCTGAAGATGTTTGCATTATGAAAACAGTTATACACTAGGTGTTAACAGTTGCTGCCACACTTAAGGATAAATTAGTACTGTGGATAATTTGACCCAAAAGGGACCCACGTGATGATTCTTCATAGTCCAAATGAGAACTTCTTAAGGTTTGAGAAAGGAAAAACTTGCTAGGCATGTGACACAGCCACTTAGGGAAGCCAGCCAGGGCTGGCCTTGTCTCTTCATCCTGTCTGTCTTATTCATTTGACAGAGGACCAGCCTAGTGACTGTTAGTCCTGTCTGTATAGTGGATGGGCCAGCACATAGATGGGCCTTCCAGAAGATGAGGCAGCAGCTCTCCACACAAGAGGTGGGAAGTATTTGGGGCTCTCAGGTACATTGTGGTCTGGCCCTTAGGGCCAGTTCTCAGCTCGTGGATGTGAGCCCTATCTGAGAGGCATTCTGGTGGAAAAGATGGACTGTAATTAAGGTACTCTGGCTCAGGGGGGAAGCCTGAGAGAGATGGGGTACAGTGGGCACCAGCAAACTGTCTTTGTACAAAGTGGAGGAAGAAGACCAGCATGGCCAGCCTAGGCAGGGGAGGGAGGCCACCCAGGGAGATGGCAGGTTCAGGGATGGTGTCTGATGTACCTGTACCTCCTCAACCAGCACCCGTGCAGCATCCTGGCTGCAGGAGAGTTGCTTCAGTTCATACAAGGATGAGCAAACAGTGCTGTTCCTCCTGGAGCCCCTGGGACTCCTGAGGGCTAGCCAGCAAGCCGTCGAATTTCTTGGGGAGGTATTGCACATTTTTGTCCTTTATGCACCTACTGGTTCCTTCTCAATTCTACCAGATCAGGTTAGCCATTGTGAGGCTGTGAAGACGTGCCGATGGCCTTCTACTTGCTCCCCACCTTTACTGTTTGTGTCAGCCACTAGATGGCAGCAGGACACCTGTCAGTTTCTTGTGCGTGCTGATTGTATTCACATGGAGTCCTGGTTATCAGTAGATCACTTGTCACTTGGATGGCATGGGGTCTCAAATTCCACATTTCCCTGGCTCAGGTGTGGGTATGAGGGAAGACTAGGACGAAGGCAAGGTAGCCCACAGTGCTCTTGAGAAGTGCTCTTCTCAGCTCCAGCTGTTTCAGGGTTGCAAGTTGACCTTTCAGGACTCTGTAATGTCACCCAGTCTTAACAGAGCTCCAACGAGGTGTGGGGGAAGAGTCTTTGTAACATCTCCCTTGCTGAGCTTTTAGTGCTGCAAAGGGACTAGAAGCTGAAATCTAGTGTCTCTGAGGAGTTACCAGTTAGCAGAAGATGCAGGGGAGTTTGGCAGCAGATACAGGTGTTGATGGGTGTGATGGTAGAGGGACATGGTAGCTCCTGGCCAGGGAGGGACAGTGGCATAAGACTGAGGACATGGGCTCCATTGGCAGTGACACACAGTAATAGCAAGTATGTGTGGAGGGCTGCGTGAGCCTGGAGGCACAACCCTTCAGTCCTATCCATCTGTTTGTCCACCCCTCAGAGCAGCTGGTCTTGTTGCCTTGCTGAGCAGGGCCTTGAGTCAGGGTCACTGAGAAGCCACACACACTCCTAGGGTTGTCTTAAGCACTGTCATTCCTGCTAGCAGTGCCTTGTGGAGCCTTAGCCTTATGTCAGGGGCCAAGTGGGCTCTTCAGCTTTGTGAGAACTCCAGCAGCTGCGGGACAGGAATCTAGAGGAGGTTGATCCCTGGCCCTTCCCAACTTTCCTTGGGCCATGCTCTTCCGGTCCTATATCCATCCTCCCTGGAAGACTGCAAGAATGTACTTCTGGAGCCCAAGCCATGTCCTGACTTCCTGATGGTTCCACAGCCCTGCCCCCTGCTTCCTGCTTCCCTCTCGGTGTCATACGTGGAAGGTTTTGCCAGTGAACACAGCTTCAGTGATGCCCCTCACATGCTTTACTAGGCCTGTACTGGGGCCCAAGGGAATGCTGCCCCATATTGCCATTTCACAGCTTTCTGCTTTCTATCCTAGGCTCCAGTCCTGCCTGGCTCATCCCCACCCCCAGCTCCAGCTGCAGTCTGCCTGTTGTGCTCCTGGCAGTAGGTTTGCTGAGGTGGGGTGGGGGCTTTTTCCTCTTGGCCTCTTCTCTCTCGATTACATCAGCTTACAGCCAAATACCCTTGGGGTCTGGTAAGGGAGGGCTTTTTATTAATTTTTTTCCAAGGGAAATAATTCCACCTCTTGTCACATGAATTTCTGTGTTCAGCTCTTCAGGGGGCTTGACTTCCTTCCCTCATCCTTTCCCAGCCCCCTAGATGCACTGGAGAGGGGTAGCTTGGTTTCCTCAACTGAGGGCTGCTGTTGGCACTGGGCTGCTGAGAAGGTGTTATGGGCTGGGTTTGGGTCCTGGCTGTCCTGCTCCTGGGGTGTGACCTCAGGGTAGCCTTTCCCCTCTCTGGGTCTCACCTTCTGTAGGTTGGCCTCTGTCCTCTGTGGATGATGAGGGTGTAGTTCAGTGGTTCTTGACCTGAAATGGAGGTCTGTGACCCCATCTGTCTCTCATCCCAGGGCTGGCCCCAGATCTGGAACTGGAAGAGGCAGAAGGCTGGGAGACTGGCACAACTTTTCTAGAGGAGGACAGATCTCACTTGGAAGGGCTTGAGGTGTAGGATCAGCCAGGAAGGAGAACAAACTGTTTCTTTCTGGTTTGCTTTTACTTCTCTAAGAGTCACAGATGTGACTCAGGTGAATAGGTTAGATGGATAGAGACCCCAGTGTCCTGCCTGCCCCCAGCTGCCTCTGTTATAGCCAGGAGACCCTTTCCTGGGCCTCTCTTCTTATATCTACCGTCCCCTTCCTTTGTGCCACCTTCTCCCCATACCCTTTCCTGGTAGCTGACCCCAGACTCCCAGCATGCAGGCAGGGCAGGTGCTGAACTTCCTGTTTGGGGGTGTGATTATGAGGTTCCAGGCCCCTTTTCTGCCTGTCTTCCCCTCTGTCCACCTCTGAGTATCCCTCAGCCCAGAGCTGTGAGCCCCAGCTCTTCCACGCACAGCCTCAGGACTGAGTCTTGAGGCAGCCCCTGCCCAGGGCCCACATCTGGCTGAAGGCTCAGTTTTCCTGGCTGTAAATTGCCTCCTGCTGCCCCCTGGCATCCTCTCAGGTTTCAGTCTCACTCACCCTGTGTGTGTGTGTGTGTGTGTGTGTGTGTGTGTGTATGGGGGGAGACCATAGCGAAGACCAAGTTATTGTTCCCTCTTTGTCTGACGCCAAAATGTTAGGCAGCATTGTTAGTGACTCCCCAGTCTCTGTGTTAGTGAGCTGTGGTTTTTTAACAGAAGATGAAGCAGGGACCAGTTTGGAGTAGATTCCCACTTTTCTGTTCACATTGCCCTCCTCCCCTCTTCCTTACCCTACCAGAGGCCAGCCTTGCTGGGCCTGTGTCCCTTGGCCGTGGAGGGAGAAGCTTTCTCCTTAGAACCTAGCTCATGATATGGGGCAACTAGGA
Organism: Dasyprocta punctata; assembly: GCA_004363535.1. Classification (NCBI taxonomy): domain Eukaryota; kingdom Metazoa; phylum Chordata; class Mammalia; order Rodentia; family Dasyproctidae; genus Dasyprocta; species Dasyprocta punctata. The sequence goes on from RJWM01000679.1 coordinate 42,079, forward strand.
GTGTTAGGGTTCTTGTCAAACTGCCTGGCCTCTTGCACTTCCTTGATATAGGCCTTGATCTAGTATTCAACCTTACCGATCTCCTGAGCCCCACTATAGCCTCTCAGATGGGTTTTCTATCCCTCCTGTAACTCAGGCATTTGTCAGGTGCTCAGGCCATGGCACTCACATTGCCCCACTCATGTGCCCATAATTGTAGATGCTACCTGGTGTGCTGGGATGGTTCCTTACTACAGAATTGGCCTCTTACTGCCACAGCTCTGGGAAACCTGGTGGGGAAGTGGGGGTGTTTGAGTACTCCTCATGTGTCTGTGGACCAGGGCTCATCTGTAGCAAGGTGAATCCAGAAATGGAAAGTAAGCAGTTAGGGGTGCTCCTAGCACTGGACATAGCTGTGACGCTTTAGGTCTTTGGGTATTCTAGGGGTAGCTGCAGGGGACTTTTGGAATTTGGTGGCTGGAACCAAGGAAACTCTTAAAAGACTTTCCGCTGAAGCTGAAGGACTTCTCCCATTGAACAGGGTAGAGGCTGGTGTGGGTGTTAGCTATGCCTTGGTCTAGATTGGATGGGAAATAAAAAGTACATCTGCTGTAGATCAGCTGAGAAGTACTGCTCTTGGCATTCCAAACCTGCAAGAAAGTCCCTGAAAGGAAACTGAGGTTTTCTCAGGAAATGCTGATAGGATTTTAGATTTGGCATAGGATATTGAGAAATTTAGCAAGTTTGATGATGAGAGCCCAAGGAAAATTCAGGATTTCCTGGGAGAATTTGAATGAGGATGGTGTGTAGCTTGGTGTGGGAAATTTAGGGGGTACTTTGGACTTTGTAGTAGAGGACATGGGGATGTCCTCTGGTCAGGTATGGGAAGCCCAGGGTGAGACTTTATGAAGTCAGAGAATGTAGCTTGAGGTTCCATGAGTGAGGACACAGGACATTCTGATTTCCTGGTGAAGGACAAAGGAAAGAGTGGGCTCAGAGATGTGGGCTAGCGAGGGCTTTATTTGGAAGATTTGGAGGAAACTTGGATGTGTATGGAGTAGAGACCAAACCATTTCAGGAAATGGCCAAAGGGCAGCAGTGGGCATGGGCTACAAGAAGGGGTGGGATTCACAGTAGAAGCCAAAGGGGAAGTTGGGGTTCTATACTGGCACTCAGAGGGGTCCCATGAGACTCCATTGATGAGGACCAAGGTCTTTGGGGTCCTGGCCAAGGGGGAGGTTTCAGTTTTGTATTACCAAGGTGTTTTTAGAAAAGGAAGCTAAAAAGGATCTCTTCCTTTGTCCACTTAAACCTTGCTTCTCTGTTAGACCCTTCTATTTTCTCCTTCTTTTCCAGCCCTCTGGATGCAAGGATAGTCATGCCTAAGCTGTGTACACATAAAGGTGTCGGGACGCAGACCTTACCCTTCTAAGTGTGACCCCTGGTGGTTTTTCTAGCTTGTCCCCTTGGCTGTCAAGATGGCACTAATGGACGTCCTTGTCTGTCTCTGCAACACACTATGATACTCTTCATCTTGGTGCCTGTGCCCTTTCTCTTGCCCCACCTCTGCCCTGCCAAGTCCCACACGTCGTTCAGGAGCTTGTGGGAGGCCTGCCTCTCTGAGAAAGTCTGGTGTGACATTATGTACCCTCCTCACCTCCTCTGCAGCCCCTGGCATTTGCTCTGGTCCTCATTTGCCCTTGGTTGTATGATGATGGTGCCAGTTCTCATGTTTTCACCCAGAAGCAGGCTCTGTGGGGTTCAGCATTGTTGCTCGCATAACACGAGCCAGTGTCTAGAGCATATGTGCTGCAGTGGGCTGTTTGTATCACTGAAAACCCTAAAAGGTTTGCCATCACTGGCCTAGAGTGTGTGTCTGACTGCTCACCCTGCTATGGCAGTTCCCTTCGCCTTCCCCTTTGCAGAGTAGCAAATCAGCAGAAACTACCTGCCCTGAGTGGGCAACCCTCTAAGGCTTGAACATAAGGGCTTGTCCCACACTGCTTAGCAGGGGACCTGTGATGTCAGTAACTTGGGAGAACTTAGGGCTTCTCTCCTGGAACCAGCAGAGTCTCCATATTTCTCATCATGCTGACCGTGTTTCTGTCTGGGCCTTTTCCACCAGGCCAGCACAGAGGATGTGGGGACAGGTGTGATGCTAGGTGCTTTCTCGTGGCTGGATACTTTTAGGACACCAGTGTGGCAGGCATGTCTCACAGATGAGGAGACGGAGGCTCGTGTACAGCTGTGTGTTTACTGCAGGCCAAATGCTGGGTCCCATGCTGCCTGCTGCTGTAGGGTGGGTGCTGCTGAACTCAGGACCTGCCTCTCTCCCTTGCCCCAGCCTTGAGCTTATTTCAGGGCATACACTTCAGGGCTTCCTTCTGGGCAACCAAGTTCCTCTTTTCTCCAGTTGAGACCCAGGCCCCCCGCCACCCGATAGCTGGATGGGATCCAGGTTGGTTTTCGCTTTTGGGCTGCCCCTCCCTTGCTTCTCCCTTCCTCCTTTCCTGCATGGAGTTGTTGCCATTCCCAGGCTGGTCTGAGATGTAGGGAAAGGGCTGGGGGATGAAAAGTGATATGTAAATGTAAGGCGATGATTATTTATTTGACAGGGACAGCTGCCTGTGGTAAAGAATGTAATCTAGTAATCCTTTTGTGAAAATTGGATCCGAGGCTCAGCACGCAGCCTGAAACAGCAAAAGGCTATTTCCCCTACCTCCTCTGCCTACCCCCATTCCCATCCACTGTGCTCTTACAGATTTATGGGTCTTCTCACACACCTGCACATGTGGCCCTAGAAGCATGTGCATGTGATGTTCACAGGTTCTGTGTCCTGGTAGCATGTCTCTCTATGTGTGCAGCATACACATACATACACACTGTCTTACTTTTGATTTTTTGGTGGTTGTTCACATCTTACCTAACCGTAGTATAAGTGTCAAGATGAAGAAATTAACATCAGTACAATATTACTAACTAAACCACAGACTTTATTTAGAGTTCACCTCTTTTCTCACTAATGTCATTTTTACTCCAGGGTCCTTTGTATTTAGTTGTCCTATTTCCTTCGGTCCCTCCTGCCTGGCAGTTGCTTTGTTTTTATCTTTCATGACCTTGACCTTAACTGTACAGAAGGGGACTAGTCTGTTCCTTTGTCAGTGGTGTCTCACTTTGGGGATATCCGGTGTATTCTCAAGATTGAGTTGAGGCTATGTGTCCTGGACAGGACACCATGGCAGTGGCACTGTATCCTTCTCAGTGTGTGGTGTCAGGGGGCACATGGGAACAAGCTGAACTCCTAGTGATAATACCTTTGATTCTTTGGAGGAAGAGATGTTGGCCATGGCTCTCCACGTGAAAACTACAGGTTTTTTTTCTTTCAAATTCATAAATGTTTAGGAGCAGATATTTTGACACTATGTAAATACTCATCCTCCAAATGTCAGCATGCCTGCAGTGTTTCTTTTGTGGTGTTTGACTAATGATAATTTTCTCTTTCCTTCATTTCTTCTGCATTTATTAATTGGAATTCTCCTGGAAGACCTGCTCTCTCATTTCTTCATTTATTCAATTAACAAAGTTATTTTTATCACTACAGGCTCAAAATATATAACATAATAAATGTGTCGATATGATATGTCAGAAATATATTTATTTTATTCCATGGATTCTAGTTTTTTTTTTTTTTTTTTTTTTGCGGCACCAGGGATTGAACTCACAGCCTCGCGCCTGCCAGACAGGCACTTAAGCTGCTGAGCCAAACTCCCGGCCCTGGTTTTTTGAAGCAGGGTCACACTATGTAGCTCAGGCCGGCCTTGCGCTCGCGTTGTAGCCCAGGCCGGCCTCGAACTCACAACGCTCTGCCTACCTCAGCCTCCCGAGTGCTGGGATTAAAGGCGTGCGCCACCACGCCTGGCTCATGGATTCTAGTTATAATTCAGTGCTATATTCTGTTGCTCAAATTGCTTCAGCTGTAGCCATTGGGACCTACTTCAGTTGGATAGATACGTCACTATCCTTTGTGAGCATTCCTTCTTTCTGGCATCACAAAAGCCTCTAGAGTCATGTTGCTGTACCTACTGTAGCCCTAGTCACTTACCTCAGTGCCTGTCCTTCCGCTGGAGAATGGTGTTTAGATGCCGAGATACAGGCACTAGATGTGCTTGTTCCTGTTGGGGTGCCGTTGCTTCTCGGCACTCTCAGAACAGAGCTAGGAAGTGTGTCTGCCAACTTATGCATGCACACACATCTATATTTCTGCTTATATTGTTAAAATCATGAATTCATGCTGGTTTTTACTTGCTTTCACCATGGCAATTTTAGAGTTGAGATGAACCTGGGAAATCAAGGTTTCTCACGAAGCACAAAGACAGAAGTTTGGAGATCTGACTGAAGTGACCTGAGCAGTCATAGTAGATTTGAGGCTAGAACTCAGATCACTGGGTGTCCAGCATAATCTCCCCACTGTGATGGGCCTGGCAGACCCCAGGGGTATCATTTAACTGTAATGAGTTGAACAGCAGCCCCCAAAATCATGTCATACCTTTGCAGATGTAATCACATTAAGATGAGTCATGTTGGGTTAGAGCACACCCCAGGCTGATGACTGAGATGGAAGTTTGGACACACAGATGAAGGAAGACATCTGTGAAGAAGCAAGCAGAGATGGGAGCAGTGTATTTCAAGGATTGCCAGCCACCTCTGGTAGTAACCGGGCAAGGAAGAAGTCTCCCTGGTTGAGAGAACGTGGCCCTGTGCACACTTGATCTTGACCTTTAGCCTCTAGAATTGAGACGTGGATTTCTGTGCTTAGAGGCACCTGGTTTGTGGTAGTTAGGAACATTGCATGGTGGAATTCTTAGTGAGTGTTGCTTTCTATCCTCTGTGCACATGGGGACAACTTCTCCCAGGCTCAGCCCTCTCACCCTTGGCACCCTGGCTTTTTCTTGAGAGTGAAAGAGATTTGTTAGCATGGAACCCTCAGCCAGGGCCACCCTTCAGTGACATCTGCATTTGGGTTAAATTCAGACCCTGAGATCTTGGATTCTGAACCATAACACCAATGATACTTATTGCTCTTTCCTGTTATCCCAAAGCATTTATGTTATGAGGATACCTGACTTGTATACTATGTTTCTTTGCCATTCTCTTAACTTCAAGCCTGTCATGTTGCTTCGTTGCCTTGTGTAACTCAAGGGCACCTCCTAGAAAATGGTTCTACTCGTTTTCATATACCAAGTTCTTTCCTAAGGTTCTCCTCACACCCTATCATGAGTACACCATGTGAGCTGCCACTCTGGGCATCCTTGGGTGGAAGGCGTGCAGTTCACTGCTTGGGCAGTGGGGTACTCCAGCCCTGGGTTCAGAGCTGAGGTTACTTTCATGTGCCTTAGCCTTGTGAGCTCATACTGCTGTCTAAGCATGGCTCAAGGCTTCCATAACTGGGCCAGCTCATGGTGCTCTTGCTCTGCATCCTTCACTCGGCAGCGTCTTATATCAAATGGCCTTTTTACGTCAACAGGTGTTGACTGCATACTTGCCTGAGGCTCCTCCAGGGCAGAGGCCTTATCTTTCACTTGGTTTCTTACGGGTTTTCTCCTCCTTTATGCGGGGGGCATAGGAATACTTTCTCAACACATCTTGCTACCTTAGAAGATTCCCAATTACATATGGAGATGTTGAGAAAAAGAGAAGACTTCTTGCTCTTCACTTTACCTCCCAACAGCACATGCACATGAAGGCAGGCAAGAATGGATACCAGGTGTCTGAAGCATCCCAGCAAGCCTCTCTGCCAGGATCACTGTGTCCTGTTCTTTCCTCATCTCTGTCCAGATGGCTGGGGGGAAGGCATGGCTGGCATTAACCAAGGTGATGTATGCCCACCTGGGGCTCAAAGCAGAAAGCATCAGGAGTGTCAGGCTGGGAAATCGGAAATGAAAGGGCTGTGTGATGGCCAGCAGAACCTCCTACCAGGGCACTGTTCTGAGATCACCTGTGATGGGCTTCATTAACACAGCACAGGGGAGGGAAACCTCTTGGCTTGCTGGAGAGACAGATGGGCTGCAGACTCCTGCTGGTCCTGCAAGCAAACCATAGGGCACTCAGGCTTGACAGTGGCCTTCAAGTGCCAAGCTCCTGTAGACACAAATACAGGGACTTTTCCCCACTCAAGTTGTGTGTCCCAGGCAAGTCTCTTCTCGGGCCACAGATTCATCATCTGTAAAATGGGAAGATTGGACAAGAGCATCTTCTAGGTCTTTCTCACCCTGACATAGCCTAGGTTTATGACCCGTGGTAGTTAGGGGTTGTGGCGAGAGGGGTTAGAGCCCACTGGAAGAGAGGATGTTTTCCTTCTGTGTCTCCCCCAGAGGGCCTTGGGCAGCTGGGGTCAGGAAGACCTTATGGAGATGTTGGTCGCTGAATAGGCAGAAAAGATTTTTCTTTCTGCCCAGTCCTTTGATGTTCTGTTTGTTATTTTTCTCACTGTCTTGCTTCCAGCTTCCGTCTTTTCTATAGGTATTTACTAAGTGCCTACCTACTCTGTTAGGAACACAAGGTGCACAAGACAGACAAGGTTATGTCTTTTGTGGCACCTGAGGTCTGGTGGAGGAAGACAGGCGTTAGACCAACAACTGCATGAGTAATTAATGAATTAAGTAAGTTCAAATGCCTCTGTGCACTCTGCCCTTCTTCTTTGGTCTCCTTTTTTGGTTTCCTCCACTCTCTTCCTCTTTTCTCCAAGTCCTTCTCCCCTGCTTTGTCTTTGTGGCCTTTTTTCACCTCCTCAAGGCTGAGACCTTCCTGGGATTGAAAACTTTCTCAGGCCAAAAATGCACAACTGCAAAATGACCTCCGTCTTGAACCTCATTTTTGAGAGGTTCCTGGGGAGAAGAGTGTCAGTATTCAGTCCTGTTTCAACTCTTATCAGAGAACTCTGTGGATTGTAAGCTTTGGAGCTGGACATTCTGGGTTTGCAGCAGATTGTGATACTTAGTAGCTTGCCCATGTCAGCTAACTTTCCCCATCTGGGTTGTGGACTTAACCATACCCTACTTTGCAGCATTTTTGGACATCAAGTGGGAAAATATAAGTATAAAGATCTTGATAGAACCTTGAATATAGCAGGTGCTTCATTAAACCTGATCTCTTTCCTTTTGTGGCCTAATGTTTACTAGTCTGGGCTGGAAATGGGAGGCCTGGCCTCCACAGGTCTTGCTGTAGTCTGAAAGCCAGGTGAGGAGTTGCTGGGCAGCAAGTGATCAGCTACACTCTCTGCCCCAGGACAAGGTACAGATTTGGAGCTACAAGAGGTCAGGAGAGAATGATAGGTGTCCTTTACTTTCCCCAAATGAAGTGTGGTATAACAGTTGCTGCTGTGATCTGGTAGGTGTCAGGGTCAGGGAGCTCATCACTGAGGGGTGAGGTGAGCGGGCACACAGGAGCCTGGATCCTCACACACTATCAGGAGCACACTGTGAAAGCAGCCGCTTTGGGCATCGTTTGATGGAAGACATGTGATTCTCTGCTTGGGCAGTGGGGTCTTCCAGTAGGGGTGTGCTTGCCCCCTGAGTGCTACCATCACTCGCTTCCTTCTCTGCCCCCACCTGCAAGTTCAGTATGAGCCCCTAGGGCCTGGCTTTGCCCCAGAGAGAGTGTCTGTTAGCCCAGAGCCTGATGATCACTGTGTGCTATGTGTACTGCCCAGTGCTATGGACTGTACATCATTGTAAGAATTCAAGCGTGGCTCATATATCCAAGGAACTGAAGTTTTAGTTTTATTTATTTTCTGTTAATAAGCATTTAAGTACAAGTGACTTTTCACACAGTTGGAGGCTGCTGTGTTGGATGGCACTGTTCTGAACAGATAGTTTTCCTTTAGTATTGCACACACCAGTGAGCACCTTGGGTGTGAGGTGTGTTGGCAATGATTTGCTCTTAGGGAGACACTACTAAGCTGCACTCAAACTGTGCATATATATGGGCAGACATACCTTAGCAAACAGAGCCCGCCCTTGGGAGTTGGATCCAAGTACTTCCAGAGGCTGAGTGTGAGTCTGCCTGGGGTGTAGGACTGAGGAGAACAAGGGCCTCCTTTGTATGGGAGACAGGGCAGAACCAGGCAGGTGTTCTCTTTAGATAGAGGCATGAAGGGCACACATCCCTGAGTCACTGGCCTAGCAGAATGGATTTTATAGATTTGAAGGAAACCTGTGAGACCATCTAGTCTAGCCTGCTCATTTTATAGATGTGGAACCAAGGCTCCACATGGACCAGAGTATGGGTCTTCTAATTCTAAGACCTACTCTGTAAGGCAAATATCATCAGCCTCATTTTCAGACAAGGAAACTGGAAGTAGAAGCCATGGAGATTTTTAGTGGAACAGGCTTTGGTCCCCTGTCTGTCAAGAGTCACAAACTTGATTTGTGACAGAACGACATCTACTGACCCTGGGGCCAACACCCATACCAGCAGGGGGTTGCATTGCCTTCTACCTTCTTGGACTGGAGTCAGAATCCTGGACTTCCTTCTGTAGGACCTGGGTGCTGGTGGGGCTGGAGCAGGGAGGGGAACAGGATGGGTGCTGTGGTTCAGGCTATGGCTGCACTGGGCTGCTGCTCTAGGACCTACAACATGTGGCCATGTTGCTGAGTAGCTCTGCTGTTTGTGGAATCCAGAGGTATCCCTGCCTGTGAAGGGCCAGGAGGGGGGAGCAAGGTTGAGGTAGAACTGGTGCTCACATTCTAGCCTTAAAGAGTAATGTGCAGAGGAGATCCATGTCTCTCTCCTTCCTCTCAAGCCCCAGCTGGGACTCTGCCCAGGCCCTCCCTGTATCCAGCTGTTGTCTACCCCCCCGCCCGCTCCCCACTGCTGCAGCTGTCCTGGCTCCATCAATCTTGGCGAGGGCTGGATAGAAGGAGGGGGATGAGGAAGAAGAAGTGAGGCCTCTCTGCTCCTGCCTCTAGGAGGTGTCCCAGTTGCTGAAGGAGGTGGCTCAGTGTATTATCTGCCCTTGGCTCCTGGGTAAATTTGTGGGGCATGGGCAGCTTAACTTTCAGACTCTTGGAAGGGCCACATTTTTACTGAAAAGAATAAGAGTAGTTATTCCTTTATCATCTTCAAAGTTAACTCCTGTGCTTGGCACTTCTTACTATTACTGTAATTTCCATGAATGAATAAATGATGGTCTCTTGCCTGCCCAAGAGACAGGGTCTGAAGTCTCTGTTCCTTATGGTCTGCTGGGTTGAGATTGGTGAGACTCTATGTGTGGCAAGGTCAGATTTCAGGATTTGAGCTGCAAATGGACCAATGTGTCTTGGGCAACCTGAGAAGGGGCCAAGTGTTGCCAATTCTGGCATCAGCATGGCCTGTAGCCAAATGTGTGCATAGCCTTATTCTTCCTTTTTTTGAAATTCAGTGGCATCCTTGAAGCTCTAAAGAACTTGAATTCTTCAGGAGCTCTAGGGTGAGATGCAAAGAGGGAAGAAGTCCTGCTTCTTGGCCAGATCTCAGTTTGCTCACCCACAGGAGGGAGAAGCATTGTCACCTGTCTCAGTCCAACAGGTACCAGCATTGTGGCATAAAAGGTTGATTTGAGCCCTTTGGAGAAAAGGCTCTAAGAAAGAGTCATTTACTTTGTTTTTCTTTCTTAGCTTCCTTTAGTTCCACTGCAGGACTGCATGGGTGTTAGCCAAGTAATAGACATCAGTGATTCCAGACCTGGCTCTGAGTTAGAGACATGTGGTAAGCTTTTTAATAATTCAGATTCCTGGGCCCCCATCCCAGATCCTCTGAGCCTGAAACTCTGGAAACAGAGGCAGAAATCTACATTTTGAAAAGCAGTGCAGGTGATTTCAATGCAGAGTGATTTGGGAAGGTCCAGCTCTTACACTTTGAGGGGAAATCTCCAGGGTAACAGGGCTTGCTTTGCAGAACACTTTCCTTCAAGGAACACTTGTTTACTCTTTCATTGATTGACCGATGATTCATTCAGCCAGCCAGTGACATCTACTGACTACTGTGGTGTGCTAGACACAGCTGTAGGCAGAGGCAGCAAGCAGAATGATTCGTAGGCCATGGTCTGGTTGGGAGTCAGATGAGCAGCTCTGGTTAGGATTCAGCACAGAAGGTGAGTGTCAGAGAACTTCACTGAGACTATGAGCCTCTTTGAGCCCATTTCAGTCTTGCCAGAGTAAGGGGCCTACTTCAGAAAGGACCTTGGAAACCACTGACTGTCCCTTGATTGTTATACAAGGTGCTGCTGATGCCTAGAGAGTTGAAGGGAACTGACTAAAGCCACCTGGTAAGCTAGTATTTTGCTTTATTTATTTTTTCAAGGGAAGCTGGGCTGGGGAGCTTGGAAAAAACTGATCATGAAGCTGGATGTGTTGGCACATTCCTATAATCCCAGCACTTGAGAAGCTGATGCAGGAGGACCATTGTGAGTTTAAGGCCAGGTTAGGCTACATAGTGAGTTCAAGGGCAGCCTGAACCGCATAGTGAAACCCTGTCTCAAAACACTAAAAAACGAAACTAAAGAAAACAAAACAAACCCATGGAAAGACTGGTCATGAAACCCCAAATGGAGAGTGGTGTATCTTGACTCTTGAATTGGCACATATGATGTCACTCTTAGCTTCAGCCCTGTGACCAAAGGCCAATCTCTTTGATACCTAGGTTAATTGTCTGTAGTATGAGGCCAATATATTCACATTGCTTCTGATTCTTAGAATTACAGATATCCTATGCTTGGTCTATGTTAGGAGCTCATCGAATACTAGTTTTTCTTCTCTACCATCTTATTTGGTCTCTTTAGAGCGAACAGCATGTTTTAGGATTTTAGAGTTTCCAACGCTTCCTTCTAGCTGGGGGTTGCCTTAGTTAATTCACACTTAAAGACTGATTGCAGCATGCCAAGTTCTAGGCACTGCAGGAGAGAGAGACATGTTGCCCCTTTGTACCCCAGGCCTGTACTGACCTTGGGGAGCCAACCCCCTTCTGTGCCTTTTAACTCAATACTCCCTGCACAGCTCCATGCAAATTGCCAGAACACTCAGAACGCCTGCTTTCTCAGTCTGGCTCTTCATCCAAGCCTTTGTCCTTCCGCTTGACATTAAACTCTGTCAACATTTTTTCCCAGTGAAGTTCTTCCTCCCCCTGCAAGGTCTCCAGTCTCCAGCGGGCTGTGCTAGCCAGGGGCACATTTGGATTGTAATTGTTAGCACTTCCTGGAGATCAGGTCCCTGAAGAGCTATAAAAGTCCAGCAGTGTTTCTGGCCACCTTTGCATGTGGCTTGTAATGTGCTGTCACATGCCTGCAGAATGTGAGTGTGTGCATGTTTGGTTGTGTGTTCAAGCATGTGTGTGCATGTGTCCATGTGTATGCGAGTTGTGTATGTGCATGTGTTTGCACATGCGTGTGTGGGTGTATGTGTATGTATGTATATATTGAGTTTAAGGGGAACCCTCTTATTGCGTTACCTGTGTTGCTAGTTTCTGGCTGCCAATCTGAATTTCTTAAGTGGATTTTCTGATTCTAGGCTCTGGAAGGCTCCCCGCTCTGTACGTAATTGGGCAGAGAGCCCATGTAGGGTGGATTTGGGTAATGGCCGGACCACATTCTTACCATTCTTTTCTCACAGGAAAAAGTACATGGAAACAACCCTGGGGTGGGGCCTGCTTATAGGAGGAGGGGCTTTTGCTGCCTGCCACTGGCTTCACATTTGGTCCTTCTTGGCTCTCTTCAGCCATCCCCTCCCCATGGCAGATGCCACCAGCTGGGTGGCCCCAGGGCTGCACATATCTCTCTGGTTTAATACCCTGAGTGGCTGGGTTGTCCTCTTCTCATGCTTGTTTGTTGGGATCTTGGCTCCCTAAGTGGGACTTTCTCTGCAGACCCAGATATTAACAGAATAAGGCAGCAATGAGTAACATTTCTCTCCTGTTTCTTCCTCTGGTTTTTTCTTCTTTTATTCTTTTTAAAGTAAGATAAGCATTGTAATTGAAATGCAGAAACCCAGCCATTAGGTATAAGTATATCCCCTGCAGTTGGGAGGCCTGCTAGATTTGAGGTTGATTTGGCTGCTTTGCTCAGACATCTTTCTGTGGAGGTTTTTCCTCCTCTAGCTATCATCCTCTGGGGAATTCACAGCAGGAAATCTCTCCCTAGGGTGTCTGATCAGATTGGAAACTAGAGGAAAGGAAGTTGCTTTTGGTTTTCTAAGGTCCCAGCTTTCTGTCAGTTCACAGTAAGGCAGCTGCCACTTCACAGCTCACATTTCCTGGCTATAGGGAGGCCCCTGTGAGGTCGGATCTGGTTGTTTACCCTTGACCCTTGCCTTCTCCCTTGCCATCCTGGGTTTGCCGAGAGTTTAGGTGGCCCACAAACCCTGCTTTCGGACAGACCTGCAGTGGTCCTTCTGTCCTCTGGACACTCCTGCCTCCTGGTGCAAACAGCCTCCACCTTGTTCCTGAGGTCCTAGCAACAGACCCCAGGAAATATGTGTTGGGAACCCTGAGAGCTGTTCTGTGGTGCTCAAGGGAAAGTGGGTAGGGTGTGGGTCGTGCCATCAATTCAGGTCCACAGGCAAGGCCATGGTGCTGCTCTGAGCTGTTTCTGCCTGGAAACTGTGGTCAGAGCCACTTTATTTCCTCACACAGTACCAGAAGACAGGGACTCTGCAACTACCATGTAAATGATAAGGTTGCAGAGGGTCCTGTACATGATGCAGGGGATCCCCGGATAGTATAATGCCCTGCTTAGTGAGGAATGTGGAGCTTCCTTTGAGCATGTGTGTGTGTGTGCACATGTGTGCGCGTGCATGCACACTGCCCCTCATCTACAGACTGATTAGCGACACTTTTACTTTGTACCTGGCCATGTAGCACTCCCACAAGGCCCCGAGTGAAGCAGATATTTCCCACCTAGCCCTCATCACTATCTGTTTATTTCAGGGTCAAGAGCAGCTGGGCATTTTAAAAAAAGTGTCGCTATATAAATAATGCTGTATAATCAGAACGCAAATCAAAAGAATATGGGGAAAGAAAGGCCTCACAAACTGTCATCCAGACAAATCAACTTTCCATTTTCCACAGTGCCTTCAGTCTGTATTTACTTGCAGATATAATTTTTATGTTGTTGCAGTCATAGTGTAGATAGGATTTATTTTGTTTGCTTTGTTTAGTATTCTACCATAAGCTATATAATATCATAATTAGATTTTTAAATCACTACATAGGAATCATTGAGTATTTATCAGTTTACCTACTTGTTTATTCACAGTTTTACATAAATAATACCAGAAACTACATTAATATTCACTGATAATTATGCTGATATTAGATACATATGTGGTGTCCCTGTGTGCCCCGCCCCCTTGTACTGTTTCTTTAGGACAATTCAAGAGGCCAGGCAGTCTTCATTCTTTCCTAGAGTTACAGGAGATCCCCTTATGGGTTATTAAATACCAGCCGGAAGTCAGGTGCCTGAGAGCAGTCCTAGATTTAGCTCAGATCATGGCCCATGTTTGTGCTCACTAACTGCCCTTAGTTCAGTCTGGAGGCAAAGCCCCATTTTAAAGGCTCTGCATTTTGTCGTAGCTCTGGCTTTGGAGCCTGCTGGCTTGAGTACACAGATGCAGAGTATGTTTTTTCACTAGTTAAGCAATTCCTAACTCCTCCACCCCCATTCAAAGCAAGAAAAATGGGTCTGGCTGTTGCCCTCATAGAGTTTGTAATCTGAAATGGCCACAGGCTCTCCCATTCAGTGCTTCAAGGCTGCAAACTTAGACAAGGGAATTGGGACAGGGCCTAAAGTCTATGACAAACTGAAGAGCATGTGTTGCCTCTTAGCACACTCTTGCTGTTCAGTTCTAGCTGTGTTGCTACACCAAAATGTAAGCGTGGTATTGCCAGAACTTCATTTCTCTTTCTTTTGTGCCCCCTCCATGTCCTGTTCTTATTGTTTTGCAGCAGAATGCCCAACATAGAACATAATTGCAAATATTTGACTATGCAAAAGAAGAGCTAGTGCTTAAGTACAAATGGGAGACATGGTTCTTCTGTTTTATATAAATATTTAAATGCAACTCAGGTCCTACAAGCATCTGGACTCCAGGTCTGACTAGTGGAAGCTCCTTGCACTCTGGACCCTCAATGATGTCATGATTCCCCTTGTTCCCACTCAGTAATCAGCACATGAAATTGCAGTGTTAATGGTCATACGATTGCAGTGAGTCTTTTTCTAGAGCCTTCCCCAACCCTCAACAGATATGATCTGGCTGAAGAAAGACAGTTGGCATTTCTCAAAAATCTTTGGTCTGAAACAGTAGCATATTCCGCAAGGTTCTCTTGGTTTGCAAGCTCTTCCTTTTTTTTTTTTTCAGATCTTCCATTTTTAAGGAAAATTTGAACTCTTGATTTTCAGTTAAAATCTACTGATTTCTATCTCTTGCAACTGGTTAGAAATTTAAAATATGCAAACCAAATAAAACTATCTGTGGGGTGGCTTTGGTCTGAAGATGCCAGATTGTGACACTTGCTTTGTGTATTAAGGGCACCGGGTTATTCTTCAAGGACTACAAGGATTGTAAAGTAATAAATTAATAAAAATGATGGGCTAGAAGGAGGCAGTTTGATATTGATCAGCAACATAAGCAAGACAGACAGGTTGCCATGGAAGTGTCCAGACAAGGACAGTTGATGTTCTCTGAATTTATGAAGTTGTCATAAGAAGGCTCTGTATGAGAACTAATTGAGATGTTAGTTGGTTATTGTTGGTACACCTTTCTAGTCTGTCTCTGTCTTAAGTATGGGACCATACTCACCTGTCTTAGGCCCTTTGAGCAAAGATAGGCTTTGATTGAGAGGAAGTATGAGGCACGAAGTCAGAGCTGGGAAGATTGGATCATGTGGCTGCCAAGTAGATTTCCTAGTCTCCATTTTCCCATCTGTGCAGTGAGGGAATTTTCCCCCTTGGGCAGTTAGCAAGTATTTATTGCCAGCATTCTGGAGGCAAAGTTACCAGACCCTTCCCCCAACTGTGAGAAAGATAAAGGAGAGTCTGTCTGATGTGCTTTGAACTCCTCAGGAAGGAGAAGGGACTTGAAGATGCTGCATTGCTCCATGGTCTCCCCAGGTGACAGCTATGACATACGAGCCTCAAGAAATATGGCTCGAGAGGGAAATAAACACCTTGTGTTATTTATTATTTATTAAAAAAACAAAACCTTTCTCAGTTGGGAGGTTTCAGATCACTGACAGTGTCAGGTCCAATTTTCCCCCATTAATAACAGGTCAGCATGCTTCCGTGTGTGTCGGCAGTCTCTGCTTACATGTCTGGTGTGCCTTTACTGTTTGCTGGCTCTTGGAGAAAAAGAGAATGGCTTAGTGTGAACCCCATGCCAGAGCCCTTGCCTCCCTCCTCTCATGTCACCCACTCCAAGATGGGGAGGGGATGGTAGCAGGTGAGAGCTCCAGTGGTTGGGAGTGAGATGGCCGTGTCTTCTGGTGGGGTTGGAATCAAGGCGAGGCTTGGCTTCTATGAGTCGAGTGGAACCCAAGGATCAAGAACAGCCCCCTCACAGTGGATAGAGAAATGACAGGGCTGGATTGGAGGTAGGTGGAGGAGAAGGGATTTGGGGTGAAGGCCTCAGCTACAGTGAAATCTCACCAAGTTGGGGGCTACCACCTTTTGACCTGAGTAACTACAGTATTGGTAGGGACAGTGGAGTGCCATGCAGGGTTGGGTATGATTCTCCCCACTGAGCCTCCCAGCATGCAAGTGGGGAAGGGCAGAGCAGGTTTTATTTCCACTGAATTTAGATAAATTCAAGAATGTGGGTTTTGAAGTCAGACAGATCTGAGTTCATGCACAGCCTTGGGACCTTGACTCATCTGTTCAACCTCTGAGTCTCATTTTCTCCATCTGTACAATGGGGAGACTAATACTTACCTCCCAAGGTATTTTGTAAGGTATAAAAGCCCAAAATATTTTTGGCACATAGACGACACTGACTAATGAACAGCGACTTCTATTCATTAATGCATACTAAGAAACTGAAGTGTAGAGAGGTCATGTGTCTCACCTGAGCTCACCTGGCAACTAGCTTGGGTCTGAGGTGAGCTCTTTGTCAACTTCTTAGGCTGTGTTCTCCCATTCTCTGAGCATCCCTGGGCCCTTTCCGCCCCCTCCCTGGTCATCAGGATGCTCAGCAGATATTGGCAGGCCGGCAGTACTGCCGTCCAGGATGCATTCGTGCTTGAGCTGTATGTACAGGCTGTGTCCCACATGATTATAGGGTGCTGAAGGAGCAGCACACGCTGATAAAAGTAGGAAGCAAAAATGAACCAGTGCTTTTGTTCACCCGAGCAACTCCATTGTGTTTTTATCCCCTTATTCACCCCTCCCTTTATCTACTGAAAAAAAAAGAAAGAAAAAGAAATGGAAAAGATGAAGGGCTGTCAGCACTGAATCACAACATGGGCTCCAGGAGTTGGCGGCTTTTCAATGCCTGTAGAGTTCCCTCTTCTTACTTTCCTCAACTAAGTCTGATTAAGATAAATCTCAGCGTGCTTAGTTAGACGTGGAGATTCCTGTGTCCCTGTCTCCCATTGAAGCAGGTTCCTTGGTTGACACCCTGTCCTGTGAATGCCTCATACAAGAACTGTTGAAGTGGTACCCTTTTGTCCACTGCTGTGGGTAGGATAACCTTTCTCTAGCACCTTTTGGGTCATGTCACACTCCTGCTCTAGAGCCTTCAGTGGCTTCTCTCAAGGCAGTACTTCTAAGTGTAGCATGCATAGCTCTCCAGAACTGACCTCAGGCTGCCTTTGCTTTGTGATCCCCCACTGTGTCTTGTATAAAGCATATGCTTCCACTGTACCGGCCAACTTGCTATTTCCTGAGCAGATCTGGAATTACCTGCATTTGTGCCTTTGATCACGTGGCCTCTTTTGCTTGGAAAACCTTCATCCTGGTGGAATTAGGCCCGCTTTTCAAGGATTAGCTGAAGTGCCAACTCTTCTGAAAACCGCATATTGCTCAGGAACATGCTCCCACTTTCCCTGGCACACGGAGTGGAGTTTGTGTTGCATTTGTTTATGGACCCTCTGCTTGTCACTGTGCTGGTCTCTCCCAGGGCCTCCTCAGAGCCTCACTGTCTGCCTCCCTTCCCCAGCCACAGAGCATATTTGTACTTTAATTGTACATGATCTAAGTTCTTAGGCATTTTTCTTTTTAAGTTTAAAACTTTCTTACTTTTCCCATCATTGTCTGTCCTGTTTCTGAGCCTCAGAGGCTGGGGTAGCAGGAGTGTGTAGCAGAGAGAACTAGGCTTGACTTGGGACTCTGCCTTCTGCTCTCAAATCTGCCTCTGGCCAATTGTGATCCTTGGTGAGTAACTTCCCTTTTTGGATTTCAGTTCCCTACCTGTCAATCAAGGGAATGGATAAACTGATCTCCAGCTTTTGTGAATGGAATTTTCAAGGTCAGAGTTACTGACATATAATGACATACCATAAACTGTACTGTTGCTATGGACTGAATTGTGTCCCCTCAGATTCATATGTTGAAGTCCTAATTCCTTGTGCCTCAGAGAGTGGCTGTGTTTGGAGACTGGGTCTTTAAAGAAGTCATTAAGGTGAAGTGATATCATCATGTGGGTATTGTGACCCATTCAATATGACTGGTATCCTCCATACCACAATGGGTTCAGGATTGAGATATAAACAGAAGTACCATGTGAAGACAAAGGGAGAAGATGGCTATCTACAAGATAGTCAGAGGGAAAAAGTAGACAAAAGCAGTCCTGCTAACACCTTGACTTTGGATTCCTTGCCTCCAGAATCATGAGAAAATAATTTCTGCTGTTTAAGCAGCCCAGTCTGTGGTACTTAATTATGGCAGCCCTAACAAAATGGTACAAATATTTAGTGTATAACTCAGTGGCTTAATGTGTTTAGAGTTCTGTAACTGTCACCATAGTCTATTTTTGAACATGTTTATCATCCCCAAAAGAAACTCTATACCTACTAGCAGTTATTTCACATTTCCTCCCAACTCTGACCCCACCCCTACCTCTGAAAAGACATCAATCAGCATTCTGTTTTTGTGGAGTCACCTATTCTGGGGATTTCTTACAAATGAAATCATACAGTATGTGGTGTTTTGTGTTTGGCTTCTTTTACCTAATGTAATGTTTTCAAGACTCATCCAGCTGTAGCATAAACCAATGCTTCATTTCTCTTTATTACTGAATAATATTTCATGGCGTAGGTGTATGCCACATTTTGTTTATCCATTCATAATTTTCGAGGGGATTTTTTTTTCAGTTTATTTAATTAATTAATTAATTAATTAATTTTTTGTGGCACCGGGGGATCAAACTCACAACCTCGTGCCTGCCAGGCAGGTGCTTAAGCCACTGCACCAAACTCCGGGCCCTAGTTTTTTTGAGGCAGGGTCGCATTATGTAGTTCAGGCTGGTCTTGCACTCGTGTTGTAGCCCAAGCCGGCCTCGAACTCACAACGCTCCACCTACCTCAGCCTTCCAAGTGCTGGGATTAAAGGTGTGCACCACCACGCCCGGCTCTATTTTATTTTAGTTTAAAGAGGATAAAACCAAGGAAAATAGAACAGAATAAAACCAATCAAAGATAAACCAGCATAAGTGATACAGAACTTCAAAACCTTATGAAACTAACAATAGTTACCATAATGTCTTTTTGTTGTCTTCAAAATAGCTGCAGGTACTTTCAGACATAGTAAAAATCAAACAGAACAGAATAGAATAGAAACAATAAAACTAAAACAGTGAATGCAATAAAGGACTTCAAAACAAGCAACTAATAAATTCAAAATGGCTACCATAATCTGTCTTGTTATCTTTCAAATAGCTGCTCATGTCATCAAATTTTACATAATCAAACAAAACAAAAGAGAATAAAACCCAACCCAACAAAACAATGAAAATGATATGGTTTCGTTCGTCGCTGGGATTGCTTCTGGGTGAGGCCTGGAACCCGGGCTCGCTCCACAGTCCACTTACGGTGCAGACTGATGGAGAGAGGCTTGGGTGTGGCTGTCCCCACTCTGGAAGCATCTGGTGCATGGTGCTGGTTTCTGAGTGGGGATCACCTCCTGATGAGGCCTTGAAGGGTCTTTTAGATAGTTTCAGTATTTTGGTTTTTATGAATAGGGCTGCAATGAGCATTAGTGTACTGGGTTTGGCATAGACATGTTATCCTTTCTCTTGGCATATACCTAGGAGTGGAATTGCTGTGTTATATGGTACAGTGCTACCTGTTTAATTTGTTGAGGAACTATCACACTGTTTTCCAAAGTGACTGTACCATTTGCATTCCAGCCAGCAGTATATAGAGGATTCTGTTCCAGTTTGTCTACACTCTTGTCCCTACTTACTATTATCTTTTTTTTTTTAAAACCATCATTGTGGGTATGAACTGGTATCTCATTGTAGGTTTGATTTGCTTTTGCTTGTTGGGGGAATGATGTTGAGCATCTCTTCATGTACTTATTTTCTATGTGAATATGTTCTTTGAAAACATGTCTATTCATATACTTGGCCATTTTGTGTGTGTGTGTGTGTGTGTGTGTGTGTGTGTGTCTTTTAGACAGTCTCAGTATATAGTTCAGTCTGGCCTTGAACTCACTATGTAGCCCAGGCTGGCCTCAAGCTTGCGGCGATTCTCCTTCCTCAGCTTCCTGAGTGCTGGCATTCTAGGCATGTGCTGTCATGCCTGGCATACTTTGGCCATTTTAAAGCTGAGTATTTATTGAAAGATTCTTTATTGAGTTGTAATAACTATATATATTTTGATTGTAAACCTCTTAATACATGTATGATTTAAAAACATTTTCTCATATTCTGTGCGGTTCACTTTCTCGATGGTCTCACTTGCAGTATAGGAGTTTTTAATTTTGATGAAGTTTAACTTACTGAGTTTCCTTTAACTTTACTTTTGATGCTATATCTAAGACACGGTTGCCTAACACAATCACAAAGAATCCTGTATTTTTTTCTAAAAGTGTTATAGTTTATGCTTCTGCATTTAGGTCCATGGTCCATTTTGAGTTAATTCTTGGTTATGGAGTAAGGTAGAGGGCCAGCTTCACTTTTTACAAGCGCATATGCAGGAGTCCCAGCATGGTTGAAATGGATTGGATGCTAAAGGATACGTGGAGCCCTTTAAACCCACCATGTGAAGAGAAGCAGGAATGGAGAGTGCCTAATATGGGACTGGCCTGGGGAAATGCTCTTTGGTTGCCTCTCCCATTCCCCTGCAACAGCCCAGTGAGCAGCTCCATAGCCCCTACTTGCCACTTTTGTATTGAGATTTTGTAATT
Source organism: Dasyprocta punctata (assembly GCA_004363535.1). Taxonomy (NCBI): domain Eukaryota; kingdom Metazoa; phylum Chordata; class Mammalia; order Rodentia; family Dasyproctidae; genus Dasyprocta; species Dasyprocta punctata. The sequence goes on from RJWM01000679.1 coordinate 62,423, forward strand.
ATATGTTTGTTTAACTTGTTCTTCAGAGTAACTCAGAATGGTGCTATGTGCAGCTGAATGCTGAATAATTGATCCAGGTGATGGTGAAAGTCATCACAAGGAGACATGGGCTTTCATCACAGCAGGGCATCCCTGACCTAAGACACTTGCTGGAACCAGCAACAGAGAGATTAGCAGTTCTTCTCCTACCTGGAGTAGTATTTGAGGGCCCCTGAGCCCAGGGGATGGGGCCTTTGCAGGTGCGCTTGATCAGGTTGGAGAGAAGATAGTGACAGCTGAGACTAGCAGTGATGAATGGGGAAAAAAGAAAGAGGGAATTTTCAGGTTTCTGGCTGTTTTAATCCAGTCCTGCTTTAGGCCATGGGAGAACTGTGTTCTTTCCCCTCAGCACTTGCTCAGAAGCTCTAATAGTTCCCCCGGGTAGATTTAAGGGAAGTTAGTGTGACAAGTTATGGTTATTCCAGGCTCTGGACTGTGTGTTGCACTTGTTTCTTCAGGCCTCTTGGGCTGAGGTGCAAAGAGCTATGCCCCTCAAGAGCTCAGGCATCAAACAACCTGTTGGCTAGAGTACTGGGGTAGGCAGTGGGACCATAGAGGATGCAGGCCTTCTACTTCCTCTCCTGAACCCATGGGAGGGGGACGGTCTTGCTAGGCATTGGCAGATCTCCCTGGTAGCTCCAGTGCTCTTCTGCAAACCTATTCACATCCCTTCCATGGTCCCAGAGCATTTCCACAGTTGTTCCTACTGTCCACCACTTAGTTCTTAGCACCGAGAAACTGTTTGGCACTGTCAGTGGTTAGTGATGAATGAGCGAGTGAATGAATGAATGAAGGATTTTTCCCCTTGTGCGCAACTTTTTCTTCCACCTCATTCCCTGTCATCCCCTGACTGTTCTCAAAAGCTTAACTACTGTTTAAGGACTGGTTTGAATATTCTTTCTGTAAGCTCCATAATTGGATATGATGATCTGTTCATCCATGTTGTTCTTCCCTTTGTGTTTCTACTTCCTACACTCTGGTAAAATGTTCTTGTATATGTCTTAACCCCAGGATTGAGACCCTGTATATGGGATAGAGACCATGATATTTTCAGTTTTTTACTCCATCCTCCTCCCTTCTTCTCTGCCACTCCTAGGATGGTGTTTTGTAAACATTTGCCACTCATGAAAGTCTGCTAACTACAATGCGTGCTCCACAGTTCTTATGGTTGGGCCGCAGACTCCCAGATTAATATTCTGCCTGCATCTTTTGCTGCCCAGAGGATCTGCATGGGTGTCACATCCTGAAATAGGAAGTATGTGAGAGATGTGTGTTGAGGTCCCTATGCATTGTATGTAATCTGCATATCTCTGTGTAGCTACTGTAGCATCATCATGACTGTGTAGCTGAGGTGTCACACTTGACTTCTGGCAGGAGTAGCTGGAGCTGATAACGTGTCGTGGTAATTTCTTGCTCTGCCCTGGAGGGTACAGAAACTCTGGTGCAAGCTGCTGCCTATGGATATGAGAGACTCACTTGTTCTCGCGAACTGTGAACATCCTAGCTGGTCTCTCCCTCCAGTTGACACAGCCATTCTTCTCTGTTCTCTCATTTTCGGAGGTCCTACAGGTCATAGACCTCTTCCTCCACAGGTCTGGCTCAGAGGGCAGCACTATGTGGGAGGGCGGTGCCAAGAATGCTCAGTTGTAGAGGGCCTTTGGGGATGCTGGTGGTGCTGGGACTGGAGCGCCCAGGTGGTTGCAAAGCCCCTGTGGAGAAGACAGCAGGAAGGAACACTGGCTGTGCTTTATATATGTAGGGGACTTGTTCTCTCTTGATGCACTTTCACATCAGACCTCACAGCAGTCCTGTGAGGTGTGTTTATGTTTTTGTCTGACACAGGGTCTGTAGAGGAGAGAAGATGGTGCTGTGTTAGTGGAGTCAGTAACAGAGGCAGATCAGAACTCACTTTCCAATGCATGACCTGCAGTATGGGGTCAGGAAGTTCTGCTGTGCCCTGCACACAGTGGGCATTTAATCCATACTTATCTGGTAAGTGCACAGCAGGCAGTAAATGACTGACAGTTTGAAATAGAAGTTAAGTTTTCTGGGTTTTGCTCCCAACTCCCTCTGGTCTCCCTCACTTTTGAACTCAGTTTCTTCTCTTCCTCATAAGCATATTATTTCTTTTCCCTGGCTCTGTACTTTTCCTAGGCCTGCAAGGGAAGAATGACATCCCGGCATTTCTGGACCAAGGTTCTAGAGTGCCCTCCTGGTATGAGATGCAATGGTATAGTGGCAGACTGGCAAACAGTAACTGCACAGCTGTCATCCTTAGCTCCAAGTTTGTATTACTAATGGGCCACAGCTCTTCTTCTGCTCCAAACTGAGCAGCCTGCTCCACACAGTATTTAGGCGCCACCCCTATGGACCAAGATGGTGTTTGGGATGCAAGCAGGCTTCATTTTGGGCATAGTGGAGGTCAGAGGACCACATGTTGAATCCTGGCCTTTCCGTTTCTGCTTTGTGACCTTGTGTTATTCCTGGAAATTTCGGGGCCTTGAACTTGTTGGCTTCTCAGATCCTGTACAGCCCTGAAATTCTAGGATTCCGTGGCTCCCTCACTGGGAAGGAGTCTTGTTGTCTTGTGGCCCGGCTGTGGAGGGGTTGGATTAACCTCTGGGTCAGTGAGCTTGCAGAGCTCAGGAAATGCCTCTGTGCGATCTGTATTTGATCCAGAGACAGGTGCTGGAGCTGGAGCTGGAGGAGGGGAAGTGCACTGGCAGCCTGAGGTCTGACTCAGCTGCTCACTTCTAAGAGGATGGTCTTTAGCCTGAGTCCTCAGCACACACGGTCTTAGCAAAGGAGCTGGGCCCTGTGGATTAAGTCTCCCAACCCAACTATTTGGCTACTACCACTGTCACTCAGTCTGTTGGCAGGAGTTGGTATATGTGCTGCCGAAGCAAGCACAAATCTGGTTTTTTTTTTTTTTTTTTTTTGTCTTTTTGAGACAGGGTCTTGCTATGCAGTTCAGGCTGGCGTTGGGCTCACTTGGTAGCCCAGACTGGTCTCGAACTTGCAATGATCCTCCAACCTCAGCCTCCCGAGTGCTGGGATTACAGGAGTGCGTCACCATGCCTGGCTGTTAGCAGGAGTTGGGGGTATCTTATTCTTGACGAATGGGGGCTTGTCGGGAATCAGGGTTCATTCTCTTATTTTTCAGTCAACTTTTTGGAATGCCAGCTCCTGAGGCAGGTGTTGCTTTTTGGACTTGCAGTGTGACCTCTACAAAACTGCTTTCTTTGAACCATTATTTCCCATGCTCTCTTGTTTGGTAGAGGAGAAAGATTTAATATGTTAGCAGAAGAGCTTCTCTGTCACCACTGCTATGGAGGAGGGCCATGGAGCGTGTCTCCCCCTGTACAAGGAGACACTGAAGGCCAAAGAAACTCCCCTGAAGAACTGTGATTCTGTTGGCAGTCAGGAGGGAGGTGCCTGTGTTTATAAGTTCCCAAGGCTGTGAGTGAGCTTTGCTTGATCTGTTTGTATATTTGTGAGGCGCCCGTGAGATTAGCCACCAGGCAGAAGTTTTATTTATGATATGCCTAGAATTCCCACCCCACTGCCATCATTGGCCATGCTGAGCTCCCAGGAGTATCTTAAGTCTCCAAAGTAATCTGGAAGTAATCTGTGTGTCGGTCAAGTACGAAGCCACCTCCTGCAGAGCTGGTCCTCAGGCTTGGCTTTGCCTGGGTGGGGGACTAAATGCTTCAGTCAGTGGGAGGGGCAGGGGAAGCAGGTCAGGTAGATATTTCAGTCAAGCTCTAATTTGGTCACTTCAAATACAGCAGTTGTAATAATTTGACATTCATAACTCCTGGATGAAAGTGGTTTACAGGAGAACCTACCATGGGTAGACACAGAATTTTAGTAATACTCAGGCAATTTCAAGTAGTGTCAGCTTAAAGTATATTATATTTTTTTCATTAACCTCAATTTAGTAGACTTTTAGATTTCAATTTGTAATGTGCTTAGTTCTTGAAAGCAGTAACACTGCCAGTCTTTAAACAAATGTTCCGTATTTTGTACTTTTCACTAATTTGGGAAGGATTTCTTATTACTGATTAATGAGGTTTACTAAGAATAGGATCAGAGCATTATATTACCAAGAGCTGGTCTGCTCCTTAGAGATTACCTCATATTCTTCATTTTAGAGATGAAAAACATGAGCATCGCACTTATAGATGATCAGTGATTTATATGAACAGCACTGCTTTCTGTGAAAGGGCTATAGAAGTAGATGAATAGAAATAGAACATCATTCTAACCTTCTGGTGGAGTCTTATGTACATGCGAAAAATGCAGCATTGAGTGAATTTTTATAAAGTGAACACATTCATGGGGCCAAAGTAAGAAACAACATTACCAGCACCTCTGAAGTTGTCAGCACACCCCTTTCCAGCCATCCAAGGTTAAGGGTATCCTTTATCCTGATAACTAATAGCATAGATTAGGTTTTGAGCTTCACATAAGTGAGATCATATAGTATGTTCCTTTTCTCATCTGGCTTCAAAAAGAACTTTTTTTTTTTTAAATCAGACTCATTCATACTTCAAGTGGCTGCTGTTTATTAATTTTCATGATTGCGTAGTAGTCCACCATGGGTCTATACCACATTGATTTAGTCTCTGACATGTTGATGAGCATTCTGGTAGTTTTTAGATTTTTTTTTTAATTTTAAAGATAGTGAAATCCAACACAACATAACAGAACAAAGTCAATCAAAACAAAGCAGCAGAACTGGTACAGAACTTAGAAGAAAGATACTATGAAAACAATAGCTACTATAGTATATCTTGTTATCTTCAGAATAGCTGACCATTCCAACAGGTATAGTAGAATTGAATCAAAAACAAAACAGAATAAAACCAATAAAAACAATATAAAATAAAGCAAAAATAAATAAATAAATAAGTAAATAATGATCAGAGTAAAGCAAAACAGTGAGAACCATGTTGGCTTTGAAGACAAGACAGAAGAGAATCCCCCATATTTGCTACATTGCCTACTGTCGTCTTCCAAAGAGATGCTTAGGTTGCCGACCCAAGGCCTGCAAAATCAATGAAACAATACTAGCATTTAGTTGCTTAATGTTCCTTAGTTGCTATCAATTTAGCCAGACCTCTGAACCAGCAGGTTGCTTATGGCAGGGGGAGGGAGGGGATTGTCCTTGATTCTAAGCCTGCATACTGGTGCCACTCGGGCCCAGTGGGGTGGGTCCTCGAGAGGCCCATTCTCATTCTCTTCCGGGAGTCTGCGCCAGTCGCACAGTCCCCAGGAAGGCAGATTAGTTGTCCTGTGGTCAGAGCCGCTCAGGCCAGCAGGGTGGGTCCTCGAGGGGCCCATTCTCGTTCTCTTCTGGGAGTCCGCGCCAGTCGCACAGTGCCCCGGGAGGCAGATTAATTGTCCTGTCTAGATTTTGGTTAAATGTTCTGTGAACATTTTGATAACACCCATTTTTAAAATGTAAACCATTTTTTGTTGGTTTACAGCAAACAGTGGAATTACTGAAAAAGAGATTATGGATATATAGTATTCTGCTTGTGTTCATATCACCAGTTTTCCAGAGCAGTTGTGCCAGCTTTTGCTCCCAACAGCAGTGTGTGAAAGTCCTAAATGGCCACTTGGTGTTTCTGTTTTTTTAGGTATTCTGAGTGTGCTGTGTTGTCTTGCCATGGTTTTTGATTGATTTCACTGATGACCAGTGAGGTTGAGCACTGAGAATGGGATTTTTAGCATAGGCTGGGGTGTTTAGCTCTGCCATCAAGGAAGCTACTCTATGCCAGCCAGCGAGGACACAGAGATATAAAACATATATTAAGGGTCATAAATACAGTGTAACTTCAGGGTAGTACTGATCAGCTTAGGATGAAAAAAACTACAAGTTCCTAGACTAGATTGGGGTCATGTATTATGTACTTTGTACCCCTCTTCATCCTAAATGGTGAGATACCTTAGTGTCCTTAGTGTTAGGCACGTAGGTGCTCAGTAAAGGCTAGTGGTGGGATCTACCCAAGGCTCAGCTAGGAAGTGATGATGGAAATGGGCTGGGATGAACATGGAAGCATGGAGGCCAGAGCAGACTGAATATGGGGAGTGCACAGCCATCTCAGTGATGCTGCAAGTCCAGGTACTCATTGCCTCAGTGCTGTGAGCATGACTTCCTCTGGTTGCCTCTACAAGCTTGGACTGGGCAGGGTGAGGAGCTGCTGGAGATATGACTGTGCATTTGGAAGGCAGGCACCAGGTGTCTTAGGTACTTTTCACTTGTTGCTGAGACAAAATACCTGATGCCCAAAATTAGGGAAGGAAAGTTTTATTTCTTACAGTTTTTCGGGAGTTTCACTCCATACTCAGTTGGCTGCAAGGCAGCGTGGCGTGGCGGGGCTGCTGTTCATTGTGGCCACCAAACAGCAAGGCATGCTGGCAAGAGAGAGAGAGAGAGAGAGAGAGAGAGGGAGGGAGAAGGTGGAAGCGAGAAAGAGGAAGACCCACCTCCCTTACATGGTATCTCAGCTCCATCCCTGGGCGGGTGCAGTACTCACATCACAAATCCCAGTGCTAGACAACAAACCGATCACAAACAAGCGCTAGACTCAGCCCCATAAAAAGTATATGAGGACTTGGGGGTACATAGTATCACCCAATACATTCCACCTCTGGACACCCAAGGACTCATGCACATCCTTAATACAAAAGACATTTAGTCCATCTCCAAGACTTGCCAAAATCCTAACAGTTTCAGCACTGTTGAAAAGTCCAAGTCCCAAATCTCAGAGATCTATGGCAAACTCTTAACCGTAACCCCATGTACAAATGAAAATGAGGTTAAGCACTTCCAACATATAAAGGCACAAGATAAACACTACCATTCCAAAAGTTACAAATGGGAATACAAACCATTATAACCGAAGCAAGTCCAAAATCGAACAGGGCAAACAAATTTAAGTCCTGGAGTTCCCTGCTCAGCATCTGAAGCAATCTGGTTGCAAGCTCCAAAAGGCTTGAGTGATTCCACCCCGTGGCACTTTCAGGGGTCTTAACTTCCATAGCTTTCCTTGGATGATCCATGTTTCTTGGCTTCACCCTTACATCTTTACACATTGCTCTCTGCAGGTGAGCGGAAGCTGCTTTAGCCTTTTCTTGTACTTAAAACCAGCGCCATGTGGATGCCACCAAGGTCCGCTGCCAGTTGGAGCAGTAGCCAGGCTTTCCTCTCTCTTGGCTTTAGGGGTTGACTGTCTGAATCACTGAGCTCTCTGAACCTGATTGTGAGGAACAGTTTTTCTATACTGCCACCATTCTGGAATCTGGTGTGGCCTCTGCAATTCTGGAACCTGGTGCAGCCACAACCCTTTTGAAACCTCCTGTGTCCTGTGTCGCCACTCTGGGACATGGCACTCTGCGGCTTTTTCCTCCAAGCAAACTCTTTTACTTTTGAAGACCTGAGGCTGCAAAGGGTGGAGGCCTGCTGCTTCCTGGGATGCCTCCAGGCCATCTTTTTTATTCCTTTGTTTCTTCTCAGCAATCAAGGTCTCAGCTCCATCTTTACAGTCCATACATTCAGCACCCAATCTCCTAAGACAGTATATGGACTGGGAAGAAAGTGTCACGTATTTGGAACTGTCAGAGCTGGGGAAACGTGCTTATTTTCTCTCTTCCCTCCACACCTCTTCCATGACCCTCTTTCTGTCCTCTAATTAGTAATACTTTCTCATAAGGTGCTGTGTCCATCCTTTATTGAAGGATATTGCAAGTGTGATTACAGGGATTTGGGAAGAACAGGATTCTGGGTGGGGAGGATTTGGTAATCCTCCATTCTCTTCCTGGGCTAGGCCCTGTCTCTGGGAAGTTGAGGCGTCTGCCCATCCCCTCCTTTGTGTATCTCAGTAAAGAACTGGTAGGGAAAATGAATAAGATGTGATGCGTCGACAGTCCCACCTCCTCTGCTGGCCCGCGTTGGCGTGCAGATGGATGAGCTCAGGTTTGGACATGACTCAGGAGGAAGGTAGTGGGAAATAGAAGGTGGTGATCTCATGTGGCATTCAACGGAGCCGGAACATGAAGCGTATGTGTGCTTATCTTGTCATTTCTGTGCTGAGTCCAGACCCTCTGGCAATAGACTTTCTGGATTTTTTAGAAGGTAGTCAGAGAAGAGAAAGGTTTAGAAGGTTTCCACCTGCTTAGATGTTTTCGCTGACTGTTGTAGCTTCTCTATGAGGAGTGGTGGAGAGGGACAGGCTGCTTCCTCTCTGCACAGGGCTGTCAGGTGACTGGGGCCAGGTTGACCTTGAGACTGGGCAGGGCAGGGATCTGGGTGACTTTGGCACCACTAAGAGGAGGATGAGAAGATGCTCCTGCTTTGGTAAGTTGGGGCAGAGGAAGGGTTTCATGTGAGAAGGGTCTGATCCAAGTATCATTTGGTTGGTGTCCTTGGAAAAGTCTTTTATCCTCCTTTGTTAGTCTGCTTTACAGTACTGTAAGAAAGTACTTAAGATAACCAACCTCATGAGGGAACAGATTTATTTTGTGTCACAGTTCTGGGGGCTTCAGCCCACGGTTGGCTGGCCCATTGCTTTGGGCCTGTTGTGAGGCAGCACATTACGGTGAGAGTGTATGGCTGAGGAGGCCAGTTCATCTCATGGTGGTTGAGATGCAAACAGACGTAGGATGGCCAGTTTGCAATGGTCCCTCAAGGGCACTCTCAGTGACTGAACTTCCCATGAGGACCTACTTCCTGGGGACTCTTCCACCTACCAGTCATACCCCAGACTAGAAACCGAACCTTTACGTGTGGACCTTCAGAGGACTGTTATCCCAACCATAGTATCTCTGTATCTTGGTTTCTTTGCTTGTCCTCCTACTCACATTGGTGACAAGCATCATGTGAGTTACCAGCATGATAGCCAAGAGAGGTGAGATGTGTTGCATGACAGTAATATGATGTCATTATTCCAAGACCTGTGGATACTCAGAGCCACAGTATTATACAGGATGTATGGAATTAAACTGGTAAGTGCTGCAGGTCCAAAAGTTGAGTGTCTGCAGTAGAGACTTGGACATTTGGGAGGTACTTCTAAGCTCATTAGCGCTTTGGAAGAGGCTGAGCCAAGTGAACAAGTGGGTTTGGAAGACTGGATAAAGGAAGTAGTCTTGGACAATATTGGAAGGCATGAAGAAGATGACCATGTCAGCAGTCATGGTAGGCAGGGGGATTTCCCATCATCCTGAGGCAGAGTGAAGGTAAAGGGTACCAAGGAACCTTGGACCTGATGTGGGTCCAAGGCAGGGTGGTGGTGGAAAGAGCTCCAAGTTGCCAGTTGGGATGCCTTGGGCTAGGGTGCAGTACAGGGCATTCTGAGCTCTGCTGTTTTTTAGCTGTTCTGACCTTGAACAAGTCCCCTTCCTTCTTGAAGCTGACACATCCTGTGTCTGGAAATAATAATTCCTGTCTCATGGGGTTGCTTGAGAGAATTAAGTGCAGCAGAACAACTGGGAAATAGAAGGTGCTCAATAAATGTCACTTCAATCTGAATTTCTCTCCCATGTGTCTCATTTATAGTGTGCATAGGAATATTCTAGATCCTTTAACACATCTGTGTTGGTTGGACTGGAGCTCAGTATTTTTCTTCTTTGCAATTACTCTAGTTTTCTTCCTATAACCTACATTCCTGTATTGGATACACCTGTCTGTGTCCAGCTTGGATTCTGCATGTAATAAATGTTCACAGAGAAAGCCAGACTCCAAAGGCAACCTCTATGAAAACAGATATTTCCCTTCTTTAGAAGCAGATATTTCCCTGTCTTCTTGTCAGCAAAATGACATTGCCAGGAACAAATTCTCTTTTGGTGGCTCTATGGGACACAGAAAAGAGATTACCGAACTCAGCTCTACTGGCAGTCAGGGAGTGGTCATAGGCAAGTCATATGGCTTCTTCTGGCCTCAGACTACCTCATCTTTAGAGTGGATGGCTGCATAGATCAGACCTCTACACCTCAGCCAAGCAGGAGTACTGGGGATGGGGATGTGAACCCCTGAGTAGAGCAGAAGCAGGGCACCTGCTCCACTGGGGAGCTGCCAGGTAAGGCTTTAGGCTCACTGCTGTATCACAGTCTGCTGGTAAGGACTCCTGCTGAAGATTCCAGTGTCTCTTCATTTTAGAAATTCTTGACTCAACATCCTGGGATACACATTTCCACGTGGGTGACTAATAGATGTCCTAATGTGTTGAAAAGCATACTTCTCATCCCCCACAAAGCCTGTTTCCTTTATAGATCAGCATCTCCTTACTACTTCTGCTGCTGTGACCCTAGTCCAGCCACCATCCATCTCCCTCCCTCCCTTTCTTTTACTTCATTGTTGCCTCTGTGTCCTCAAATCAAAATGCAAGCTGTGTGAGGGTGAGGGTTTCTCCCCTACACCCTTTCTGATTTTATGTACTGCTAAAATCCCATTGACTAAAACATACAGCTAATTCATAATCTTTGGAAACTGTTTGCCATCAGTATGAGGATAACTACTTGACCTCTTGTTTTGTTCAATGCCAGCACTGACTCTAAGAATCCCCTGGCCCTTGGTGTCTTGATAGTCCCTTCCCCATTATACCCATTTTATCCTTTCTGTATTGTTAGTTCTCGTCCTTGTGTGTCTCTATGAATAGATCCAGTAGATAAGGTAAATGAGAATCGGTCATATACTTCTAACCCTCTTGCCCAGCATAGATCTAATATGTATAGTTGTGCTTCAGTATCATTGGGAGTGGTTCCAGGAATCCCTAGGTACCAAAATTCATAGATTCTTAAGTCCGTTTTGTCAAATGGCATAGTATGTGCATATAACCTACACACATCTCCTTTACACTTTAAATAATCTCTGAATCACTTACATTATCTAATACAATGTAAATATTATGCGAATAATCATTATATTGTATTGCAGGGAATGATGACAAGAAAAAAGTTTGTATGTTTTCAGTACAGATGCAGTTTTTTTTTTCAAGTATTTTCTATCTGAGGTTGGCTCAATCTGTGGGTGCAGAACCCAAGGATACAGAGGGCTGACTCTTAATAGTCAGTGCTCAATAAACCCAGCATTCATTCATTTACTGGTGTACATTTTAATGAATTGCTATTGACAGATCACTAAAATGCTCTGGGACTTTGGATAGTGTGTCTTACAGGCCTGAGAAGGAGCCGTGTTGTACACTGGTATTGAGGGTATGGATGGTTCAAGTTCTGGGGTGAATTTCTGGAAGCGTGTCTACTTTCATAGTAGCCAGAGTCCCCAGGGCATAGAGAGTCCACCTATTTCTTTAAATATCCAAGGAGGGTTGAAGCTGCTCCTTGAGATTTTAAAATATGCTGCACAGTCCTGATGGTGTCAACTAGCTAGTTTATGGGTCCTGTCCTGGTTGTGATAACTCAGGCTAAGCTGGATAATAAACGAAAGTGGGACAGAGCTGCGGGATAAATATTGCTACAGGGCATCTCGAGCAGCACAAATCACAGGAAAAATATTTCCCAGTCTTCTCATTTCTCCTTTCCCTCCCTGGCCTTCCAGTAGCAGCCAGCAAAGCAGGGTCCATCTATCAATTGCCCTGCCGCAGAAGGCAGCATGCAGGTTGCTCCTGATGCAGGCTTTGCACTGCCTTCCTGCCCAGCCATAGAGCAAGGCTGAGGAGCCAGCTAGACAGGATTGGGCCTCCCTTCTGTGGTCAGTCCTAACTACAACACTGCCTGGCTCTGCAGACCTGCTTCTTCTCCAGAATGAGAGAGTATAATAATTGCTGTTGCCAGTCTGCTATGAGCATTCTTGTCAGGGAACTTAAAAGCAGCTTGCTGAGCCCATCCCAGAGTGTGTAAGTCTAGCTTTCAGAACCTCTTGCTTGTTTCCTCTGACTTCTGCTTGGGGGCTTCCATGCCCAATCCTATGGAGAACCACTGTCTTTTAGGTGAAGATTGTGAGATAGGCCATGAGCTAGGTGGTCAGCCATGGGCCAGTTTGTGTGACTGTGACTCATTTTTATACCCGATCCATCAGGACCATCATTTAGGAAGGCATTGTTCAGCTTTGGAAGTATGCTTGCTCTGTAACCATTGTCACCTGGCATTGATGGAGCCCATGGGGAATACAGAGCTATCTTAGCAGATACAAAGGGCAAGGTAAGTAACTCCAGATGGCAGGTGTGTTAGCACCCTGCCAGACCCTACTGACTTGAGAAATGTAGCAGGCTTTACTTCCACCTCGCCTCCTGATCCTGCTTTCCCAGTTGAGGCATTCAGTGTGTGTTAGCTTCCTAATTAGTGCCTTACTGTCGTAAAGGGTGGCCATGCTCACTGACCTGATCATCCTCAGTCATCCTTTGCTGTCCTGCAAAGTAGTCAGGCTCACCGACCTGGACCCCTGTGCTCACTACCACACCTGGGTGGGTTAATTTCAGTGGTCACCTATCTCTGCAAGGGACACCCAGACTCGGTGTGGCAGTGGCTCTGCCCCGTGGTCCTGTCTACACCAACCATGCTGCTGTTTCTGTACATTTGTGAGCCTGCCACCTGCTTTCAGTTCTCTGTGTTTTGCCACTGCTGCTGCTCTCTCTGGGCTGCCCTTTCTCTCCTGCACACCACCAGGCTAGAGTGAGAACCTCCCAGATGGAAGACACCACCGGATCTAAGCCCTTATTGATTTGGAAGCACTTATCATATTCTTATGCTGTTTAAAAACTTTTAAGTTGTTGAAAACCTGCCTTGCCTTTTCTCCCCCAACCCCTGAAAATTATAAGCTGATTAAAAATAGGGACCAATTATGTCTTTAGGTGAGCCCATATACCAAGTATACTGCCTGGCAGACCACTGCCTGATAAATGTCTGTCCAGTGAATGGTGTGTAGTGGGAAGGACACTGATCAGGGAAGAAGGAAATGGGTTTTTGTGTTTACTGTTACCACCTACCTAGATGACCCCAGCGAGGTTAACTCCTCCTCTGGATCCTCATTTTTCCCTTTTATAAAGAGAGTTTATGCCTGAATGATTTGTAGACTGCCTTCCAGTTCTGGCATCCTGTGCTTCTGTGTTAGGAAATGAAGAGATGGCCGTGTGTCCATTGTCATGAGCCTGTGTGTCCTGCTGTGTTTGGGCACAGGACCTTCCTGTAACTGGCCCAGCAGCCCAGTTGCTCAGCTGTGATTTTCTTTTCTTTTCTTTTCTTTTTCTTTTTCTTTCTTTCTTTTTTTTTTTTTTTTTGGTACTGGAGATTGAACTCACAACCTCGCACCTGCTAGGCAGGTGCTTACGCCACTGAACTAAAATCCCTGGCCCTATTTTTTTTTTTTTTTCTTTTGAGACAGAGTCTCACTATGCATTTCAGGCTGGTCTTGAACTCACTTTTTAGCCTAGGCTGGTCTCGAACTCACAACGATCCTCCTGCCTCAGCCTCCTGAGTGCTGGGATTAAAGGCGTGCTCCACCATGCCTGGCTAGCTGTGGTTTTTACTGACAGGACTGAGACCCATGGAATCCCTGATCTGATGGTGTAGAAAGGCTGCCTCCCATCTTTCCTTCCTTGTTTTCTGAGGAGATAGCCTGGAGGAACTCTTGAGGTTTTTCACTGGCTTTATGCCTTGTATGAAGTGAGGTGTTGGGGGCTATGCCTCTGGCTTCTGTGGTCTGTGACTATGGACTCTACGTGTTGTTCCTGAGAGACCTAGGAGCAGGGGCAGCACCTCCTGAGGGTTGACACCAGAAAGGCAGAGCTAGGAGAAGAATCTTCCTTCACGTTGGCCACAGAGCATCAGGGAGTCTGGGTTACTGGACACCTGGAGGGTGAGACAGACAGAAGGGGTGGACCTACAGCTGAGAGTGCCTTCCTGGGACAGGCTGTGACAGGAGGCAGGGGCATGCCAGAAGGGTTGATCCTGGATGTCGGAAGCCAGACTCTTTGGTTGTGCATGCAGGCCGGGAGCTTTTGTTAAAAGGTTCAGTGTCATTAAGGAACCTCTTTTTGGTACACAAGCACTTGCATGGACATCTTATTTGTTGACCTCAGTTTCTCCTTCTGTCCCACACTGCACCACCTCCATGGTTGAGTTTGGGATGGTGCTGTACCTCCACAGTGCAAGTTGCTTATAAATAGAAAGATACTTAACACTGACCATGAGCTCCATCAGGGAGAGGGGCTCTGGGCAGCACTGTTTTTAAAATGAGCATTGATTTCTGGGAATCTGCGTATTAAAGAGACACATGCTGGTGCCCAGGTTCCGCTAGGCTCTGGCTCCTTTTTTTTTTCTGAATGCATGCTGCCTGACCTGGTCCTCAGGGCTTTCAAGAGCATTGGGGTAGGGTTTGTCCCAGCTTTCACTTCTGGGTGTTTTCTGCTGGAGTGCTTCTTGTAGGTGAGTGTCTGTCCACTGGCCTGTTCATTTATTCCTGTGTCACCTGTCATGAGCCAGGCATTGTGCTAGGTGCTAGGATTCAGGAATCACCCTCTCTCCTTTCCTCTTCAGTCTCAGCACCAAAACTCAGAGAGCTGTGTGCATTAAGAACCTTCTTTGGGAGCTCAGGGGGCGGAAGACAAGAGTGTCCAGTTTTGGCTGAGATGGTGAAGCTACCCAGAGAACTAAGAGTGCTGGGAGCAGGCTGCATTCCTCACAGGGAACAGAAGGTGCAAGCACATGAGGAAACCTGGCTTCCCCACTGTGTACAAGTAGCTGGTGTGTACCTAGCATTTCATGGCACCTGTCTGAGCATATGCTGATATGGCAGTGCTTGTATACTGTGCATGTCCCCCTCTGTTAGCGTTCTGTGTTCTTAGAGGATGCCAGTTAGTGTCTGTTGATTGACTACAATATTTTGTTTCTTATTAGACTAGAGGAAGGGGGTAGGGGAGGAGTATGGGGGAAAAGGAGGGCAATAGGGGATGATCTCAAAATATGTTAATCGCATATATGACAATGCCACAGAGAATTAGTATTTTAATTAGTGGTGGTGCACTCCTGTAATCCCAGAACTCTGGAGGCTGAGAGAGTAGAATGTCAGAGAGTTCGAGGCTAGCCTGAACTGCATAGAGAAACTGTCTCAAAAAAGAAAAAAAAAGAAGCAAACCAAAAAAAAAAAAAAAAAAAAAAAACCAAAAAAAATCCCTTGGGAAATATACTTTATTTCTTGATCCAGTTACAATTAAAAATTGGTTAAAAGGAGACTACATATTTGAATAACTTTCCCACCACTGAGACATGCTTTCTTTTCATTTGGTGACTCAGATTCTGGGATCTAGTCACAATGGAAAAGGTATCCATTCAGTACCAGAGAAAATCCCAAGAAACATTTGTGCCAGACCTCTCATCTTTATATTATACCTGACTCCAGTCACCCCGGCCCCATACTGTTTGAAGTGTGCACCTAGTTTTTCCTTATGTAGTCTATGACAACTGGGGGTGGTGCTTCAGCAGGGAGTGAAATGCACTGAGTGGAGTGTTGGGAACACACTAGTAAAGAGGGCCCTGGACAGGAGGGGCCAGCCCAGGTAAAGGAGGAGGCTCTTGTGAGACTCGGAGTGAGAGGTATGGGGAATAAGTGGTCCTGGGGGAGACCTGAGGAGAGGCCCCATACTCTGACCCCACACTGTAGCCAGAGAAGCCTTGTTTCACTTTTTTTTTTTTAACCTGTTAGGCTAACCATGAAGGCTTGGTTGGTTGATCGTGATTTCTCATGACTTCCAACATTCCCAAGTTTTTGACAGCTAAGAAACAAAGTAGGACCAGGGGTGTAGCTCAGTGGTAGAGTAATTGCCTTGTTTGTGGGAGGCCATGAGTTCCATCCTTAGCACTGCAAGACAAAATGAAAAACAAAAAAGGAAAGAGGCAAAGTGATGAAATTCCACCTCATGAAAATGATTTAGAGGTCCCTCCTTTGTTGGAGGTATGGTGGTGAGCAGGTGGTAGCTACTGTCCCTCTCTTTCTCTCTGGAAACTTGGATTGCTGCATGTGAAAGGCGCTGAGCCTGCTGAGGAGTCGCCAGGCCCGTCGTGACTGTGAGCAAGGTGTCCTCGGCGTGGCCTCTCTGTAGACAGCATGGTGCTGGGTGGCTGCAGAGTGTGGTGTCATCCTATAGTGGTGGGGATCAGGCTGGGCTGTGACAGCATCTCCCACTCTCTATTTCTCTGTTCCCTGACCTCCCCTCTTTCCTGACCAGTTTTTTCCACCTCTTCCTACCATGCTTAGCATATTTATTGTGTGTTTCTCTCCCCCTTTGCATTTCTTTCTTCAATGTAGCTGGTGACCCACAGGAGTGAAGACGTCCCTGATCCCTGTGTTTAATCCTGCTGGACAGTTACTAGACACTCTGTGGAACTAGCTCTTCTCTTCTTTTCCCTGAAGGCTTAGTTGAGCTTCTCACAAAGTGCTAGGGAGATGGTGGTGTAGACAGTGATACTTAGGAAGCAGCTGTCTGTGTTGAGGGTATCCAGAGGCTCTTGCCACTCACACTTGCCTGTGGGTTTATCTGAGGCCCTGTATCTTGAGGGTGGGTTTCCCCAGGGTGGGATAGGCAAGCTTTCTGGGCCTGTCTGTAGGTCTGCTGTGGCAGATCTGTTGGACAATGTGGAGACGCCCTGTGGCTCCACCTGCCAGTTCCCCTTTGTCCCCATCCACAGAGGGATCTGGTTGCTCATTCTCTGATGTGGTTTCTCCTGGGAGGGGGGAAGTATGAGAGTTATTCAGTAGCTTTTCATGAAGAGGAATGTGTGATTTGAACAATGCTGGGCCCAGGATGCCCTGGATTCTTCCAAAGATGTTGGCATTACACAGGAACTGTCAGGAGCTGGAAATAGGTCTTGGGCTCTGGGGGGAGGTCTGATTGTTTGTGGCAACCCCATAGCTGTCACCCTGCCCCATCCTGGAACTAGGGATGCCACAGACAGGAAGGCACCTCCCAAAGTCATCTAGGAAGGAAGGGACTGAGCAGCCCTGCAGTCACTTTACACACCCTGACACACTGGCTCCAGGTGGGGCAGCTTAACTGGCCTGGGGGGAGGTAGTAGGCTCCTGCTTGGCTCACCTGTTCCTGTCTTTAACAGCTCCCTTCTGCAGGCTTCCTGTTGCATTTTAAGCCCATTCCTCTCATTTTGCTGTGAATGAAACAAGAGCTGGGGCCCTCATCATCAACACTGAGCCTTGAGATGCAAGAGGGCATGTGCTTGGCCTCTGTTGTGGAGAACCAATGGAAGAACCAATGCTATAAACAGATGAAGCAGGCAGCAGAGTGGAATTTGTAACGGGTAAAATATTGGCTTAATTTCGAATGGTTTTCTCTAATAGGTTAGGAAGGTACAATTCTGTGCTGAGCTCACCTCATGCATTTTTTTAAAGCCAACTTTGATTTGTTTCAGCAATCAAGTGATGAATACATGAATAAAGATATATATATATATATATATATATATATATAAAACATTTGAGATTTGGGGCATTGTTCTTCTCATTTTGTAGACAAACACCTTAAGTCCAAATTCCAAGCCAGGATTCTGCCTGATGGTGCTGTTGCCCAGGGAACCATTTCCACATTGACAAGATTCTCTCTGTTTCTTCTCATGGCACACATGACTTTTTGGCATCCAGTGAGCACACTTCCGTTGTGGAGCGTGAACCCGAGTGTATTTCCTGCAGCTGGGTAAGCCTTCCAGGCCAGGTGTGGCCCCCTGCAGAAAGTGGCCAGCTCTGAATTTCATGCTTAGAAACTGTATACTGTATTCTCACAGGCAGGGAACCTATGTTTTGAGATTCTGAAACTCTTGTGGGCTATCCGTGTCACAGTAAAGATGCAGGGGCTTGTTACTCACACTGTGATTCAGTACAAACACACACGTGTTTCATGAAATGATACTTATCTTTACTGTGAGTACATTCTCGAATTTTCTATTTTGTTTATTTTTATTTTTAGTCTCCCTCCCTGCATACTTCTTGTATTGTGTGAACTGCTTTAGTACCAATGTCTATGGGCACAGAAGCCAGGAAATGGCCGGGGGCTCCAGTTTGCTGTGATATGCGGCAGTCTGAGAGACTTGGGGGCAAAGACCTGCCAAAATCAAACCCATACATTTGTCCTATTTTTAAAGAAATACTCTGTTGACCTGCCCATCTGATTTCATCTCATGAGCAGGTCACACAACTCGCAGTTTGAAAAACATCGATCTGGGGGTTGCTGCAGATTAAAGCAAATGGAAACGAGATTAATTCATTTAGGTCATAGTCACATATCTATTATAACTAGGGTTCTTTATTTCTTGAAATTGGATTCTTCCACCTTGATTGTCAGTGATACCTACAAAGTGCGTGCCTGTTGACCCAGAAGTGGAGGCTTCACACACCCTTTAGCATCAGTGTCTTAGGTCTGTCAGTCAGTATCTTGGCATTACCTCTCTAAAGTAAACTTAACCTTTAGATGAGATACAGGTCATTCCTTAGGTTAATAGAAGGTTATTTTATACTAAAATTATAAATGGAGGCCTGACTTTAAATTCAGTAATTTCCACAGTAATGTTCATTGAGTGTTTTTAAGGTTGGGTAATTAGAAAGTTGAATAAATTAAAAAATTCACTGTGAGCTCACTGTGAGAAGGGAGCAGAAGTCACAAAGGAAATGCAGAGTGAGAAAGACTGTGCCAGGTGCAGGCCAGGAGAACCAAGAGGAAGTCAGGAGAGGAGCAGCCGAGCAAGGAGAGGGGAGCTTTAAGTTGGGTCTCACAGAACCCATAGGAGTTTGAGTGGAAGAGCCTGTCAGGTTGTGCAGAGATTATTAGAACTCCACTATTGGGTATAAAGCTCTTTGTCCTTAAATTGGGACAACATAAGGTCAAATTTATTTTAAAAAGATAATTGCAAGGGCAAATGTAGTAGAAAGTGTTTAAATAATGGAAAGGAACCGGGGAAAGAGAGCAGGTGGGAGGTTTTGATGACAGTCTGAAGGGGTAGATTGAGGAGGCTGGCCAAGGGAATAGTGTCACAAGGAGCACTGGGGAATGGATTCTGGATGCAGGATTTACTCTGGTAGTTGTTCTAGATTTCCAGTTTAAGTGATTAAGTTGGTGTCGATGCTGTTAACACAGTAGAAAAATATCAAAGGGAGAATGGGTAGGTATAGGGAAGGGAAGAGGAGGCATTTAGATTGAGACTCTTCAGAGACATCTTTCTGTTGGACATCTGATTGCAGATGCCTCCATGTTCAGTGGCCTTGAGATGGAAGTCAGGGAAGGCTTCAGGAGTAAGACAGCAGGTTCCTTTCCTAGCCTGGACATGTGCCTATGGCCTGTATGACCAGGGTGAGCTACCAAAACTTCCAGTTCTCATATTCTCTAATGGGGATAATAACTGAGTGTTTATCTCAGTTATTATGAGGGCTGGACATAATAAATATTAAAATCCTGATGTTTTATTGAATTATTATTAGTAATTCAGACTAAGAGGAAGAAATTTGCCATAAAATTATGTGTCCTTGGGTGTGTTTCTTTAGTACTCTGTGCCTCAGTTTCTTCATTTGGCTGTGGAGGGCCGTGAATTTGATAATCTATAAAATCCATTTCTAGTGCAAAATTTCTGTAATTTCTGAAAGTTGGTAGAATCAGGACCTTAAATACAAACACATGGTAATGATGGAGCAGAACTAACAAGAATAATGTAATGGGCAAGTCTCACCCATCACTGAAGTTCCACATGTGGATTTAGTAAACTGCACTATTCAAAGAAGAGCTCTAGTTCCATCAGGGTGCTACATGTGAGAGATCCAGGTGGGCCCAGCTGCTCGGGCTCTGTTGCCAATGTGGTTGATGTGTGGTGAAGGGAGGCAGACTGCAAGGACATAGAAACAGTATACTGGTAAACTGATGTCACAGCCTGCTACCCCTTGCAGTTTTAGATTCCCTGGAGGAGAGCATGCAGCTTATTCATTAACTACTTGGTCACCAGAGGTTTTTGTGTACCTGCTGAGCACCAGGTGCTGTGGTAGGTGCTGGAAGGCCTGTGGGGGTGAGATGGGGGAGTTCAGGGTATGCAGGTTATGAGGGTGTTGGCAGGCCAGCAGAGGTGAAAAGGAGGGAGGGGCAGAGTGCTGAGGGTCTATGGCTGAACAGGAGTAACTGCAGAGAGAAGTGTGAATGCATGCTTGGGGAGAGGAGGATGTGGGGAAATGAGCCACTGTCTCCTTCTGTGGGAGGAAGGCTCTACCTAGAAGGAGAATTAGATATCTGCTTTACTGCTCTAGTGGGAGGAGTTAATTCCATCTGCTGGGATAAGGACAATGATAATTAAAATAAGTATTCTCTGCTATTCGTTAAGTGCAGTGTGTGCCAGGCACTGAATCAGGCATCGTGTACGTGTGCATCCTTGACTGTCAATATTAAGCATTTATTTTACTACAGTTTAGATGAGGAGACTATAGTACCAAGAGGGTAAACAGATTGTCAAGGGGCAGGACTGGGATCTGAATGCTGGTGGAATTGACTTGCACTGCATCTTCCCACCACCTCACCCCCATCGCTAAGGTAGAAAGTAGAGGCAGGCATGTGGGAGCTTAGAGTAAGGAAGAGCTCTGAAGGTAGTAAGCACTGGGATTCAGTGGCATGGCTGTTTGGAGAGCCCGGCCCAGTGGAGTCTACACAGTGTAATTGCTGCCAGAGCAGGGTCTCCTTGGGGAGTTTCTGCAGGGGGGAGAAGGGGGTTTAAGTCAGTGAGCACATGCTGTCTCAGGACAGCCCAGTGGGGAGAAAGGCTTTGTGCCCATTTTGTAGCTGCAGAAACTGAAGCTCCCAGGGTCAAGTGACTTACCCAAAGTCAGTGGTCTCTAAGAAGCAGAACAGACTGCACCCAAGTCTTCTGACCCCATAACCTGTGCCCTTTCTCCACCATACACTGCCTCTCAGGCCATAGCAGCCTTATAATCTGTAATTTGCCTTATCTTTCTCCCAGATTCTTTCCACCTGCTCCTTGGCTGAATTCTCTGTCAGGCCTCTGTAGTATCCCATGGGAGAGTGAGCTCAATACAAACCACATCTGGAATCCAAGCTGATTGGGCAATGATGCCATAACTGATGATGTGCCTGGGTGTTTGCGCATGTGAATGGGTGTGTATCTGTGTGTTAGAGGGCTGTATGTCTTGGAAGGCCATGGCAGTGGCTTGGAAGTCTTTGGTGAGCTGTGTATGATGTAGGATAGACTGAACTTCCTAGCAGTTGGAGACTTGGTGGAGAAAGTTGCAGGTTTCTGAACCCAGCCCTCCTGTTACAGAGAATTGCTGCTTCCCTTCCTGAAAGGTAGATTGGGAGGGAGCAGACTAACCAAGTTCATGGCTCAATTAATACATCCAGATCAGACAGGCTTTCTGTCAGGGAGATGTTTGCTGATGGAATGCAGAGATTGCTATGTGACTTCTTCTGTTTAATGACAGGATGGAGTCTTGGAAGGCAGGAAAGCTGTGGGTGCTCTCCTAGGCTTCTGGGACCTGTGGCCCTCTAGTGATGAGGGCTTTGTTCTTGGCCTGTGTGATCGTGTTCTTTCTATTTTTTCTCTCTCCCTGTGATTCCTCCCAGTCCCCTTTTAAAAGCCTGCACTAGCTACCAGCAGAACAATTGGCTGGCTACATTTGTTCATTCCATCCATCCATCTGTCCATCTGTCCCTCCTCCCTCCCCTCTCTTCCTGTCCATCCATCCATAAAGAGTGCTTACTAAGTAACTGGCACGTGACTAGGATGTGGTTGGTACTGAAGGAGACTTAACTTGCACCCTGTCCTCTGCAGCTGACGGTCCACTTGGAAAGACAAACGGTGCCACTTCAGCTGTCCAGAATGACTCAGTGAGGCCATGTGATAGGGCAGTGATGGGAAGAGCACAAGGAGAAAGTATATGTTGGGACTGTGAGGCGGTGGGAATCTGTAACTGGGTTGTCAGCCCAAAGTGCCTGCCTGCCAAGGGAGGGCAAACTACTCGAAGCCTAGAATTGGGGCAGGAGGGTGGGACAGCCAGACAGGGACTGGGTCAGAGAGTTGATGTCGTAGAGCAGGCTGAAAGCTGTTTGGAGGCTGACGTTGGGAACATGAATGTCTGCTTCTCTGGCTTTGCTGGAGTTTTGAGTGGATTTGATAGCAAATAATTGAAGGCAGAATCCTGAGTTGTACTCTGAAGATCTGCAGGAGAGGGAGAGAGCCCATTGGTCACAGAATCAGAGAAGGCTTCTGGAAGGATGGAGGCCCTCAGTGGTCAGAAGAAAGGCACTTGGAGATATGTCATCCTGTTATCCTGCTGTTCCTTCCCTTTCTCTGTTCTCCCATGCTCCTCTTCATTCGGTGTATCTCTGAGTGAGGCTTGGTCTGAGCAGAGGACTGTGGCAGATACATCCCTTCTCAAGACAGGGAGGGCAGGGTTTTGTCAGGATTCTCTGGTCAGCTGGTATTACTTCAGACTATTGCCAGAGATGCCAGAGATGTCTCAACTTCAAGGGGTTACGTGCAAGTGTACCTTCAAGAGATGAAAGTTGTTGGCCCTTGGAGCCCCTTCCTCAGAGTCTGTAGTTGGGGAGGGTTTGCTGGAGGTGGTGGGACATCAGCTGTTATTTGTATGGAGATTAGGAGCCAGTTTAATCCCAACCAGAAACCTAAGCAGTAGCCCTCAACTTTCAGTGGATTTAGAACCTTCTGGAGAGTTTTTAACCAGTCAGGTTGTCAGGGTCCTGCTTCCTGATATCCTGACTCTGAGGTTGTTGTGGGGTCAGGGATTGGCATTGGTTGTCTACAGAGCCCAAAGGTGCTGAAGTAGGTGGCTTGAGAGCTGCGCTTAGTAAAATGCTGTTTTATAGGGAGCTCAGCGTTTTGGAATGGACACAGGAATATGAATCTGAAGACCTAGGTTCTTAATGACTTGCCTCAGGGGCAATCTTTTTGCAGACCAGGTGGTTGATATCTGCTGCGGTTACTTCCTAGGACTTTGAGGGAGGAGCATGCAGATGAACTTCCTTTGAACAGTATCTTTTCTGTAAATGCAGGCTGTTGTCATTGCTTTTCTACCTTTAACAGAAATGTTCAGAAGAGTCTGGATGGACTAAAGCCAGGGAAGGGAGGAATAAGCAGACAACATGATCGCTGAAACTTTTGGGATCTTCCACCAAGAAAATTCAAGGACTATCCCTTCAAATCAAGGAGTGAATCTATTTCTTTAAGGTGTGCGGGGCTGGTTCTGTCTTGAGATTGATGAGTAGCAAGGAGAGAGGTCCCAGAGCTCCCTAATTACAGCACCTTCTCTCTCCCCTGTGCTGATATTGCTTAAACTGAGCAATTAGAGCTGTAAGATGCTTCTGGTTGCCCAGGCACAAGTGACCTATCTTGCCCTGTGTGATTTTGCAGGTGTCCTGCAGCATGAAGTTGGGGTGGGAATAACTTGTACCCAGAGTTCCTGTATATCCTTTCTCAAGCCAGGACTAGTTGCTTGGGTGGCCTGTGATGATGGATGGTTTGGCATGGGGCACAATGTTGTACAACCTCAGGGGCAGATGTCATAGAAAATACAGAATAACTGTCTTACCATAATTGTCCAGTGATAGATCTCCATGAAAAGCAGGATTTTGTTACTAATTCCCTTGGTTCTTTTGCCCTGTAATCTTTTTTCTCAGTTTTGGTGTCCAGTGAGGTGAGTGGAAATGTAGGCAATAATAATCATAGTAATGAAGGCTAGGTTATCCTTAGACCATCTTTGTCATATTTGGCTTTAGACTGCCTTTAGAAAGTGTCATGTCATCAGAAGTCTTCGTTGAGTGTGGCTATGTATCTAGCACATGTGCAGTCCTAGAGAGGAATGGGTGAGAAAGGAATAAGGAGGCACTCAGTGGACAAGCCATTCTCAGATAACAGAGGGCTGTCCTACAGTCTGCATTTTTGTTGCCTCTCTCACGTTATCAGGACCTGGAAGTTGGGTACTGTGTTAGCTCTGTTATTTGGAATTTAGGGTGGCAGGGTGGGGCTAGGAGTCATTTTATTGCAGAGTCAGGGTCACATTCACAAATGGAATCTGGGCACATTCAGTACAACTCCTGACTCATTTTACCCGTGGCTAGTGGGTTTGAGGGTGAGGACTGGGAGTTTCTGGTCTCTGCAGAGAAGGGCTAGTGTGAAGGGGATGACTAGTGCCTGCTCTAGGATCTGCCCAGGTCAGCACTCCTTAGTGAGTGAGCTTCTCAACCCCATACTCGGCCACCACCCTGCTGTGGCTACGTGCTGCAGCTGGGCCTGCAGAGCTTAAAATAGCACTATGAGCTTGTGCAGAGCCCACCTGAGGCATGATGGGGCAGGAACCTAGGGATCTGGGCTCCACTGGCTCTAACTACTGGGTGGAGAGCATTCTTTGGGGATTTCTTCTAGGCCCAGAGCTGTGGAATAGGGGATGGATATAGTGGGGACATGATGTGGAATAGGGGATGAATAGGTATGGCTGGTGCAGAGGGGAATTAGAAGATTTAGCTCTTCAAAGGGAATGCCTTGAGCCTGATCTCAGGTTCTCCCACTGTGGAGCTTAAAGGCTTTCAGATTTGGTGTACTGTGTGACCTTCACACTGGCCCAGATATTGCCCAAGCTTAGCCATGTAGGGTCTCATTACAGCTGCGATGAAGAGAAAAAATGAAGAGCAGATTTGGGATGCAGGGTATGGCTGTGCAAGATCACAGGTGGTAGGGCCAGGGCAAGAACATGGGTATCTGAAGTGGCATTGCATGGCATTATCCACTGGGTTTCCTTATGCCCCAGCTACCTCTTCTTGGGAACCAAGATGGTGCCCAAAGGAATTTGCAGAGACCACCTCTAGGCATTCATTGATTGACTGAAAAGTACACACCGCACACTGACACATTGAAAAGCTCTGTTCTTAGCTATGGAAATACAGCAGTGAATGAAACTGACCCAAATCCCTGCCCTCATAAAGCTTCACTCTAGTGGGTGAAGACTTCAAACATAATCAATGTAATAAAAACATAGATTATATTATATACTGGGGTAAGTGCTATGGAAAAAGCGAAACAGGGTAAGAGAAGTGGAATGTGCTGGGGGAGGGGCAGTGTCAAATGGACAGCAATGGGCGGACTTCTTGAGAAGGTGATATTTGAGTAACTATTTTTGGGCAAGGGCTCTGACACTGTGCCACATCCCCAACCCTTTTTGTTTTTCTGAGACAAGGTCTTACTGTGTTACCCAGGCTAGCCTTGAACTTGCATTTGTTGCCTGAGCATCTCAAAAAGCTAGAATTACAGTCGTGCCAGGCAGCTCGAATGAGAATTTAAAGGAGGTGAGAGTTTGCAATGCAGAGATAGTGGAAGAACATTTCAGGCAGAGGGCACAGCCAAGGTAAAGGCTCTGATGAAGAACCAGCAAGGAGGAGGACTATGTGGTTAGAGTGGAGAGTGAGTGGGATGAAGTTACTGTGTGTGTGTGTTGTGCAGATTCTTATGAGAACTTCGTTTTACTCCAAGGTGATGAGAATCATTAGAGAGTTTTGTACAGAGCAGTGACCTTGTCTGACTCATGCAACAGGAGAACTGTAGTATGGGAGCTAATTTCACTTCTTTCTCTGGTTATTAGGCCACTGTGAAGAGGTCTTAGGGACCAGGTGGAGGCTGCCCCATGCTTTCCTGTCATTTGTCCAGCTTCCATGCTGTTCCTCAAACCCTAACCACTGTGACTTTCACTGCTGGGGAGGAGGGGCAGGATGGTGCTTTTTCTCCCTGCCTTGGAGTTTATTTTGAAACCAAGAGAGATGGTTTGCAGTGGTTTGCTATAGACTACTTGAACTGCCTCTTGAGAGCCTATTAATAAGTAATCAGAAAGTATCTAGCCCTTGTTGTTGAACCGTTTATGTCTTATGATTAGCCATGGTGGGAATGTGTATACCATGACCATTGTCAAGCATCAGAAATCGGGTGTACCCCCAGAGAGTTGGTTGTTAAAACTTCACCAACCCACCACTAATGGTTTATCTCCACTATACCTGGCCATGGTTTCAAAGGGCAGGGTCTCTCTTTGCTCTCATTTGTCAGAGAACCTGTGTTCATGCTTCAGGAAGTCAGAAGGAGCAAGGGGGGAATTGATTGGGGGTGATGAAGTTGGTGTGTGTGGGGTGGTGGTGGTATGTTTTTCAGGATTGACACAGCTTGTCCCATGGTGTTATGATGTGGAGGTTGTGTTTTTCCTGGCTGAGTAATCTTAATGCATGATCTCTTTTATCTTTGTTTTTTTTTTTTCTTTCCTTTGTCTCCCTCCGTGCATATAGGATACATTTGTGTATGACTCAGTAGGAGTCAGTTTTATACATTAAAGCAGGGCTCAGCACTGGGCCCCGATAAAGCCACTAGATGTAGGAAAAGATCTCTATTTTGGAAGTCGAGAGATGTAGGTTCCAGCCTTAGTTCTACTAACCACTGTAGATAAGCCTTCTCCTTTCTTGGACCTTCATTTCTAATTTATAAACAAAGACATTCTTTGTGCTTATCATGCAAGGGTGTGCTGAGGATCAGATGTGATCATGAGTATGCAAGTCCCCTGAGAAAAATGCAGTCACAAGGAACATGCTTTTGCAGTCAGGTACCTGGCACTCCTCTCTTCTTCTTCTGTACAGATGCTTGTGCATGCCTGGCCTATGCCCCACCTTTTCTAAGAAGCCTCCTTGATGGGCCAGCCCTCCCTGGACTAGGCTTCTGAGCACTTGCCCATTCTCGTTCTTCCCAAGATTCAGATGGAACAGAATGCTTCTCAGTAACATTCACAGTAACAAATCCAGGTTGGACATAGCAGGGGGCCCTTTGGTTTTCTTGAACTCCTATGAGATGTGCTGATTGGCAGGATTGTATGTGGATGGAAGGTTCTTAGGATAGTGCCTTCCATCTGATAAAGTAGTTTCCCAGATGTTGTCTCATCTGTGTCTGAAGATCTTGCTTAACCCCTTTTTATGGGTGAGGAAACAGAAGTGAAATCCAGTTCATTCATTCAGCACATGTATCCTCTGCTCAGAGAGCTGCAAGTCTTCTTCCCAGGTGATACATTGTTAGGACCGGGTCCCAGCTCTTTATGCTGCCTGGCTTCTGCCACCTGGGTATGCTTGTCTTGTGCTGATTCTCGTGGGAAGCAAATGGGGCAATGGGGTGGACTGTGCAATGGGAAAGATGGCACATGGGCCAGAGTGCTGGTCTGTCTCAGGCCTGGGAGGTGGAGGAAGGGAGGGGGAGCTCAGTGCCCCAGCAGGCTGTGGCAGTGTGCTGGCATTTCCTCTGGCAGCAGTGTGGGAGAAGGGAGAACCAGGTATGCCCTGGCACCTGGCCCAGCTGGGATATGGAAGTGCCTCTTGGGGCCAGAGCTTGGGGGATGAGTAACACACAGCTATCCAGATATGCTGGGTCTCACAGAGTCCAGCCACATACTCTGACCTCCAGGCTGGACACTTGAACTAAACTGCCCCCACTGTGGTTTCAGTAGATGGTGACTCTGCTGGGTGACCCTAGAGGGAGCCTCTAGAGAGAAGAAAAAATGGCAGTGATCCATCAGTGTGAATGACTACCAGTTGGGCAGGGGACAGTGTCAGGGAGTTTCATGCATGGGTTGAGGTAAGCATGTGCAGTGATGAGGGGGGGCTTGATTTCCTTTCATTCTTGAGTGTCCACCATGGATCCAGTTGACCTACTGAGTTCATTCTGTGTGAGGCTTCTTTAGGTCTTGCTATCCAGATGACCATCATACAAGGCAGAGCAAATCAGGACCAAGTATGATGTAGAAGGTCTCCAACAAGTTTGAGTGTGTTTAAATCCCTAGCAAGCCAGTGAAGATTTTGGGGAGGGAGTGTGGTATATTCTGAGCATTGTCTTTGGACAATAGTGGTGGCAGCAAGTGTTAGGGTGAATAAGGAGCAGGACTGGAGCAGGGAGCCCAGACTGGCAGGTGGGAGGCAGTGAGAAGGAAGGAGCCTATGATGAAGCACATGCACATGTGTATGATGTGTATATGGCATATGTGTGTAGTGTCTGCATTCTAGGCATGTGTTGAAGAAGTATGGGTTGGTGAATCATGGCTGGGTACCCTTCATGTATGATTGGGTTACAACAGGAATGGA
Organism: Dasyprocta punctata; assembly: GCA_004363535.1. Classification (NCBI taxonomy): domain Eukaryota; kingdom Metazoa; phylum Chordata; class Mammalia; order Rodentia; family Dasyproctidae; genus Dasyprocta; species Dasyprocta punctata. The sequence continues at coordinate 90,577 of RJWM01000679.1, forward strand.
TCACTGCCAGAGAAACCTGAGACACTTCGGAAAGAACTTTCTAGAACTGTTTGCTTTGATAACCCAAATAGCCGATTAAAGGATGTATATTATAACCATTTGACCTAAAGGTGAGAAAAAATACCTCCAAGTGTGGTATAAATGGAGACCCCCTTCAGCTGGAGGCACCTTAAATGATGAGGACCAGCCCAGGAGGGAGAAGGGGAGAGAGACCAAATGAGGTGATGACTGGGGTCTGCCTCATCATATGCAGCAGTCCATGGAGGTTCAGAGTGGTTGTGCACTGTGAGACTTGTGAGTCGTAAGATACCAGTAGGGAGCCCACATTTGTCCTCCCTCACCCAGCCAGACACTATCAGCAGGGTGGAACATGACAGGTTCCCCTTTGATGGCCTCTAAGCAGGGTGCAATCCAGGACTTTTTTCTCTCAACTTTAAAGCATTGGTCAGTGCTGCTTATGTTTTGTCCTTCCCCAGGGTCCCAACCCCATAACTTCTAGGCTCAATGGAGTAAGAGAGGGAAGGTGAGGCAAGAGCAACAGCTTCTGGAATTAGCAGAGGGATTCCAGCTGCCCCACAGGCTTTGCAGGCAGGTTGGCTGCTAGGTCAGAGAGCACTGTCCCAGCCCACAAGTCTGTGTCTTTCCTCCATGGAGTGGTTAGGAATATTAGATTTGCTGGGTCAGTACATTTCCACTGGTGCATGGCAATAAACCTTGGGCTTCGTCATACTTCCCTGTGCCCAGCTGTTTGCTTTATCTCATTCTCCTGGAGCTACCTGCCCTCTTTGATAAGTACTCCTAACAAATGCTTTCTTTCTTCCGTTTCCCAGGAGTGAATAGCTCAGTGTGGGCATGCATAAGTGTGCATATACATCTGTCCATCCAGTACAATGCCTTGTATCTTAGGCCTTCCGGGGATCTGACAGGGATGCTGATTGGCCTGTAGATGAAAGATTGGGCTTGTTTGGAGCTTTCCTGTAAGAAATGCCTGAGGGCCCAGAGTGCAGGGCTCTTTGTCCAGGCAACCTTAGCAGCCTGTGTTTCCTAGCAGCCTGCCCCCACCAATTCTGTGAACTGCTAGAATAGATTAATGTCCAACAGGAGTCTCAATTCTTCTCGCTCTGCAGAAAGTGTCTCCTGCTCCAAGCAAAGACTCAGTTTTGCAAGGAGCTGCTTCCATCCTTGATTTGGGTCCCCATGGAGGTGCTCACTGCTGCCCTTCCTGTGTTCAGCATAGGTTCAGAGCACCCTGTGCTAGGCACTGGCCATGGGTGGCAGACAAGCATGATGGGCAATCCTTGCCTTCTAGGACCTCACAGTCTGGGCATGGGAGGGCTGTGAATAGGTAGTGTCTTGTCAGATTGAACTTGGAATATTACTGCTGCCCTAAGGAGAGCACATGGAGGACACAATGGCCTTGATGTTACCCACTAAATGGTGGACATTAGCTGAACAGGGGATTGGGGAAAGAGGACTTCAGGCAAGGGAACAGTCAGTGCAAAGTCCAAAAGTGAGGAAGAGTTTGATGCACGTTCGCTTTGACGTGTGTTAGCCGAGAAACATGTAGGGGATGGAGCTGTGAGAGGAGGACGGACAACAGAGCACTTATGCAGATTCCTAATGGTACCCTGTCATCATTGCAGTGTCTCAGTCCAGCTTCCTCTCAGGGTCACTTTCTGTGCAGCTTCATTTCAGCTGGATAGATGGGCGTACCCTCCTGACATGGTGGACTCTCCCTTTTGCCTAACCTTCCCCTCCCAGGTTGCTCTTCCTTCCTCCCCTCTGCCTGCCCAGCACTCATCCCCAAGGGCTAAACCAGTCCCATTTCATAAGGGCTCCAGGGTCTGAGAGAGCTAGCTTGTTCAGCCTCTTTATTTTGTAGTTGGGGAATGGATACAGGTAGTTGCTGACCTTAGGTTTTGTTCCTTGGGAAGTCAGAAGTGTCTATACAATCAGGAATCCCAGTACCCTTTCCTAGATCACAAGGACCAGGAAGGAGTCCTGTCCCATGTGCACAAACCTCTGAGCTCCTTTTTCATTTGTTCATCAAGTGCCTCTTGGGCTTCTGTATAGTTCAGGCATAATACTGGGCAGTGGGGTAGACAACAGTGAGGCAGACAGGCTAGTTCCTGCTGCTTAGGGTGTATGGTCTAGTGGAAAAATCAGACAGTAAACTGGACTCAGAGAAACATGCACTTTCTAACTGTGATGGCTGCTGTGGAAGGAAAAGGCCAGTCATGCTTTGGGAACAATTAATGGTGGTGGTGGTGGGTAGTTTTGACAGTGGAGGCCAGCAAACCAGAAAAGACCTTTGTGGAGAATTCCTGGGAGCTCAGGCTAGGAGAGTAGAGCTGGGCTGCAAGCTAGGGAAGAGCATTTAGACAAGAGGAATAGGTGAAAGATGGACTGGAGAGGCAGGCAGGATCCCTCAGGTTGAACCATTGAAATTATAAGAAATCTAAATGAAAAGGAAGCCACAGGGTGGTGGTGGTGAATTCAGGTATGGGAGGGCTCAGGCAAGAAGTTGGCCTGGGCTGCAGTGTGCCAGTGGACAGCCTACTGGGGGCCATGAGGCCTGGGGTGAGCAGTGAGATGGAGTAGAGTGGGGTGGTGTCTTGTGGGACCATGAGAAGTGGGGTCATGGCTAGGACTTGACATTGGAGAATGAATGTGAGGCTTCTGGCTTGAGCCATGAAGTCACTATTTTGCCTGTTTATTGAGAAGGGCAGAGGGTAGTGCCAGGGGATCAAGTCTGGGGCAAGGATGATCTCTCAGGGCACTTGAAACTGGAGCTGTGTGTGAGACAGCCAGATGTTGAGGACAGAAAGGAGCTGGCATGTATTCTGGGATCAGAAGACCAGTGAAGGCCAGGTAGACATGTCTCTCTGTTCAGCCACATGGTAATTAGACAGGGACCAGGGGCCTATTTATCTAATATTATTTAATAATAGTTGCTATTGATAATGATAATGGTGGCTTCTTCCACTGTACATTTTGTGTGACCCAGAATTTTTGCTATGCTGTGACATTCATAACCTTTATTTTTTTATGCTGCTTGGGGAGGCTGGAGAAACACAGATTACAGGTTTTTGCAGGTGACTCTAGGTTACCCAGCTGTTGGGTAACTCATTCCAGATTCATATCTGAAATTCCTGGGGCTTTCCCATTGTTTTGTTTTGCCAGAGCTGTGCTCTTGGGACTGGGCTGGGCACAGGATCAGTAGAAGTGCTGAGCCTGTGTCACTCTTCTCACATCCCCAGCAGACCCACAGTCACTAGAGATTTCAGGGGAGGAAAGAGGTTGGCTTTATGACTGTCCATCCACACCCCCTTTTTGGCTCCTTATGATCTAGAAGGCACATTCTCAGCACTCCTGGCAGGGTCAGAAGTACTGTAGCTGGTGTATAGCTGTTGCCTTGTGTCTTATGTCCAGAGGTACAGTACATGTAGGAGGCCCATACTCAGTCAGAGGTCTCTACATAGCCTCATCTTCCTTAGTAGCCAGGCCTCTGACAAGGCTGACCACAGCCAGGAGGCAGTTTTGCTTGTGGACTTTTAGATGTGACACACAATACTCAGGTATTTGTACCAGGTCCCGGGAACTGGGAGCGGGGAGGTGTGTGCCCCTGCCTACTTGTCTGTAGGGTTCTTACATGGGTTTGCTTCACCCAGAGCAGGCAGGGTTCCAGGGTGGCCTCATCTTCTGTCTTGCTTCAATCTCAGTCCCTTAGTGTTGTGTGTGTGTGTATGTGTGTGTGTGTGTGTGTTTTAACCTCCTTTGAGTCTTCCTTTAAAATGGCTCTGTGTGTCTGTCTGTACCAGGGATATGGCTGTAAACAAATCAGCTGACTGCTAACATTTGCACGCTTATCTGCTGGGGATTTAAGTTTCCTGGGCTCCCTCATCTGGTTCTGATGACCTCAGATACCCTGCTTTCCAGGAACAGTTCCTAAGACGACTGGCTTGGGTCCCATCCTTTGGGTATATGAATGTAGGGTTCTCAGGCTGTTTTTGAGGAGAATTTAAGGCTTGGGCAGGGAGATCTTCCTTTTACTTTCTTCTCCTTCGCTTTCTGAGCACCAGCCCTATGGTGGTCATTGTCTTGGGCACTGGGAGTGGAGAGTGAAATGATCAAGACTTCACCCTTGCCAGTTTTTAGAAGTCCAGGGACCAAGCAGAGGCTGTGGGCAAACTCATCACAGTCCAGCAGTGTGCTAAGAAAAGTGAAGGAGTCACCCTCTTTCCAGAAGAGGCTGTACAGCAGTCCTACTGCCTCAGCCTCCCAAGTGCTGGGATTATAGGAGTATGCCACATGCTCAGCGGTTTTTTTTTTTTAGTTTTTTTTTTTTTTTTGAGACAGGGTCTCGCTGTGTACAGAACTCATGGCAGTCCTGCCTCCTTTCCCAAGTACTGGGATGACAGACATGCACCACTATGCCTGGCAGTCTATATGTCTTCTCCTGTGGCCACATGTATGAGTGGTTTACTCAGTGATTGAAGTATTTCCTATACAACCAAAGATGATCCCAAATTTGGAGTTTAAAGCCGGGGTGAGGCTAGATAGTACATACCTACAGTGGTGGTCCATCTTGAACATTCCTTTGCAAAGCAGATGCCGCTTGGGGGCTCAGACTGCTGCATCATGGTGAGACTGCCTCATTTGCAGAATAGAGACATAAGGTGCCGCATGTTGTACACAGTGTTACATACAGGAATATTCAGCACACATCAGAAAGGGGACCTGGCTTGGCTCTTCTGCTCTGTGTGTAGATGAGGCTCAAGAGCTTGGCATTTCCTCAGAAGCCCACATCTCTCAGGCTGGCAGTCAGCAGAGATGTTACATGTTGATTTCACACATTCACACCCCTTCGCCCACCCACAGAATTCTCTAATGGCTTCACTTTTTTTGTGTTTAAAAAGGGGAGGGGGAACAAAGCAGTTCTGCCTTGTCCGCATGTTTGGAGAGCCCGTCAAGGGCAAATGTACTCCCAGCTCTCCTAAGCCTGGTGAGGAGGATGGGGAGATACAGGAGAGATGTCTTACATCACCTTTTCTACCTGGTTTTACCTTCTATACCCTAAGTCTAAAGAACTGAGACTGCCTCTGCAGCTGGCTTCACTACCTCTCATCTCCCTTCCTATGCTGCTGAGCCCGTCTTCCTCAGGCCCCATAGTTGTCCTGTGCCACTGCTTGGGAAGTTGCAGTGTGTCCTGCAAAGCCTAAAAAAGTAGCTCTGCACTGACTGTCAGGCTCTCAAGCAGGCCACATGAAGGTCTCCTGGTGTGCCTTCTTTCCTCTGTCTGCCACATGGAGAGCCTCTCATGACAGGCTGTGGGACACCTCCTTGCCAATCCTGTATGCATGTGTTCTATCCCTTTGCTGGGCACTTCTTGGTACCATTGTGGGGTGGGGCAGCAGACTACTGTCTTCAGCTGCTGTGAGGTCTGAGGCCCACAGAACCCTGTCTCACTCATCCTCATACCACCTGGGTCCTTGCTGAGGGTCCTGCCCATGATCAAAAGTCTGTCACCAATGGAAAGAGGCAAGAAAGGGGTGTGTTCTGGCTAAACCCACCTTCCTGAGGCTCCTCTGCTCCCCTTCTGTAAGACAGGATAAGCTCCCTGTCCTCCACAGTCCACTCTCCTGCACCTGCTTTCTCCTTCACCCTCTTTGAGATCCCTCAAGGGATCTCCATGGTAACTTACCTTTGCTGGTTAGTGGTCCAGGGGCACAAGCCTAGCCATATCTATCCCTTTTGCCCCTCAGTCAGGGTCTTTTTACATAATGACTTCTCATCAGGATGTGGTAGCTCAAGTTTCCTGTTGTGCTTCTAGATTCTGTTAGATTGGAAGGTTCCCAAGGGTAGGAAGTACGTTTAGAGTCCAAGGGAATATATAGCACTTAGACTTTAAAATCACAGTGTTACCTTTTCTGTAAAATGGAATAACCACCCCTATCTTATAGTGCAGTCTCAAGGATTGAATGAGTTACCGTGAGTGAAGCTTACTCCCTGATACATATAAAGGCTTATCAATTGGCATTGGTCATATTATTCTGATAGTAACTCAGCTGGGTGTCATTGCAGCTTTAAGAACTGACAAGTGGGACTTAAGTGCCATTTTGACAAGTGTGATAAGGAGGGAGCAGAGCTGTGACACTGGGTAGCCTCTTCTGCCTCCTCCCCCAGGCTCTGAGGCCCTCAAGTTTCTGAGGAAGTAGTTAGTGGCAGTCATTCATCTATGATCAGACATGGAGGTGGACAGTGGGGAGACTGTTCTGACTGGACTAGTGTGAATTGGCAAGAAGAGGGATTGGAAAGGATTAAAAAGTAGAGGGGCCAGTGGGGGGGCCCTCAGTGACCCCCCCCATCACAGCACCTCTACATGTGCAGTGCTTGCCCTCGATTGAACTGACCTCACCCCTACTCGCACTCTCCACATTCACAGCACCTCCAGAGGGATCATGAGCCCCACACTGAGAGGAGAAGGCAGCAGCTAGAAAGAGCTGCAAGGGGGAAAGCTGGTTTGCTGACCCCATCCAGTGGGCAGTGGGTCTCTCGTCATGTCCAGCTGTGCTGTAAGAATGAAGCAGCAGCTGAGAGTCCCCTGAAGCTGCCTGTGAGGTGACAAGGACAGTCAGGTAGTTCTGCCAGGTGTCAGCTGACCTCTGCCTGTTATCTATAGATGGCATCCACAGAGCTGCTGTGCCATATAGGAGGGCAGAAGTTGCTGTGCCTACAATTCACACCAGGTTTTATTTCCAGGCTCCTCACCTGAGCTGGAAGAGGCTCAGACAGCAAACTGTTGGAAGTTCCTCTGAAGACAACAAGCTGTGGTTACAGCTTCTAGGATATAAGTCTGGGGGAGCCAACAGTGTCACCACCAAGGTCTGTCTTGGGGGTCCTGATGTCCCTCTGGCTAGAGTTAATGTCCCTTACCTCCTCAGCCATTGCCTTTTGTAGCAGTTCTGTTCTGCCCATCTGCTTATCTCAGTGAGCCATGCCTCCGGACTTTTCAACTGAAGAGTGGGTGGCTGAAGGGCAGGGAGCAGCACATCTCATCCGTTTCTGCAGGGTGCTCCGCACTGCACAGGTGTGGAACAAACGCCAGGAGTGGCCCATGGAGAATGTGGCACAACCATCTTGGTAGGTAGGGATCCTTCTATCCAGCCAGCCATCTAGTGCCACCCAGAGCCTCTGGGATTATGAAGCCCAGTACAACTTGGCTTCTGCTCTGTGGTGCTGTCTGTATCCTTCTGATGAGCAACAGGGATCATGGCAGAAAAGAAAGCTAGCTAGGACATGGGCCCCCCAAGTGCAGACTTCTGCACAAGCCCAAGGAAGGCCAACCTGGTGGTGGGGATTTTACAGGAGGGTAAAGGGCAGCTCTGAGTGTTCCCGACCTGGGGCGAGTGCCCTCCTCCGACTGTTCCTCTGATAGCCAGCCCTTCAGGCACCCCAGTGCCCTGAGCTTGTGGCTCAGGGCACTGTTACATCCCTTCACGCTTGGCATAGGCAGGTGATGGAGAGGCACAGCGGTTCCCTGCTTCTGCCCCCTGGCTCTTGCAGTCTGGAGCCCCAGCCAGCTTGTGTCCTATCCAGGCACGCGGAGCGGGGTGTCGCGCAGCTGCAGGAGCTTTGCGGAGCCGCGCGTGCGTGCGCGAGGCGGGGGGGTGGGGGGCGCCCAGTAGAGCCCTGAGTGCTTTTCCACCCGCGCGCTTCCGCTGCAGGCCCCTCGCCCTCGCGCTGTAGCTCGCCCCAGGTGCACAAGGTATGCGGTGCGTGTGTTTGTGTCCGGGAGACCGTGTGTCCCGGGCTGGACAGGCCCCCCCGGAGGGAACAGTGGGCTACGCTTTCTTCTCTTTCCAATCCTCCCAGACCTCTCCTCTGCTTGCTTGAGTTTCTGGTACCTCCAGCCATCTATCTTCTCTCACCGCCCTCTTCCTCGCGTGAGACACAGGCACCTTCTAGTGAGGTCCGGGTCCCCCCAGGCTGAGCCTTGGAGTTTAGCGAGTCCTGGTGCACTGGTGTAGTAGGCACACAGCAGAGCGTGCATCCTATTTGAGACACTGTGTCATGGGGGGCGGAGGGGGGCGTTCTGCAGGGTAGTGCAGCTGCGTGCCCATTGGCCAATTGCAAACCAGGGGCGGGGCCGAGGCGGGGAGGGGGCTCCGGGGTTTCAGAGCCTGAGTCGGGCGAGGGTTCCGCAGGGAAAGACCCGCGGTGCAGCTGCCGCGACCCCAGCCTGTGCCTGCCCCGCGCCGCAGCCCGGCAGGCGGCAGCTCCGCAGAGTCAGAGCAGGGGAGGCGGGGCGCCTGCGAGGCTCAGCTCTCTGTGGGCTAGGCTGGGAGAGGTGTGCGCAGGGATCCTGGATCCCGGCGCCCTTCGGCCGGGGTGAGCGGCTGCTCTGTAAAAAGCGATCAGACAGCAGCCTCTCCTAACGCCCAGTCGCTCGGCGAGCCGGTGCCCAGAGCGCTGGAGCGCAGAGCCGCGTGGTGGCGCAGAGCTGCGCGGGCCCCAGCCGGCCGGGAACGGGCGCCGTCCCGCAGCAGTGGGGCTTGGGCTCAGGCTCGTCGCGAGTGCACCCGCTGGGACCGAGGTCAAGTGCGGACCCTGCCTGCCCGCACTCGGTTGCCCCCTCTGCTCCACTCCGGGAGCGATGCCCCCCGCCCCCCACACTCCCCGAGAACGACGCGAGCATGGAGAAGTCGAGTAGTGAGGACTCTTCGATCCACCGGAGTCCATCTTTGGACAGCAAGGACTCGGACTTCGCCAAGCCGTCCACCTCAGGCCGCCCGTTCGGTCACGGCTTCACGGCCGGCGCCTTCTACGGCACAGCTGGCTCCCGGGGCCAGAGTCGCGCCGAGACCGGCGTGAAAACCGACAAGTACAATGCACCCAAAGGAAGCAAGTACGTGGTGTTTTACCTGGACCTGTCCTTTGTGTTCCTCCTAGAATTTAAGAAGTGCAACATGGCCAGGGGCTGCCTCTGCTGCTTGAAGTATATGATGTTCCTCTTCAATTTAATATTCTGGGTAAGTCCTTGCATCAGTTCCTCTTTACTCTCCTCTCCAGCGTAGAAACCTGAATACCCGCTCCACTTGGCTCAGTTTTTATACTGCATTGCTCGGTAAGTGCTTTTTTAAGCTAATCCCTCACCCCCTTTAATGCATCTCTGTCTTTCTCCTTTCCCTCGGTCGCTGAACGAAGGCTCCAACTTGCCAGTCTTCCTGGAGAGACTTGCCCTACTCCTGGAAGGGTAGTAAAGTTTGTCACCCTCTCCTCCCCCATTTAGAAAACCCGTGTGGGACGTGCCTCAGACCTCACACCACACCTGCAGTAGTGGTGTGGGGTCAGCATTTGTAACAGCTGTGACCCTGCGCTGGCTGAGGACACATGTGAGGAAAGTGTTCTGAGTTTCTTCCTGTATTGCTCGGGATGCACAGGAGTGCATTCTGCAGCATTTAATGGGTGGGATGGCACGAACATAGAGGTCTCACCTCTGTGCCTTTAGGGACTCCTGAGAAGATGAGGTGTGCCCCTGTCCCAAGCCGGGCTGGTGTAAGGAGGGTGGCCTGGGGGCATACTTCCATCAGTGTCTTGCTGCTCCTTTTGAGGGACTGTAGTGGACTGGGCAGGGAGCAGGCTGCCACATGCTCCTAGTCTCTGGGACCAGAAGGGACAAAGGGAGACAGTCCGTGGTGCACTGTCCTTGGTGAGGTTGTTTTCTGGAGAAAGTATCAGTGGATGGGGCAGCTTGGGATTGTTGTCTGTCTTCTGTAAACTACTGGAGGCTATGTGGGCATAAGAAATAACAGGCAAATTTGGTGAAAACTTCTTGAATGTATCTCTGACTGTTCTTTTATCCCGACTGCTGCCTCTGCCTTTCTTTACTGGACCCTGGACACTGCCAGCACAGATGTTTGGCTCAGCCCCAGGGCTCATCCTGCCCACTGGAGGCTGTCAGCCTCAACCTCCTGGGCATGGTCCAGGAAGAGGGCTGCAGGCAGGAGAGTCATTTTGAGTGGGGTTGGGTGGAAGCAGTTGAGCTGTGTTCAGCCTCTGTGTGGGTGACTTCGGTTGAAGAACTTTGTGTGGTGTGTATGAAGGCAGAGCTGTAGGCTTCTGGACTTGTTCTGCATCAGCTTCTGTGAGACCTTGGGCTGCTCATTGTGTGCCTTACAGTGTGGGCTCCCTGTCCCATCTGGGGAGGGTCATGTGACAGTCTTTTCACTGTCCCCCTAGGCTCCTGTGTAATATCCTGGCTGGGGCAGCGAGGCATCTCAGTGCACTTTCTTTTTCAAAATGGTCTGAGATTCTTGAGTTGAGCTTCCCAAATATCTCTATGGGCTGGAACCTTCTGCCACTGCAGTTAGAATGTTTACTGTCATGTGGCTAGGGTTCTATGAAAGATGAGGCAGATATTCTGATTTCTTTTTCTGGTGGCAAAAACCTTTGAATGTCAAGAAAGACTGTAGCAGCCCTGTGGCAAGTGCCTTCTGATCCCTTGACTTCTGTGCTGGCATCATATTTCCAGTGCCTGCACGAATGCTGTCATTTTTGTTGTTCACTGGTTCTTTCTCTGCCCCTTTTCATGGTCTTAGCCTGCTGATTTCTTTTGCTCCAACCTGCGTAGTATATGAACACTTATATTAAGCGTCTTTAGGGATGCTCAGTGCCTTTGGCCGGTAGCTCCTACTCAGTTGCATTTACTTCTCCCCACCCCCACCCTGCCACCTGCTGGCTCAAATTGGTATAACTGCTTGTGGTGACTTCAGGAAGATTCCAGCTTGGTTTGGGGACCTCCTGACACAGTGTCTGTGCCCTGCACAGAGCAGGTGCTAATGATATGTTTGCGAGTAAATGAATGGATGGCCAGAGCTTGAATCGCAACGTATTATTATGTGGAATTACCAAGTCTCACTTGATAGGGACGAGAAGTTACATATCAAACATTCATGTATAGACTCCCAGATCTTAGCTGGGGGTTGGTGACAAATGACTCTATCTTCTGTTAAGAGATTGGCAGCAGTTAATGAACTAGCTGATGAAATGTCCTTCCTTTATGGTCTATAGTGAGAGAACTTTCTGTCTCGTTCTAACTAGTACTGAAGATACTCTTACAAGGAATTGCTCTTTCCGGGTCCTTGACTTTTTTGATTACTTAATATTTTCAGAATTCTCATGGCAAGCTATGAGCCAAGAAAAATCAAGACCCAATTCTTTTATGCTGGTAGCATGTGAGCTAGTAAAATAAGACATTTATCTTGGGAAAGATGGGAGCTTTAGCAGAGGAGAAATGGACACTTGTATGAGTGTTAGCCAGTATTTGTTGGGAGGTACTTGGGGATGGTATATCGGTGTGTTTCATTCAAATGAAGACTTCCTGCAGGCAGGTGCTTCTCAGCCTGTTGTGGGAGAAGAACAGAGAAGGGACTGAGTGAGTGGGAAAGGGCTGTTGAGGTGTGACTGCAGCAAGGCGCCCACAATTGCCCTGGGCAGACTTGAATGGTAGGTGGGGTAGGCTGGGAGGGTAGGGGAAAGGCTCAGAAGAAGGTGAGGGAGAGGGTAGGGCATCAGGAGAGGGAGAGGGACAAACCCAGGAGGAATTGTAAGAAATTTTGTAGCTATCACTCATTCTAGTTTTGTGACTCAGATTCCAAAAAGAGGCTTTTCTGAGGCATTAGAGTTGGACCTGAGACCTGCAGTCAGTAGTCAGAGTTCTTTCCATAGATCCAGAGCCTACCTGGTAGTTCTCCAAACCTCCTGCTGCTGCCACACCCGTTGCTTCTTCCAAGCCCTTCCAGAGGATGCCTGGCCTGGAGGAGAGATGCATCAGTCTGCAGCCCCTCACAGGCCTGCTGAGTACCTGCTTCCTGGCCACTGGGTGGAGCTTCAAGGGTGTTTGTATTGGTGAGAGCCTGGTGACATCACCAGGATGCAAGATGGGAGGTGGAGCTGTGTAGCCAGCACTCCTCTTTACGGAGAAAAGGGCAGGTGCCTCCCAGGCTGCTGGGCTCCTGCCTGCTGGTGGTGGTCCAGGTCTACTTCTGGAACATAGACTGCTGCCAGATACTGCTAGCCACATTGGCAGTCCAGTGCACTATGGGAGTTTGGGGCACCTAGGAGGGCAGTGTTTCTGGGAGCCTGATACCGCTAGAGCTGGTGGTCACTCCTGACTGATTCTCCTCCTCTTTGTTCCCTGAATCCCCCACCCTGATTCTTAGGGTCAAAGAAAATGCTGAGTTCTTGGTTGATAGGCAAGCCTGAACTGGGACAGAACATTCCTCATACTGTCCACAACTAATGAAATCCATTCCAAGGTATTTCTCCCAGCAGAGGAAGCCATTTGAGGCGTTTCCGTCAGTTACCCCATCTCTGGATCCTCTCAGAGCTGTCTGGTAGAACAGTTGAGGGTGGAGGAGGCTCAGAGCTTTTGACTATAAGGAAAGGGGGAGAGAGCATATAGGGAGGTCTACGAAGGGGACTTCTGAATGTGGAGTCCCTTGTCCTCATTTAAGGACAGCAAATCATGATTCCACCCTAGTTCCTCCAAACCTCAAATCAAGTTGCTGTGTGATTCAGAGGGGCAGGGACTGGTTGCTGCCATAATTGCCACTTGGAATAATGATCACTTTTCATACTAGCCGGCAGGGCTGTTCCATCACTTTAAATCATAGTTGGCAGAGTGATGACATTCTGGCCCCACTAGAAAGCCTATTTCTTATGGATTACTCCTTTAATAAAGGTCAATTAGTTGAGGATCCAGTGTTCAGTGAGCCTGCTGGAACACAGGAAGGGTTTGCGTGGGGCAGCCACAGGCAGAGAACTGAGTAGGGTCCTCATTAACTTGTGTAAGTGGGGTCAGGCCTCTCTCAGGCTGCCCCTGCCTCTGGGTACAAGGCGGCCACTTTGGTAGTACATGTTCCTTAACTGACCTGGCTGTGTATGGGCTCTGGGCTGGGGTCTGTGCAGCTTGAGCACCATGGGGATGTCTGTAGGGTGCCTTCTTTTGATGAATGGGGTTGAGGGGTCTCAGGTGGGAGCTCAGGTTCAGACGTAGCCTCTCTAAGCAGAGGGGATACAGGCTGGACCAGGCCATGAAGCGTTTGGGGCTTCCCAGAGTCTCAGGGTGAGGGACACAGGCTGACTCCCCACAGGGATGCTACAGATCAGTCTCCTGGGTGAGTCAGGCCTGGCTCTGCTTGGAGGCCAGGGAACAAGATGGAGGGCCAGGTAGGTATCCTGAGAGACTCCTAGAATGTGGCTGAGAGAGAATGCCAGCTGTGTGTTTGCTTCCTTTCCAAAGCATTAAAAATTAAACTTCCTTGTCTTAATATCTATTTTTAAATCATGTCAGAGCCAGCATTGGTGTCAGTCAAGAGGGGGAGGGGAAGAGGGGGTGGAGGAGAGGCAGTCCCAGCAGGAACAGTTTGAGGGCTCTCTCCACCTTGTGGAGAGGGCCCCGGGCCTGCATCCCGGCCTGCTTGCAAGAGCATAGTGAACAGCAGCAGCCTGTTCCCACCATGTGTGCCTGGCTGCCCTTAGCTGAACTTGATGGCAGGCCTGGTGGCCTTCGGCCTTCTGTGACTTGCTAGGGTGTTGGGGCCCCAATCGAGTCCATTCACTCACGCCACAACTATTTGCTGAATGCCCTCTGTGTGCACTGGAGCCTCCAGTTGGTAACGGCAGGGCTTGACTGGGCTGCACAACCGTATCAGTTTTCCCAAGCCAGGAAGTCGTGGAATTGGGAGGTCATCTGGCCTGTCCTACGCCGAGCATTTGAACACAGGCCTGCCAGGGCAGGGACTGACATGTGAGGGGCTCTTCTTCCTTCCCCAGCATTTTAGGATCTGGCATCCTGGCAGCCTACTTTGACTTGTTCTCTGTTCTCCTCACCCGCTTTCTGAAATGTTTGTTTATATCAGAAAGAAATGGAGAAATGGAGGAAAAAAGAGCCTCAGGGTTTTTCTTCTTCTTAGTTTGGAAAAAAACAGTGAATCATGTGATTTTTCTGTTTTTCTGTATTAAAAGGACCAGTGGATGCCCTGTATCTAGTGTGTACTATAAACTTATTGAGCACTCACTGTAAGCTAGGTCATTGAGCTGCTCAGAGTTCCATGGAGAAATAAGACACATAAACAGATAATTACAGTTTTGAACAGCAGGTACTTAACAGAGCTCTTTTTAAATAGGATAAATAATTCTGCTTCATTGAGATTAGATGGTGAGAGCCAAGTAGAGCAACACTTGGATTTTGAAGGATGAATAGGAGTTTGCTAAGATGAGACTAGGGGTCCATTCAAGGGGGAGGGTGAGAGTGAGAAAGAGAACAAATTGGTCCAGAGTCCATGTCAGAGGGAGCTGGCAACTCGACAGGAAAAGCGGAATCTCTTGTACCTAGAAGTGGGCTGAAAAGAGAAGCTGAAGGGTGCATGGACTGGATGGTAGAGCCCGGGATGACTTCAGGTTGAACTGCATGTGGGGATGTTCCTCAGTTTATCTCTGTGCTCCGCTTTCTGGCAGTGACCCCGTGACAGGTCTTGCTGTGTCACCCAGGCTGCAAGCTGTTACTGTAGGTAATCCAGCTTTAGAGAGATGCACTGTTCTCTCCCCTTTCCGGCCTCTCCCTTCCCACTGTGATGTGCCTGCTTATTTGGTCCCAGTTAGGAAGCTTTGAAGCCAAGCTAAACCCGTCGGGCAGAGTTAAGTCTTCTGAGCCAGCTTTGTCCCTGCTCACATTTGAAGCTAATCTACCAGCAGATGTGGTGGGGGGTGGGGCCGACCCTGGCAGGGATATTAAGAACAGCACGTGGTCAGGCGGGTGAGCGGATCTGCAGTGGGAAGCAGCACAAGTTCGAGATCTGGCTTCCACATCCTGCTGTTTGTCTACCTAGCCCTCAAATTTCTTGTAACTTAGTGAGTCCCTGTTTTGTGTCAGATGTGGTCTGCCTCTTCTTCCTATGGGTCTCAGCAAATTTTGGATGCTCTCAGGAGCGCTGAGAAGCCCCTGGGAATGCCCTGCAGGAGGTGCCACATCAGTGGGGTCACTATCCCAGGAAGACAGAGCCAGGGCTTTTTCCTTTGGAGAGCTTTCTGTCTGCTCCAGGGGTCTACACTATAGTGCACGTACAAAGCCAGGCAGCTTTCCCCATGATCAGATCCCATAGCCATCCATGACCAACTGAGGCAGCATCTCCAGTGATGAAGCCCAGGCTCAGAAGGTGTCTTTAACCTGTGGGTGTCTGCTTTCCTTCTCTGTAACCATGCAGCTGTCCTGCAGGACCATGCTAGGCCCATGTGAGGCAGTGTGAGCTGTGTGTGTGTGTGTGTGTGTGTGTGTTGCTAGCAGGGCACCTGACAGTGGCTCCTGTAGATGCTACCTGCATTTACAATTCCTTCAGTTGGCACAGTGAGACCTGGGCACAGGCAGTTGGGTCCCCTGGGGCTGCAGCATGGAGCCCTGGGGTGACGATGGTGGGCAGGGCTGTGGGACCCTGGAAGGAGCCCTGGTGTCTCTCTGACTGGAGATTGTTCCAAAAACCCTCTGGTCTTAGGAGAATATGGAAAAGTGGGGAAAGCAGGATGGTGCAGGAAGGGTGAGGAGAAGGTAGTGAGGGGGCTGTCTGTGACCCCAGCCAGGCCTTCCCAGCAGAGGCTGCCCATTCCTTACCCTGGCCCCCCTTGGGCTTGGTGTAATGGGTGAGGTTGGACCAGATTTGCTGGCTGGTGGCGATATCACAGGGCCCCCAGAGACTCCCTTGACTTTCAGTGCCCCTGGACTCAGCTGGGCTCCTTGGCTTGTGACCTGGACTGAGAGACAGGGAGCATGGGGTTCCAGATGCAGGTCATGTCACTATCTACAGGTGCATTGCAGAGTTTCCATATTGTAAAATGGATCATATGTAAATTCATATAGTTTAAAAGTGATTAAACAAATATGTATCCCCTGCCTCACTTAGGAAGTAGAGCATTGGTGAGTGAGGTGGTGCATACCTGTAATTCCAACACTGGGAGGCTGAGACAGGAGGATCATCATGAATTCAAGGCCAGCCCGGGCTACATAGTGAGTTCAAGACCAGATTGAACTCTATAGTAAGACTCTGTCTCAAAACACACACACACACACACAGACAAGAAAATGAAATGGAGCATTGCATATATTTGTGGAGCCTCCCTGTGTCTTTTTGTGGCCACACATCCCCAGCACCTCCCCAGAGGATCGTGGCTGTTGAAACTGGTGTGACGCATATTCCACATGGGCAGGTATCCTTAAACACCACATCTTTTGGTTTGGCTTGTTTTGAAACTTTTGATAGATGTGTGTGAACCACAAGCCTGTAATCCTGGCACTCTGGCAGACTGAGACAGTAGGATGCCAAGTTTGAGCCCCAACTGGGCAACTTAAGTGGCTTAGTGAGACCCTGTCTCAGAAAATAGGGCTGGGGATATAGCTCAGTGCAGAGGCCCTAGGTGTAAACCCAGTACTGAAAACACACATACACATACACACACCCTGAAACCAAGCCAAACATCTTTATATACATAGAATATTCTGAACTTTTTAAAAAATCTAGCATTATGCTTCTTGATACTTTCATGCTGGTAAGTGTGACTGTGATGCGCTAATTTTCACTTCTCTGTAGTGTTCCGTCATGCAGATGTGCTGCATGCATTCTTTTGATGGCAAACATTTGGTTACATTTGTTTTAGTGGATTGGTACACATGTATTACATATCTTGACCAATTTTGATGCCCTTTTTCTCCCCTCCCTAAGTCCTGCCACCCCATATTTTCCTACTGTGAATATCAAGGCTCCAGTCCAGAACTTCCTAAGGTATCTGTCATGTGGGACCCGCTTTTACATTTCTAGTTGTAGGAGTGGTCATAGTATGCATGATTAATTCACAACTCCAGTCAACCACACATTGACTCACCTGACTGTCTTGGCAGCACCTGCAGGAGTCAGTGGTCATGAGCTGGGACTGTCTGGCCATAGCACATTTCTGTAAAAATTTTTAAGCATAAGCATTGTCATGGATCATACTTTGAAAATTGCTGCTACAGATCTGCCTCAGGAATGGCTCTGCTGAGCTTTCAGGACATATGCATTTCAGCTTTACTAGATAAGACCAAGTTGTTTTCCAGTGTGGATGTATTAATTGACATTTCCACCCATAGAATGGCAATTGAAAATGGAAAAAATTTGGCATTCTCTAATACAGTGGGTATAAAATGCTGTATTATAATGGTTTTAATTTGCATTTCCCTGATTACTAGTGAACAGCTTTTCAAATGTTTGTCAGCCATTCTTTCTTCTTCTGTGAATGCCTGATTATGTCTTTTGTCCATTTTTCTATTGAGTTATTTGCTTTTTACTATTAATTTTTGGGAGTTTGTTTTGAAAACAGTTGTAAATTAAATGTATTTGACACACAGTTTATGTTTTTTTTTTTTACTTGGGTTCTTTTGATAAATAGAAACACATTATTTGTAATATAGGCCATTTTATCAGGTTATTTCTTCATTAGAGTGTACATTTTATATACCATTTAAAAATGTATGCCCCATGGATGTCTTTATATACTGGTAATAGGACAGTGGTTGTTATACCATAACAAGCACTTGAATTGTTGAATGAATAAATAAGGATGACTTAGGTTTATTTCTTAAAGCTTTTATTTTTAGATTTAAATCAGTACCTGGAGTTAATATGAAATGGGGTTCTGACTTTATTTTCTGGCATGTAAATAACAATTGTCCTAGTTCCATTGATTGACCAGACTACCTGTTCCTCACAGATGCACAATTCTGCTTATGTTTCCATATATGCCTGGGCCTTTTGGTTGGGCTGTCTATCCTAGTGCTGTACTATTTTAATTACCACAACTTTATACTAAGTCTTGACTTGGGAGGGCAGATATTCTCATCTTAGGTGTTTTGAGAGTGTTTGGCTATTCTTGGCTGTTTGTTCTTTTGCATAAATTCTGGAATCAGTTCAAATAGTTTCACCAAAAATCAATCATTCAATCTCCCCCTCTCCTCCCCTTCCCTCCCAACTCTGTTGGTATTTTCATTAGTTGAACTTTCATCAGCTCTATTGGTCTACTTAAGGAGAACAGCTATCTTTATGAATAGAGATTGTGTTTCACTTACACATTTCTATCCATGAACACTGTATATGTCTTTATACATTAGACTTTCTTTATGTTTCCCATTTGGTTTTCCATAGAGATCTCTTAGTATGTAGGGACTTCTGATCTTCCATCCTTAGCTACTTACCCCCTCTTCTTCAAGATTCAGCTGAGCTGGGGCACACAGAAGATAGAGAGGACTTATAGCTGCTCCTCATCATGGTGTAGAGCTGGAAGATGGTGCCAGGTGTTGATTCTCATTTCCCTGGACTGTCTCACTGCTCTCAAAATCCCTGATGAGGGTAGGGAGGGTCAATTGAATTTTGCCTCTGGGGAGATGGAGTCTTAGAGAGATGGAGGGTTTGCCCCAAGTCATGAGTGAGAGAGTGGCAGAGCCATTTTCAGTTGAACCCCAAAGGCAATATTTTTTCCATGACCCTTTCTGGACAGTCATCCTGAGACAGCCCTTCTCCTGTCAGCTCTGACTGTGCTTTCCTTGGATCTGTGCTTCTAGTTTACTGCAAGATAGCTCTGTGAGGACAGGACCATGGTTATGCACGTGTGGATATGACGCTGTTGAGAGTTTGTGTGTAACTTCTCTCAGCCTCAGCCTCAAATGATAGTGGGTTAGAAACTAGCCATCAGGGACTTTCAGGGACTTTTTCAGTTTAATGGGCCACCAATTGTATACACTGTGAGCTTTGTGAGCTACCTTTGTGCCCTTTGTGAGAATATGCCAGACTGAAAATATTGTTTTCCAGCCACCCAGCAGCATGACCCTGCATACTGTTCTATGGACTGTTGTGGACTCCTTTACCTCAGATGGCAAGGTTTGCTGTTACCACTGTGTAGTCTTGTGTATTTATTAGTTCCTAAGTCTTTGCAGGCCCTGTGGGCTCTGTTGTGTGCCTGAGCACAGTGACCATCACACCTGTGGCTTTGAACAGGAGGAGTAGATGTGCTCAGGAGTTTTTGTCTCCCCATCCTTGCCTTGATTGCGCACAGTATGTGCTCTGCAAGTGTGTGTAGGTTTGTGAATTGTGCAGCAGTGTTAGGTAAAGGGCAGGGCCTGGGTGGCACCCTTCCAGGTGATGCCTATTAAATAACAGTTTCAGGGCAATCAAAGAGAGGCTTCGTACTCTAGGAATGGGGAACCTCTGGCCTCAAATTGAAATATCCCCCTTAGCTAAATGGGCCTCCTACAGGTACCCATACTCTCTGCTTAGGAAGGTGGCTTTGTCATCACTTCTCCTTGTTTTTACCCTGGAATCTGGCTCCAGACAGACCTCTGATGCTCGTCCTGACTACTCAGTCACTGCATGACAATTGATATAGATGTGGATAAGTCCATAGGCCACTTTCTGCCTCAGTTTCCCTTTTACAGTTTCCAGGGACTCTGGTCTCAGAGAAAGGTGGGAAGAACCTGTGAAAGGAAAAGTGAGCAAGGCCTGGTGGCATGCACCTGTAATCCTGGCACTTGGAAGGCTGAGGCAGGAGGATTGCTGAATTTGAGGCCAGCTTGGGCTATATAGTGAGTTCTAGGCCAGGCTGGTCTACATAGCAAGAGCCTGTCTCAAAAAACCAAAACAACCAACCAACCAAACAAAATCAATTTTAAACAATGAAAAAGATTTGTCTTTGGCAAAAAAGGAGATAAGAGAACAGAGCTGAATTTTGTTTCACAGTTTCTGAGACTAAGGGGTTTGTGTGTGGGTGGGTTGGGTGTGTGTGTGTGTGCTGCCAACCAAATCAACAGATTCCAAATAAAATTGTGTGCTCCTATGCCAGGTCAGTCACTGTGCCTGCTCCTGGGCTCCCTGTAGCTGGGGCCTGAGTGGCAATGGTGGTGCGTGTGTGGTACGCTGTGACCTGTAGCTCACTCTCCTGGGCAAGTTTATTTGACTGCAGAGTAAAAACGTTTGTAAGAAGAACCGGAAGGCAAAGGCAGGCAGCCCATGTCTGTGTGTCCAGTTGCAGGTGGCTTGGGATGAAGGACATTCCTGAGTTGACTTCCTTTGTCCACTAGTGGTCTGGTTTCATACTTGCACCTTCCCTTTGGAATTCAAGAGCTCTTTACACACACATATGCATGCACACGTGAGCCTACATATACATGTATTTACACGTTACATTGTGTATGTGTGCATGTGTGTGTACATACAGTGTTCATTGCAGTTCATTCAGGCTACTTTAACAGCAGTGTGTAGCCTGTGTGACTTGTGTATAACAGGAATTCTTGTCTCCACTGTTCTGGAGGCTGAAGTCCGAGATCAACCTGACTCTTCTTGTCATGTCACTGCATGATGGAAAAGGCAGGAGAGCTCTCTGGGGTTCCTCAGAAAGGGGAATCCCATTCTTGAGGGTGCCAACCTCCTGAAGGCCCCTCCCCCTGACGAGGTTATGATTTCAACACGAATTACGGGAGGACAAAAACACTTAGCCTCCCATGATCATATGTAAGTATAAGTGTGAATATGAATATATATATCTTGTGTGTATGTTTATAAGATATTAGAAACATTTAGAGTATGTATATGATATATATGTGCATGAATGTGTTTGTCTGCCTAGATTTATTCTTACACCCTTGCACCTGCCCGGCAGGCACTTAAGCCACGGAGCCAAACTCCTGGCTCTATTTTTTTCGAGACAGGGTCACACTGTGTAGTTCAGGCCGGCCTTGCTCACGTTGTAGCCCAAGCCAGTCTCGAACTCACAACCCTCCTCCTACCTCAGCCTTCCAAGTGCTAGGATTAAAGGCATGCACCACCATGCCTGACTACCTAGATTTCTTCTGTGTGTGTGTTGTGTCAGCTGGCACCCTCTAAGCCATTACTTAGGTGGATTCTGGATAAGCTAGGGCTTGTGACTGGCAAGTACTATACCACTACCCTTGGCTAACTGAGGAAACAGACCTAGGTCTACCAGTTTATCTATCTATGAACAGATCACACAGACCCATTTGGTATTTCAGGGAGAAGGGTGTTTTAGCAGCCCTTTCATTTTTCTGGTCCAACCTTGTCTTCTCTTCTCTTGCTGTCAATACCCCTCTTTTTCTATGTGTGGATCTTCACAAGCTGTGGAAAGGTTGGGACAGGGATGCCTGGGAAGTCCAGGGACAGGGTTACTGATGAATTCTGTCGCTTCCACCCTAGTAAGATGTTTCTGCTTTTGCTGCTTGGGCTCTTAAATCTCACTGCTCGAGAGTCAGCTTCCCAGGAGAGAGGGTCTGGCTGGTCCCATGCCCACCTTTGGCCAGTGTGAGCAGAGCACCAGAGCACAAAGCCTTCTGCAGTGGGTAGAAGGGAGTTGCACAGAGGTGATGATTTTGATACCAAGAGAAGGGAGGAGGCAGGAGGTTGGTCAGAAGTGACTTTTTCCTAGATGCCAGTTCATATTGGGCTGCCAAATTCTGTCCATCTTGAAATGCGCCCTCCCTGGTCACTTCCAGAGTTGTCAGGTACAGATAGGGAGACTGAGGCTCAGGAGGCAGAACAGTAACTCCCCGGCCATCCTGCAGCTCTGATTCTTTTGCATGATCCCTTCCTGAGAGACACAGTGCCCTGTCTTCTGTACTCAGTGCCTGCTTGGGAATGCAAGAGGTCTGAGTCCATTAGGGGGAAGGAGTTACAGGTCTCCCAAGCCGGGACACCTTTTGGGTCAGCTCCTGGCAGACCATCGTGATGGATCCAGTGTATCAGCCCCTTGCTCACCCATCCCTAGTGCCAGCCCTGACTGAATCTGTTTACTTCAGGGCTAACCGATGCTTCCTTTCAGCACCACCTTGGAGTTGGTCTGCATTTTTTACTTGTAAGGCTCTGCATTCCCTGAAATATGTCCTCAGTGATCAACCATCAAGTCCACGTGCACCAAGCCCTGGTCACCTAGGGCAGGGGAGATGACAATTCACTGTCCCTGTTCTCTGGAGCTTGTAGTCAATTTAAGAAGATCCATCACCTAAATATTCACAAGGTAGTGTAGCCTACCAGAAAGAGCCTACACTTTCATTGTGTCAGACCAGGGGCCATGCTTTTCCTGAGCTCCTCACAGTCTGATCCTCATGCTGTATTATTAGGCGGCAGGGGTTTAGATGGGATGCATCAGAGTTTCTCTGCCACAGAGGCACATATAAGCTGTGCATATTGCTGCACAACCCATTGTGTTTCCTTGTTTGCCTTGGCTTCCAGGAGGCTCAGCACTAGGTTTTCTCTTTCCCTGTAGTCTCTTTAATCAGGATTGTCTTGTTAATTTTACTTTGTCTTTATGATCCTGTTGTATCTGGATCTCTGTACGTACTTTTTGGAACAACAAAAGGCTAGAAACGTAAGAGGGAGCAAATTGCAGGAGTGGAGGGGTGAGGTGCCCCCTCTGGGAGCAGCAGTGGTTTGGGGATGGATTGGTGATAGACTGTGAGCTCATGGGATCGGGCACCCAAAGTCCACAGGCTAAGTGCTTGGAACAGGAGCAGCTCCCCTGACTGTGGGTGTCTTCCCAATCCCATTTACTGCCTTCTTGAGCACAGACCTGATGAATAAGTGAGGCATTCTGAGGCCAGAACTGGAGAAGAACAGAGCCCTACACCTGGCATGGACCTCTGGTTCAACCTGGAGATAGCATGAGTATCCTTAGCCAGTGCTCACTGTCTGCCATCTGATGGGAGCAGGCTTCGCAGAGGAGGTTGGCTCTCCAGGGAGTCTGGATGGGCAGAAGGAAAGGACTGCAGAGTCTGAAAGGTAGAAGATGCATGATTTGGGAGAAGGCCAAGAGGTAGGAGAGGAGGCCAGCCATCCCCAGAGGAGGATAGGAGGAGGAGGATACAGGAGAATTAAGGAAACAGAGGTGAAGCAAAAGGCCTCAGAGCAGATCTGTGGCATGCAAGTACTTGGTAGAGCCTTGTTGTCTGGAGAGGTACCTCTTAGCAGTGTCACTTCAGGTCCTACCAGGAAGGGCATTGTGTGCTACTGGTGGGGGAGGTCTGAAGAGCATGGTGGCTGCCTGGCTGGAACCGTGGACTTGGGAAGTCTGTTTGCAGGGGTCTCTTAGGAGATGCTAAGGTCTTGAGCTTTTTGTTCCTACACACTGAGGTCAGATGTGCCCTGAAGTAAGACTCTGACCCCAAACCCGTTTATTGGCAAGAGCCTTTTGGTCCCAAATCAGAGCGACAGCTTGCCAGGCTGATGAACCTGGTCTCTGAGCAGGCATTCTGTGATGTCGGAGCCATTTAGGACACCCATCCTGACCGGTCCCTGAGGCCCCTAGGCCAGGCGGGGAGGAATTTGGAGGCTCACTGAAGAGGGGCTGGGGAGGAAGGCGATTGGCAGTCAGCAGGAGCTGCAAGCACAAGGTGCCCCATTCATTACCATTTATGGCAGCCACAGGGAACTGCAGGAGGCTGCCCCTCCCACCTTTCAGCCTCCTGCTAGGAGGAGGGGAGTCCGTGTGAAAAGTGCACGTTTCACAAAAGCCACTCATAAAAGGCTGCAGTCTGAATCAGGCTTCATGGGAGGAATGTTGACAGGATTCTAGTGGTGCTGGTTTGTTTTCTCTCTTCTCTCCTAAATGGACACAGCTCTCAACCTGTTGGTGGGTGGGGCTGGGCTGGTCAGCTTTTAGCTGCTCAGAGGTTCTAGGTAACCAGCTGTCCTCTACTTCTGGAAGTGCAGATGTCCCACTTTTCTCAAAGGATATTGTCAGAAAATAGAAGACCTGTCCAGTTCACTGCTAAGGTCTGGTTCAGGCTCTGACATTCTGTGCTTTTGCACATGGACTTGACTCCGTTTGTGTTTTTTAAAGAGTCAGTGTTTGAAATGCTTAGTTGTCCTTATAGAGCCTTGGTAGAGTGATGGACCACGGATGATTCCTTTATATCTGTAGGTGGAGAAACTGAAGCCTAGAGGGAGGAGAGGACCTGAAGGACAGGACAGCCTTCAGGGTGCTGAAACTGTTCTTGAACACCCTGAAATTGTTCAGATTCTGCGGTGCCTTGGGTCCAAGGGGCAGGGGCTGCTGATTCTCAGGCTGGACATGGTCCTTTGGGCTTCCAGACACCCCAAGCCTCAGTGTCCTTGCTTAGAGCCAGGGAGAGAATCCTTTCTCTTACTCATTTCCTTCTGGGTCTGAGGAGGAGATGGGGACTCCTCTCCTATCACAGTGAGCTAGTTCTACCCCACCCTGCCCCTGCCAGGGAGGCTGTGGCTGAGCAGGTAATGAGGGGGCGTGCTGCTTTATTAAGCACCCTAGCTGTGAGAGAAATTCAGCACCTTGTATGACACACAGAGCTGTCGAGGCTCCCTTCCTATTGTTAGAAGCCTTCATTGTGATTGTTCCAATTCCTCCCTGTAGCAGTCATCATTGGGAACCGCTTCCTTTGTGATGTACCCAAAACCCCTGAATGGGGTCCTCGCTGATTTTCGCACTGTGGCCTCCCACCCCTGCCTCTACCCTCTATTCACCCACTTCTATCTAGGGCAGCTCCAGAGGAGGGCGGGTGACAACTGCTGCCCTCATCCACTGGCCCTGGCTTGTACCTAAGCTGCAATCCTTTGAGACAAATACTCACCCCCATGCCTGCAAAAATATATTTCTACTAAACTCATGGCTCAAAGCTGACCACCTTTGAGGTTTCTCCTAACTGTGCTTCAGGAGCCTGTCCTGCTGTGCCTGTGTGGCCGTGAGAAGGTACTCCCCAGCCCATAGGGCTTAGTGTCCATCTGCAGCCTTGTTCACTGTAGCTCTGTGCTATTATGGCCCTTCCTACCTCAGCCCTGCCTCTATGCTGGGGACATGGGCATCAAAGAGGGACCCTTGAGCAGAGACAACAGTGCCTGGCTTCCCCTCCATCTCTGCCAGTGCCCTTAATGGGGATCTTTCATTTCATTCTCATCTGTAAAATGGGGAGCAAGACTTAGCATTTGCAGGCCAGCCAGGGAAAATCATCAGGAGGATACAGAGGTGAAGTTCATGATAGTTCTCTGGAGTCTCTAAGGGACTGTGCTAATACAAATTGGGAGCACTATCTTGGTTTTCCTTCTGTAACTCCATATTCTGTCTACTATGTTGTCTCCTGTCTGTCTTCCCATGTCTGAGGGGGTCCTAGAGCTACACTGAGCTTTGTTCCCTGGGCTGTTTCCTCACTAGCAGCCTATGGAGTCTACCATTGAGGTCCTTTGCATTTGTCTGCCAATGCGTCCCCTAAGGTTTGACACCTCAGGAGTCCTGCCTCTGCACTTCCAGGTAATATGGCGTGGGAGGGGTCCTCCTTCTCTGGGTTCTGGTGGCTCGGGGTGGCCCAGTGTAGCAGCTTTCTGTCAGAGGGGAGATCATTTTGCATATTCTGTGGGGACACCTCTCTTTCTATCTGGGGCTTGCTAAATGGCCATGGAAAATCCTCTCATCCCAGGATCTTGCAGCAGTGACTGACTGTTACTAGTTGTGATCTGTTATCTGCTCCTGTCCTTAGAGTGCCTGTCATACCCACCCCTCATCCTGGGCAGGGAAATAGCCTCAGGCAGGGGTCAGGGCTTCCTATCTCCACCCCAGTCCCAGGGCTGGGGCTAATCTCCCAGCTGGATGTCTGGCACTTTAATTGGTAGGAATTGGAGCAGATTTGCTGGCTTGGGTTTATCTGTTGTCAGGGGACACTGGAGCCAGGTGGATAGTTCTCTGACTGGCTTCGCTTTAGCTGTCAGGACTTGGAAGTAGAGCCAGGCATGGTGGCCCTCAACTGTAATCCCAGCACTGGGGAGGCAGGAAGACGGACCGAGAATTCAAGGCCAACCAGGGTTAAGTAGTGAAACTCTTGTTTCAAAAAACAAAAATAAAAAACGTGCAAGTAGGTTCTGAGAGTGGGGTGCCACATTGCTGTAAACCTTGTCCTTCTCCTAGAGATGTCTAGACCTAGACAGATCACACACTGTCAGGCTGAGTAGACTCACACTGTCAGGAGAATCTGCCATGAGCAGGGGCCAGGTAGGAGGAGACGGAGAGTTTTGGCAGCCCAATGATTTCCTGGACAGTGTTCAAACAGTTTGAGGTAAATTTTCAAACACATCTCTGCAGGGAGGTTCTCCAGAGGGTAAATGGTCTTGTTTTGCTTTTAGGGAAACTGAGTACAGGGAGAGAAGGTGATATGTCCAGCGTTCAAGTCACTCTGGAGTAGCACTGTGGCCATGGCGGAGCCCACAAGGATCCATGATCACCTTGGTGGGGATTGGAAAGCCTGTTTGTCCTAGGGATGGTCAGGAGGTGATAGTGGCTTCCAGACCCAGCCATGAGGATCCCCAAGGTGTCCTGCCCTGCTTCCTAGGGCTGGTTTCCTAGGAACTGCAGCTCCTGGGGAAGAAGGAGCATCTTTCTTGAGGTCCTGGCCTTGAGTTTGGTTGTGGGTACCCGTGGCCTTTCCCCTGAGCCTGTTGTAGGTTCCCAAACCAGATGACCCTCCAGCCCTGCCCAGCCCACGGTCTTGGCAGAAGCTAAGCTCCCAGAATGCTTCTGGCCTCTAAACTGTGGGTAGCAGAAGTGCCAGGAGGAGAGGGTGCGGGGTGTAGTTTCTGAGAGGCACCACTCAGAAGACAGACTGTCTCTCTGCTGTTTCATTCACTGGCGGTTTCTTCTTTCTGGTTTTGTTGTGCCCATCTTTACTTGGACTCTGTCCTTTCCTGGTTCTCTTTATACCCACTGTAACTGGGGTATACCTCAGGGACAAGACTCCAGCTGCCCCATCTGGTGGATGCTGGGGACTGAGGAGTGAAAGCAGGTTGCTGACTTGGTTGGGGTTGGGCGTAGAGTTGTCATTCAAGGTGACCAACACGGGAGGGTAGCAGAACACAGTTGCGCATTTCTGCTCCTGTTGTTTCTGATGTCCGCTTTGATGTCTGTGAGAGGCCTACCCTGCAAGGATGTGCTGGTGTAAACTCCAGAGGCACCATGTCATTGAGGCAGCCGTGAGGACCCCTTTGAGTGATGGTCTGTCTGAGAGGTGGGAGGTTGCCCTAGACCTCCTGCTGTTGTGCAGGCACATTTCTCCCCATCTTTTTTCCCCAGTAGACTGAGAGATCTTTGCCTTGGGAAGGGGAGAAAATATCCAGGCAGCAGGGACTGAGCTCCTGGGCTTCAACTGTCTCTTACCTGAATCCCTATCCTCCTGTACCCTCTCACTTGTACCTATCCCACTTCTCCAGGACCTGAGTCACAGGTGCCTGGCTTGGGCAGGGAGGGTTAGCAGTGGACAGGGCCTGGCAGCTAGCTGTGATTCTCAACTTCTGCTCACAGTCAGTACAGTGCTGAGCAAAATGCGCGCTGTGAGCTGGGTATAGTTGGAAGTGCATATGCTGGGACTTTATCCCAGTATGGCTGTGCTGGAAGATGGCATGGAACCTTTCAGAGGAGGGGCCTCTGGTGGTATACACTTGTAACTCCAGCACTCTGAGAGGCCAAGGCAGGAGGATCATAGGTTCAAACCAGCCTGGGCAACTTAGTCACTTAACAAGACCCTGTCTCAAAGTAAAAATAAGTTAAAAAAAAAATCTGGAAAGGGCTAGGGGTGTAGCACAGTAGAAGAACACTCACCTAGCATGAGGCCCTGGATTCAACCCCCAGCTTTGGAAAAAGGAAGAAGAAAAACAAAAGAGGTGAGGATGTTGCTCAGTGCAAAAACTGTGGGTTCAGTCCCCAAAACAGGTGTGGGCAGTCCTGAGGTCACTGGGGGACCTGAGTAAGGTGGTCTTTGGGAGCCCTGCACTCTCTGCAGAGCCCACCACTGACTCACCCTCCCAACTTCTTATTTGGCGATGGGTTCTTTTCTCACATGTACTCCTGCTATTGTGGTGCTCTTGGCCCTGAGGTCCTCAACAGAGCCAGACCAACACTGGCAGCTTACCCTTGAGCTGCCAGAATGAGCAGTTTGATAAATTTCTCTTTTTTATAAAGTTATCTTGCTGTGGGTATTTTATTACAGTCACAGAAAAATCGACAGATGCAGTGGTTCACTCTTAGAGCCAGACCTCCTGGTATAATACTACTAAATGCTTTCTAGGTCAGCCCAGGGAGTAACAGAAGCACTGCAGGAAGTAGCTTTGCTCCATTGTCTGGCATCTGGAAGGTACACTGGCCTGGTGAATTTGGGGTGTATGACGCCCATGGGGGTAGCATCACCGAGATCTTTGGCAGGGCATGTGGGGAATGTGTGTGCAGACCAGGGTGTGGGGTGGTCACTTTCTCTTCTCTGCCCACTCCCTCACCTGGTCCTCATTTCTTTTTTTTTTTTTCCGGCACCGGGGATTGAACTCACAGCCTCGCGCCTGCCAGGGCAGGCGCTTAAGCCACTGAGCCAAACTCCTGGACCTGGTTTTTTTGAGGCAGGGTCGCACTATGTAGCTCAGGTCAGCCTTGCGCCGCGTTGTAGCCCAAGCCGGCCTCGAACTCACAACGCTCCGCCTACCTCAGCCTCCTGAGTGCTGGGATTAAAGGCGTGCGCCACCACGCCCGGCTCTGGTCCTCATTTTATTTAGGGTTTGTCTTGGCTTTCTTTTCCCTGCCTCCCAGCTTCCTTCAGGGCAGGGGTAGGAGGATGCTTGAGGAGTAAACTAATAGTCACTAATCTCATAGCAGAGGTAGGAGAAGAAACTGAAGATAGGATGGCATGTGGTTTTAGGATGCTCCCCGGGGTTGCATGTTAAACCAGCTTGAAACCTCTTCTGAGCTCTTAAAAGGAGGGGCCTGCATCATCCAAGAGAGCTAGGGGCCTGGGCCAGGGTGGGTTGGGGGTCATGGGAGGGTCAGGCTGATCCCCTGGCCTTTGAAGGCACGTCTACGGGGAGATTGCTGCCAGCCCAGGGCCTTGGCAGTGATGGAACGGGAGAAGAGAAGGACCTGGGCCACAAGGAGGAGGTAGAGGATAGGATGGGAGAAGACACATGGATGGCGAATGGGACAGGGCAGCACTGAATGCTTCAGGTAGCCAGCTCTGGGTGGTGGAGCCTGTCTAGTCAGTGCCTCGGGCCCCTCTGCCTTCCTGTCTACAGTGATTAAGACATTGCCAGCTGCTGTGTTCTCAGTTCTGCTGGCTCTCTGCTGCCAGTAACAAATGCATCTGGCCGGAAACT
This sequence comes from Dasyprocta punctata, assembly GCA_004363535.1. Classification (NCBI taxonomy): domain Eukaryota; kingdom Metazoa; phylum Chordata; class Mammalia; order Rodentia; family Dasyproctidae; genus Dasyprocta; species Dasyprocta punctata. The sequence goes on from RJWM01000679.1 coordinate 119,811, forward strand.
GGGTCATTAAAAAAAACAACCTGGTATTTCTCTTCTTTCACCCCCTGACAATCTATCTCCTAGACCAGAACTGGAACCCCCAAAAGAGGGATCAGGAGGTACTGGGAGCCCCAGTGGACTTGTTGGCTGTCAGGGCCATTCAGCCAGCCAACAAGTCTAATTTTTGTTGCATTTGTGATGTGGTGGTGTGAAGGCCCTCATAGAGAGTGATGTGCCAGAGATGAAGGTTTCACAGGTGCTGTTCCCTCCTGTCCCTGGCTGAGGAGGCTGAGGTGGGACTGTGACAGTCTTGAGTAAGCACATGTTTCCTCCTGTGAACAATGACTCTGTCCCGCAGCTTACCTGTGGGACTGTCAAGTTGACATGTAGGTGATGTTGGGGCACAGCACTCCAGAAAGGCAGCTGTTGCCTTCCTTTGTCATGTTGATGAGTGTGTCTCTGTTGAGTGGCCCCTTGTGAGGGAGCTGAGTCTGCTCAAGCACAGTGCCCCCTTGGCTGCCTAAGGTTAGGCTGGTCACCCGACCAAGGCCAGCTGTCCATGAGGGTGGAGGCAGGATGTTAGTCCTCTCTTGTCAGGAGCTGACTTAGCCAGTGGGCAGGTTTCTAACATCAAGATCCCTTTGAAGACTACAGATTTGCCTGTCTGCCTTTCTCCAGGACCGGCGGGTATGGATGAGCAGGGAAGAATGGGGGGAAGATGGAAAGGATGAATGTAGGAAGGTTCCTGAGGGAGGCCTTCACAATAGTTACCTTTATAAGAGTTACTGTTTCCAAGAGAGAGCTTGCCTGTGCTGGTTGCTGGTCTAGCCTATTCCCTCTGCTCTCACATCCGACTGATTCTCAATCCTTCCATGCTCCTAACCACTCCCTTTCCTTCTCCTCACCATGCTGGCCACAAACCAGAGTGAAACCCTCTCAGGGCCTCCTCTCCGTTGTCCTCTAGGGGTCTATAGTAGGTGGTACCTGGCTGATAGGTTGCAGGTCACCTGGATGGGATGCCAGAGGATGAGCCTCACTTCTCCCAGTTTCTTCAGAAGCATAGCCATGGTCTGAGTTGGCAGGTGTTGATTAAGGGTCTGTGCTCCCTTTGAGCCAGCACAGCAATTACTTGTGTGGCTTAGCTGAACCTGGGTCATTTGCCTGGAAATGGGAGGTGCGGGGTGTTAAAGAATGGGGTGTTGCAGTGTTTCTTGTGCCTGCCAGGAGGGCAGTAGCCTAGAGACTCAGTCATGTTGCCTTGGCCTGTGACTGGGCCCTGCTCTGCACTCTGGGGACTCTCCATGTTACATGGGACCACTTCTGTGCACTGGAGAGAGCATAATATGCTGCCTAGCAGGAGGCCCTGGGTGGACTGATAGGGTCAGGAATGGCTGTCACCTCTGACTGCTGCTCTTCAAAGGCAGTGCCCTGCCCATCTTGAGGAACATGCTGGCCTTTTCCTGTGAAACGTCCTGACTGAGGAGCAATCCTGCAAACCTTGCTCTTTCCTGAAGATGCAGGGAAATATTTCAAATCACCTTTTATGGCCTGATGACAGGAGAGCCCTGGAGACTCAGCACCAGGCTGACCTTTTGCAAGTATGCTGGCTCTTGTGGAGTGGAGGAGGGGAGGAAAGCTAAAGGGACATGGGTTTAGTTCAGTACCCTAAGGACAAGCTGACACTCCTAGGGTGCTTTCGAATCGCAGGTGGTTGGAACCTTTTGGGACCACTTTCTAGGTTTCATACCCCATCCTATATCCTCTGTATCTGTCTGTCTGTCTGTCTGTCTCTCCCTCCTACTTACACTGGGAAAGTCAAAAGCAATGCTGAAAGAGTCTTTAGCTTGTCATAGCTAGTCTATCTTGATATATTAAGACAGGTTACTTTGAGTTAAAGAAACGGCATTGAAGATACTTGGGCACCTGACCAGTTTTTTCCACTTTCTAAACATATGCTGTTTAAAGACCGAGGAGGTGTGTATGGCAGACAGTAAGCTCTGTCTTGGGTGCTCTGCTGTGAACATATTTCTTTAGACTTGTGCAGAGTTCTGCACTGTTTTCCTTGAAAATTCTTTCAATAAGCAGGTATTGAACTTTTACTGTGCTCAAGGGGCAGCACTGAGCTTGGCCCTGCCAGCGATGCCGTAGAGCTGGGCACAATGTGACTATGGCTGTGCTGCTGTGGAATGGGGTGTGTAAGCGGGATCCCCACATGCTACACACATGGCCCTGGTCATGCCCAGTGAGGCCTGGTTGGTCTCAGGTGTGGAACCTAGACTTCCAGAGTAAGGAGCAGCAGTAGCTGGCAGCTTAGACCTCTGTGCAGGTTGGACTGTGATGGAGGTAGGGGGATAGCAGATGTCTCCTGGGTGTTCACTAGCACAGGTGTCCAGGCCCAAGCCTGCCTCTTGCCAGGTGAATAAGACACTGCATCCTCTATGGAGCTGTGTCCATATGGATGTCCAGGGATCTTGATCTTTGTCTAGATTTTCTCTTGTACCTGGCTGCCTCTCCCACGCTTGCTGCCACCAGAGGTGCTATTGAATGACTTGTAGAACCCCGTGTGCTGATTGGCTCATTTTGTGTCCTGGCTCTGTAGGCCCACATTCTAAGGTATGCCAAGAGCATACCTTAACGCATGGCTCTCTCTAGTGTGTTTTCAGTAACTAAGGATTCAAAGTCAGGGCCAGACACCAAGCTTTACCAGTGCCACTTCTTCTGGTCCTCATTCTTGCACAATTTATAGCTCTCTGAAATCATCCCCCAGGCCTCATACTGGGATGCGGGATCAGCTGACCTCTGTCCTCCCTGCCTCACTGTGGGCTTTGTCCTCCAGCAGAGAGCCAGAGGGGGACTTTAGTTATAGCTGTGGCCACCAGGCCCAGGAGCCACCCCTAGCCAGTGCCCATCAGGCCCAGGCAGAGGGTGCAGTGTGGCCAGAGAGCCCACAGGAGCCCCATGCCCCAGCTGCCCCCCTCCCCATTAACTCTCCATTAGCATGCAGCAGTGGTGTTGTCTCTAACAGTTTGATTTATGTCACCACGGTTTTGCTTACAAATTAGAAGCTGCTATTGTGCTAAGTCGGCTTTAAAATCGATGTGGAATAATTGCAATACACGGGTAGTTGGACAACATTAACATGAAGAATGTGCTACAGTCGTCATCCTTGGAACAAACATGACCAATTACGTGAAATTCTGTGCCCCATGCCCAGGATGTTTGAACACAGCTTAGCGCCCAGGCCTCATCCAGCATAGTCAGCTCTGGGTCACACATGGGTTTGTCAGGAGTGATACTTGATGCTGTCATGCCGAGGTCCTGTAGAGTGTGGGGCAGAGACCTCATTTTGTTCATGGCCTATTCCAGCCCTGGCTTCTGTAGTGTGTTTTCTGTGCAGTTCTGTGGTGATGCTTTAGGCCAGAGTGACAGCCCTAGGCAGCGTCGTGTGGGTCTGTGCTGTGGTCTGTATGTCCTCACCTGAGAGTGGGGAAGGTCTGAGGCTGGCTCACCGTTCCTTCATGCTCTGCCTCCTCAGCAATTCCTCACTTAAAAGTAGGGAGAGGAATACTGCAGGGGTCTGAGGCACTGAAGGAGAGGCTGGGATTCTCAAGTGTGCTTCACGCTGTAGCATGAATTCAGCAGCTGTGGTGACAGCAGCAGGAGCAGTAGCTTGTTGGCAGAGTGATTAGCCTAGGGGCTGATGGGCAGACAGGCAGCTGGATAATTCTTCATCTTCTCTGTACACTAGAGTCATGTAGGAGACTTAAAATATAGGTGCTGACTTCCATCTTAAGATATTCTGGCTTAATTGGTCCACATTATAGCCCAGCACCTGGGTATTTGAAAGCTCCCCAGAGGATTCTCACATAGTCAGGGTTAAAAACTGCTATTTGGTCTGTTCCTCCATGGTCAGACCTGTACCTCTGTAGGTGGGACCCATTCTAATCAGTGTTAAAGATTTCTGTAAAAGAAATTTACTTTGTCCAAGTTAGTAGACAGGAAGTACCTCCTCAGTCTAAATAGAATCCTCAGATTTTTCAGATTTGACTGATTCCTCTTTTGTTAGCCAAAATGTGGTATCAGGCCCCCATCTCTGTGGTTTCCTTGGGACTTCTGTTCACTGACACATGGGACCATCTGGGTTTCTTGTGCTGCAGTCATGCTACTTTGCTGGACACCTTCCTGAGCAGGGGATGTGCATCTGTAGAATGCCCAGGGAGGGTAGAGAACAAGGAATTTGTCTTTCTTTTGTTATTATTATGAAAATGTTTTATTAGTACCTGTTTGCCATTCATGATGATCACATTCATCATAGCAGATTTGTACCTGTACAGAATATGCCTTTCTTCTTTTTTTTTCTATTTTCCTCCCTTCCCTTCATACCTTCTTCCCCTCCCCACTTTGAAAAACTTTGTTTTTATTTTTCTCCTTCCATTCTCTTTTTTGAAATCCTTTTTCCTTTCCTTCCCTCTACCCTTGCTTGTTCGCCTTCCCATTCAAACATGTTCTCCCTACTTCCCAGTGTCTGTCCTTTGTTTTGCTCCTTATTTACCCTTTCTCACACAAGAGAAACAATGCAATATTTAAATTTATGTGTCTGACTTACTTCACTTAGCATTATGGTCTCAAGGTGCATCCATTTACCTAAAAATAACTCCAGTTAATCCTTCTTTATGGCAGAGTAGTACTCCATTGGATATAAATGACACATTTCTTTATTCATTCGTTAATGGGCATATAGGCTGTTTCCAAGATTTAACTGTGATAAATTGTGCTGCTATAAATATAGGTATGCATATATCATTGCGGTATGATACTTTTAACTTTTTGGGGAAGATACCTAGAATGAGCATAGCTGGGTCAAATGGAACCTCTAGTTTTAGTTTTTCAAGGAATCTCCATACTGATTTCTGTTTTGGTTGTACCAATTTACACTCCCACCAGCAATGGTGAAGGGTTGCTTTTTCCCCACAGCCTCACCAGGATTTATTATTGGCTGATTTCTTGACGATAGTCATTCTTTCTGGAGTGAGACAGAATACCAGTGATGTTGAATGTTTTTTCATGTATTTGCTGTTTGTACTTCTTTATCTGAGTAGTGTGTATTCATTTCTGATGCTCATTTTTGGATTGGGTCTTTAAATTTGAGGTATCTGATTTAAAAAAAAAAAATATATATATATATATATATGCATGTGTGTATATATATATATATATATTTTTTTTTTTTCCCTGAATGTTAGTCCTTTGTCTGAGACGTAGCTATTAAAAACAATTTTTCCCGTTCTGTGGATCATCTCTTCACTCTTTCGGTGGTTTCTTTTGCTGTGCAAAAGCTTTTTAATTTGCTGTGTTTCCAGTTGTTGATTCTTTGTAGTATTTGCTGTGTGATTGGGGTTTTGTTCATGAATTCTTTGCCTATATGTGTGTCTTTGAGAGTTTTACTTATTCTGTTGTCTCTTTTTTGACCCAGAGACAGAAGAGGACTTGTCCAGGAAATTGCAGTAAGTTGATGGCAGAGGTAGGAGTGGAACCCCGGCCTGGTTCCTTGTTTTCCACACTGTGGAGCCCAGCTAGAAAAGCCATGCCGGGGCTCTGTCTGAGGAGCCTGTGCCCAGGAGAGCAGGGTCTGGCAGACAGCTCTGTGCATTGAGGAGGGTAGACAAGACCGAGGCACAAGAACTGTGTCAGGATGGCTGCACATGATGGGCTGGGGATGGTAGCTGTTGGATCTAGTTTGACGTCAGCACAGCCTCCTGACAGATTCCTCAGTTCTGTCAGCTCTGCTTCAGCAGCAGCTTCCTGTGTGAAGAAAGCAGGTCCGCCTTGGACATGTCAGCCCAACCTGGGGATGGGAGCAGAGCCATGGTTCCTGTTACAAAGGATCATGGGGGAGTGGTAGTCATTCCCAGGACTGGTCAGAGTTTTAGAATGATTCATTCCTTTATTCAGTAGATGTGACTCCTGCTTTATGTCAGGTTCTGAACAGGCACAGAAATGGACAAAGGAGATGTAGTCCCTGTTGTCAGAGAGCTTCCTTTTTAGTGGAGACAGCCAAGGAATCAGTCAGCATCCATGGTACAACAATTACCTGTGTTGGAAGTAAACACGGGAAGCTATAAGAGCATCCAGGAGGGGTACCCAGCCTAAAACTGGGGTGCTCTAGTCATGTGCTCAGTTGATTCAGGGTGAGCAGAGACAGCTGACTGCAAGCCAACTCTGGCTTTTTTCCTGTAGTCTCTAGACTCATAGCACCCCTGGGGCCTGCCCAGGGAGCCTAGCAGGAAGGGATATCCTGGTTGGCACTAGAGGAGCCTGTCTTGGGCTGTGAAGGTCAGCATCATCTTCACCTTCCTTAGAAGTGAGGGTTTCTCAGAAGTCCTAAGAAGGTAGGTGGTCCAGCGAGGTGTGATTGCTTCAGAGCAGAACAGGCACTGGTCTGGGGGCAGTTTTTAGGCAGCTGCCAACCACAGCTTGTGCCTGTGAGATTCTGGTCCTTGGTTTCATTCTCATGGGAAGATGAACAATGTATCCATGCATGCTGCCTGACTCACACTTGTTCTGGAGCTTAAAAGAGATAGGAAAACAGCCCCCACAATAGGGGCCATGTGGTTTTTTTAAGTTTGGGGAGGTAGAAGACCTTTATTTCCCAATTAGGTTATGCTTATGTGAGGGTCTGTGCCCTTACCCCTGGACTACCAGACCAAATTCCCAGGACAAGTGGACCATTCTTTTTCATCTGGAAGAGTAAGCAGAATCTACCTTTGAGTTCTAGTGCCCAAGCGTCTGCCCCGAGCCCTGGAGCATATTATATCCCCAGACTCTGTACACTGGCAACAGCAGCATAGCAGGCAAATCTGAGTAATTGTTTGGTTGCAAAAAATTAAATTCAGGGACTGAAGCCAACAGCCATTTCAATCAACACAGGGTAAGTATGAGCTACAGAGATGCTTTTAAAAGTTGTCTGGGCTGAATATGTGCATAGCCTGGGCTAATTCATGCAGGGGCGCTGGCCTAGAGAGTCACCTCAGCCACCTGACAAAGGCTGGCCTTGGAGAGCTCTGGAGTCGTCTGAATGGTACTTGTTTCTCATGGTCTGTTCACTCTTGGCCTTGCTGACACACCAATGTCGGATACCTGAAGAGACATAGCTGTGTGTATTGGGGGACTCCCCAGTGTGGGTGATGTTGGCGTGGAGTGTCTGGAGAGCAGCAAGTTAGCAGCCGCAGGGAGTAAGGTAGCTGAAAGCAGGAGAAAAGCTCACAGTAGGTGTCATATGGCAGCTTGGCTCGTGTGCCAGGCCAGTCCCGCCCTCCCTCCTCTCCTGCTTTCCATTCCACCTTGCTTCCTTTTGCTACTGGACTACATTTTCTCCATGCCAGACTTTGTGAGTCAGGGGACTTCAGTGTTTACTTGCAGGGTGCACATAGCACTCCAGGGAGACCTGAAGATCTAAGGAGGCCCTGTGGCAGGCCCTCAGGACCTTTGTAACTACAGTGACTTGTGCTACTCATGTGGGCCAGGGTAGGGGAAAAGTGTGACTTCTGCAGAGGTTGCAATAATGACCTAAAGGTGACTGGTATGTACATTCAATCCTGGTGGCCCCTCTCAAGGGTATAACAAAGGTGGCAAATACTTACTGAGCAGTATGCTTAGCATGCATTTAGGGACTAGAATGTGTGCCTGTCTGGGGCTGCCACTTAGCCCTCTTCACAGGGCATCATAGGTGCTGTGGATATGGGAGGCAGGACTTGTCCCACCCCAGACCTAGGGGTGGTGGGCGGGGATTGCCCAGCCTTCGTTCCTGGCTTGCTGTTGGGCATGCTGCAAGCTCTGAGTGGACATTGGGTGTGATTGCTCACTCTGCCTTCTTCCCCTTCATCCCTGTTCCCTGGAAATGGCTGTAGGTCCTTTGGCTCCTGATTTGACATCCTGATTAGTTTCCTCAGCAGACCCCATGTACTCTTTCTGCTTATCTTCGCTGATGGGCAGGCTCTTTTTCCTCACCTCTGACCTGTCTGGAACTTGCTGGAAACAGCTTTTACCAGGATTCGGTTGTGCAGTTGAGGATCTTGGCCAAACAAAAAGAGGCAGTGGGGGTGTTTTGTGGAGTGGCCTTCGAGGTGGAGCTTTGTGTTGTATTTCTGCTGGGTTTGGTTGCATGTAGATGAAGCCCCTTCCTGGCTTTTCAGGCCTGCCCAGCAGGCTTCCTTCTGGCATGCTGGCATGGTGGCACCAGCTTCCATCCTAGAGATGGCCCTAAGATCCTGGGCCAGGTGGGTCTTCCTGTCATGGTTGAGGGGTATCCAGGGTTTGGTTCCTAAGCAGGAGACAAGGACACAACCAAATAGCTTGGGGCCCTTTGCTCTCTCAATTTATTCCTGCATCCTTCCCTTTCCTCCTGTCATCTGGCTGGCACTTCTCTCTGTGGGGCATATAATCTCCAACTGGTTGGGTCCTGTGTCAGTTAACAAAAGCACCCTTACTACCTGTCTCTCCTCAGGACTATCCTGGAACCTGCTTGGGTCTTGGTTAGAGATGTTTGGGAGGCTGGGCACAGGCTACAAGCATCACAGATTGTCCAAGTGGATGAACATTTTTAGAAGTCAGCACACAGGTTTAATTTCTAGACTTTGTAATGCTCAGCTGGAAAAGTGGATGAAAATACCTTTATTCCAAACCTTGACTCTAAAGCCAAGCTTTTCTTTCCCTTTTGGGCCTGCATCCTTCAGCCCCATCTTACTAGTTGTCCTTCCCTTTCCTTGTCCCTTTTTCCTACCACAGATAAGCAGTCTTTTCTGTCATAGAGTAGCACCCACCAGGGACTTCATGCCCTGGAACTGATGTATGAGGAGAACGGAATCCTGTGGTTCTGCATGTGTAGGTGCCTGTTGAGAGCTGTTTAGCTCTGTTGAGTGTGGTCTCCTAGATGGGGTAATGGGTGTTCCTTAGCTCCTGGAGACTCTGGCTCCTGCTCTTCCTTGGGTTTTCCTCAGATTCCTCTGGAAACTGATGGGGGTAGAGTCTACCCCAGCCTGATCTCCAGCATGCCCTCCTCCTTTCTCACATCCAGATACTTCTCCAAAAGAAACACTACATTTTTGGAAGGCGTATCTGTTCTTGATCACCCTGGATTCTTTTAAGGATGCCATGAGGCTTCCCTAGTCCCCTTTTAGAGGTCACAATCCAGTAAGATCTGTGTGTGTCTTGTCTCACCGCCTGGCAGTGTAGATGTAGAGAATGTGTGCATGCTTGTATGTGGAGGGTGCTGCAATCTAGTGAGGTCTGTGTGGTGTAGATTTGGAGTGTGTGTGCATGGGTTTGTATGTGTGTTTCTGGAGGGGTTGCTACAAAGGGCCCAGCATGACCTGCGTCATCCTCTGCCCAGGGAGAGAAGGATGCCTCTAACTGGGAGCAGTGCTTACTCAAGAGTGTGTGTAAAGATAGTGGTTTTTAAAAATAATTATAATTTCTCACCAAGGAATATTGTACATTCTTTGCCTCTTTCCCCTATAGGGTTTTCTTACCCTCAGAGAGGGCAGCAGAACAGCAGGCATGGAAATGAGAGCAGCAGAAGAGAGTGGCAGGGTGTGTGGGGTAGCCCAGGTTCCTGGCTTTCTGTTGCAGGCCTGGCCCTGCTGCTGTCTGTGCCTCAGGGTTCCCTCCATGCACCTGATCATTAGGATTCCTCCAGATGGAAGGTTCTGGTTCCACTGCCACTGCTGCAGACCCCAAGCATGCTTTGAGATGGCAAGTTAGTGAGGACCACTCTCCATTTCCTCACTGCCCATGTCCTGCCCAGCAGGCTTCTCTTAGGCCTTGTAGGGCCCAGACAGTCCCTAGCTGGAGCCACTCTGCACCAAGGAGAAATGCTGACCATCTGTGTTCCATGCCAGCCCACCCTGAACATGTCAGCCTCGTGGGCCAGAGTCTGGTTCTGCAAGGGGCGGGCGGTGGAAGTTTACTTGGAACTGGCTGGCCGTGGTGCCAGGGTGACAGATGTTTGCTGTGGTCCTGGAAGTGGCTTGCTCCAGGGTATGGACGGGTGGTGCCTTCAGATGGTCTCCCAGCTCGGGTTTCTTGTTGGCGCTCGACAGCCTTTCACTTTGGAGGTTGTATGGCCTCCAAGATTCCTCCCACTGATGTGCCATGTGCCTGGCCAGCAGACTTGGCTACCCAGACCGGCACCATGTGCCCTGCCTGGGCTGACTCATGGTGGGGCTGTCTAGCCAGGGCATTTCTTCCCTCCACCTGAAGCACCTACTTGGGATGAGGGCAGCTGGACACTTAAGGTGCCTGGGAGGAACTGAGGATCTGTAGGTCTCAGGTATGGCTCTGCAGTGCTAGGCATTTTGATGTGATTCTTAGGGCTGGGGGATGGCAAACTGCCTTGGCCCATGGCATCTGTCCCCAATTGGGTGGGGCTGAGGCCAAGGAGTGACAGGACCAAAGCCAGAACTACAGGCTACCAGGTTTCCATCACAACTAAGGACCTGTTCCTTGCACCTGTAACGTTAATCCTGGGAAATACATAGTCTTCCTTCAAATACTTTCTCTCCTGTCTCCAGCTTCCATTATAAGATGTGGGTTTTTTTTTTCCCTTTTTACCCAGAGATTGATTTATCTTTAGAAATCCTTCCAGTAACCACAAGATATGAAGCCAGTTTGTTTGTTTGTCTGTCTATTTACTTACTAATCTCACCAAGAGACAAAAAAGAGGAAACTGGGGATAAGGACACAGCAAGAAGGGTTTTAATGGGCTCATCAAGGTCACTGCACACTGGAAGCAGGTCCCTAGCCCTTAAGCTCTCCCTCCCTGCCCACTGTGTCCTGCTGTTGATTCTCATGTTCTTGAATAAGAGAAAACTTCAACAACATTGAACTTGGCAGCTCTGAGCCTCCCTGTGCATTAGAATCAAGTGGCAAACTTGCAGTTCCCACCCTCAATGGTAGAGGTTGTTGGTCAGAATTGGGGCCTGTGTTTTAACAGGGTTCTGAGGGGATGCTGTCATGTTGGTCCCTGGTCCATGGAAATAGGATTTGTCTGGCGTGGCCCTGCCCCTCTCCTTTAGGATACTCAGGAACCCCAGCTGCAGTGCCTCCCATGGTCACTCGTGGGTGAATGCCTCTTGCTTGCTTTGTTTGGGGACACTGTAGCTATAGCAAGGTCTCTCCCATTTGCCCTGAATCTGTTCCCCAGAGACACCTGGAGAGAATGTCCTTCCTTTCCCCATTGCTAGCCTTCTCATATGAGGACAGCTGTCCCATCCCATTGAGGCTGCTAGCCCACACTTCCTTCTCATGCTTTTTAGATGCCTTTGTGAGTCATTCTATGTGGCACAGGCTTGGGAAGAGACCCACCGAGGTGGAACTGGGAATCCCGGTCTTGCTAGGCAAGCTTTTCTCTTCAGCCCCACAGTCCCCTCAATCATTGCTTTCAGTCCCTTTAGACAGTTGGCAGCAGGTCTTCGTCACACAGATGTGTCAAATGAGTTGTTTAATAAATTAGAAGAACATTAAATTATTAAATTATTTGATAAATATATATAAGTTACAAAGGCTGATAACACTGCAACGCATCACCCACCTGAAGACTGATTATCATCTATTCCTTACTTCTGGACAGTGCCATTCCTAGCCCATTCCCTGGCCTCCCCCTACAGAAGGGACCCCTCTTCTGAGATAGTATTTTGATAAATCTTTTACCTTTTTTGTTAATTTTGTCACTCACGTATATCCCCGAATAGTGCATTCTATAGATTGACTTGCTTTAGAGCTATATAACATTGTGCTATATGTAGCTTTCTGTAACACTGTTACTTTTATTAAGATTATGCTTCTAAGATTCATCCATGTGGTGTTTGTACTTGCAGTTCTTTCATCTTTCCTGCTGTGTAGTAGTATTTCATTGTGAGTCTGATGTTCCCAGTCTTTTGCTTTCATGAGCAAGGCTGCTGTGAGCATTGTCAACTGCATGAGCTTCTCTCAGGCATGTACCTGGGGTCCTGGGCAAGGACACTTTCACCCTCTGAGAATACATGAGGTCTCAGAGAAAGAAAAGATCCATCCCTGTGGGACTGCCTGAGGTGTGCCTTTCTCTGAGGTCTGGGGCTAAAGATTCTGTCATGTTAGCCTGATGAGCAGCCTGGCCCCTGCAGGGGATGGTAGTTTCAGAGCTGAGAACCTATTCCTTTCAGCACCCCAACTCTGAGCCTGCAGCACTGTTACCTAACAGTAGTGGGGATGAATGGATTGTGCATAAGCTTGAGGGCCAAGATGTTCTCACAGATCTAATTTAATGCTCTGCTTTTGCATCCTGAATCCTTAGCCGAAGGCCTATGAGAAAGGTGACTTACTTAGCAAAGATCACAGGAAGAAGAATCAAGGCAGGCTTTTACATTTGCCATGGTGCTGAGAAGGTAGTTTGGGTAAGTTCCTCATATGCCATCACTGATTGAAGTACTGGCCATCCTCCACTGTCTAGTGTAAATTCCATATTCTGATTAAAATCTTACATTGTCCCCATTTGCAAGCCCCTTGTTTTCCTCTGAGTTTCTCAAGTACACTTGCCTCTGTGCTGACAATGAACCTGTAGTGCTTCTCTTTTCTTCAACTAAACCTCCAGCCCTGGAAGGCAGGGCTTTTGTTTCCTGCTCTGTTGTGGGCCTGTCCTACCTCATGCTGTGGCACCAGGCACAGTAATAGGTGCTTGATAAATACGATCATTAATTGACTTAGTTCATCTGCCTTTGAGCTGAGTAAAAGCTGGTTTACCACCTTTCCTGTTTCTTGCCTCAGACCACTTCCTAAAATGATAGTATAAGAGCTGTGTTTCTGGAAAGCTCAGGTGTCTTTTATAAAAAGACTGTTAGCAACATTGTGTAGTGGAGGGACAAGTTCTAGGCCAGACCTGCAGTATGAGCAGAGTGTGGAGTAGTAGTCTGTGATGCTCTCAGCACTCTCTTCAGGCCAAGTTGCCGACTGCTGCATCAGCTTTGTGTGTAGGCCTTATAGTGGGACTGGATCCTGGCAGCTCTGTGGGAAAAGAAAAATGTCATTGTAGCTGCTGGGTTTTCTGGGGAAGTAGGAGAACAGCCCAAAGGGTCATGAACTTAAGCATTCTAGGAAGAAAACAATTGAGCAAATGAAGGAATGAGGGCGAATGAGTGAATGAGGACAAAATGTGCAACTCTCTGTAGCAGAAAGAACCTTGATGGGAGGCTGAGTACCGGTGTTTGTGTCCTAGCATTTTGGTTACTGTATGTGTGACACTGGAGAGTGTCCTAAGTCTTCTCAGCTTCTGCAACTGTAAACAGGCACAAAGTATGCATTCCCAGGACTGCCACAAAGATCAGAGAAAGGACCTGGTTCCCTGGAGATCTATCTCCAGTTACTTGGTCTGAAGACAATACCAAGTGATGGGAGCTTACATGGTTTTTCCCCACATAGGTTTGAGAGGTGCCCTATGCCTCCTGTCTCCTATCTTTAGAGATGGTTGGCTCTTTGTGGGTGGATTTGCCCTGCAGCCAGAGTTTTGAAGACTGCTGCTTTCCCAGGGAGCTGGGGTATGCAGACCCCAGTGTGACTGTGTGGGAAAGACAGAGGTAGTCTGATTAGCTTTGGGGATCTTGGCCTAGCTGCCTGTGACAGCATTTGGTCTAAGGGACACCAGCCAGGCTTCTCAGAAGACTAATGCTCCAGGATTCTTGGGGAGGCTGCTGAAACTGTGCAGAGATAAAAGCATCTGACCCAAGGTCACACAGCTGCTTTGTTCCTGTGACTTCAGATTTTGAGCTCCCCAGAACTGAGGGCCCTTGGCAGACTTCTATACCCCTTTCTGTCCTCTGAAAGCCTGTATGTGGAGAACAGTACATCTCAAGTTAGTGTATGCGGCGTTCAATTCTGCTTCTACCTCCTGGACAGCAGCTGCTCTGTGACTCTGAACTGGCTACCCAGTGTCCCTGGGTGTTACCCTCATTGGTAGAGAGAAAACAGTGACACCTATCTTAAGGAATTGATGCAAATGTGTAATACTAACTACCATTTACTGAGGACTTTCTAGGAGCAGCCAGACACTTTGTAAGCATTGTTTCATCAGTGAACCCAAGAAAGGTGTCAGACCCGCCAGTTTATTGATGGGTCAGCTGACACTCAGTGGGGTGAGGTCACTTCCCCAGGCCACATAGTTAGAGCTATCCACACCAGCTTCTGTCTCAGAGGCTTGTGCTCATCCCTGTCAGCATATTTGTCCCCCAGTGAAAGAGGTAATCTTGTGAAGAGTGTCTGGCTTGTGGCTGGTTGGGTCTGAGTCTCACACAGCTGTGGTATTTATTGAGAGGATAGATGGGGATCACTGGGGCCTGGAAAAAGTGTGGGTAGCAGCAGGGAAGAAGATTAGCCAGCCCTGTCTGTGCCCCACAACCTTCACAGGGCAGGCAGTGTTGAGTCCAGACCTTGATGTAGTTTGGGTGGGAGACTGGGGACACTTCTCCAGGTGCCACAGGTGGCAGAGGGTGGGCAGGTTTACATAGGGACGCTGCTCATGCTGTGTGTTTATGAAAAGCTCTGCAGGCTCTTTTTCCATCTTGGAAGTTGTCATTGGGCGCTCTCTGGGTTCTTCAAACTTCAGGAAACCTTGGGGAACTGTCTCCCTTGGGGAGCACTAATTGTCAGTGTGACTAGGTGGCACAGTTAAGACCTTGAACAGCACAGAGTGATGCTTGTGACAGGGCTGCCATTTCTAGCAGGGCTGTAGGGTGAGTTTCCTGGGGTGGCAGGTCTGCTGCTGAGGCAGGGATAGACATGGCCAGGAGAGAAGGAGACGGGCTGAGGCAGTAGGATGTGTCAGAAAGAGGTCTCATCTTGAATTTTGCTAAGAAATCATTGGCCAACATTGTCCCATTGATCACATTTTTAAAGTGTTCTGTGGTGGCTGTTTTCATAGAAAGTCGGTGACATAGATAGTGCCAGGACCTTGCCTCCCAATGGCTTGTGAGCAGGTAGCATGCTGGATGCCCCTGTACATGATTTGTGACCTACAAAGTACTGAGTCTGCAAGGGTCAGCAGATCAGCATCTCTCACCACCCCTTCTTATTATACTAGGGTTACCTATTGGCCTCAAAAGCTCAAATGTGACTCTGCAAGAGTCCCTCTCCACCTTCCTCTCTAAGGGACTCCAGGCAGGACTGTCAAGCCCACAGGACCCTGCCCACCTGTAAAGACACTCTGACCACTACCCATATTGCTGTCTCTGAGTGTGGCCCACCCTTCTGTGGGACTGGCAGGGAGAACTTGGTGGTTCCTTGAAGCCAAGGGCAGGCTTAGGGTAAGAGGTTTGGCTTTTGGGAAGGTTCCCTTCCCTTGTGCAGAGAGACAGGATCTACACGGTCCTCCCCCTCTGCAGGCCCAAGCACGGCTTTCTCAGCTGTTCCTGAGTCCACACAGTCAACTGTTGCTGCAATGGAAGGGTATCATTGCCACCATCTGCAGCTTATTCTGCTGGCATGAATTTTGTGAACAACATTTTTAACCATGTTTATGAACTCCATGTCCAGTTACAGCAGGTTGAGTTCCCTGCGATGATGAAAAGGCTCTACTGTAAAGCTCGTGCTTCTGGTTCCACTAACTCTGCCTCATTGTGTTTCCTTTACTGTCTTTCCTCGTCTTCCTCTTTCTTCCTCCTCATATCTTCAAGAGGAAAAGAGTGTTCCCTCGGGTTTTTTCACCCCATGCTACTTAGAGTTTCAAAGCACTTTTTATCTCTCCTGTTTTCCCTGTTCTGCAGTTAAGAAAGCTGGGTGAGCTGCCCACAGTTGTGATTAGAAGCTGCTGAGCTGATCTTGAACTCTTGCCTGGAGTCTGTGTCCTTTCCTGTTCTTGCTTCCTAAGCTCTCATGATCAGTCTGGCATGATAAACTCTTCCCCAGCGTCTTTTATAGTCCCCTCCTGCCCCGACCTGGGAACACATGGGCTGAACAGTCTGCAGCTGCCAGGGCTGGCCTGCTTTGTGCTGAATGGTGGTTTGTGGCTTTGGTCTGTTCTCGTAGTGCCCTTTGTGAGTGTCATTGAGTTTCTCAATCAAGCCTCCAGGAGTGCAGCTCCCCAGAAAACCTTGTCACCTGTCCTGTGCTTTGTGTACTAAGCCTTGACTGGAAGTTGGGAATCCTGGGTTTAGATCCCCAACCCAACACTCCTTTATTCCTTGCTCTGGGGTAAAGTCACATGCCTTCGTTCCACCACTCAGAAAGTCAGGTGAGGAGTCAGCGTCAAATCCCAGTTCCTAGAGGAGCCATGGAGGGCACTTTGTGGGATGTCAGCAGAAGAGGCCTTTTGGCAGCGGAGCAAGTGCACCCATTGGTGCTGAACTGTGGGTGACTGTGGTCCCTGGTGCACTCGGATGTGGTGAGTTGTGGTTATTTTGCTTAACATGATGTGATGGTTAAGCTATCAACTGCTTGGCCTTGGGGTCACCTAGGGGTTAGTAAAGAATATTTCTGGGTGTGTCTGTGGCTCAGTGAATTTGGAGTCTACATCCAGTTCCTGATGGGCCCCTTCTTCTCTGGCACTGTTCCCTGCTTTGCTTCCTCGCCACCATGAAATAAGCAGCTGTGCTGTGCCACATTCTTCTGTCATGATGTTTCTGCCTTGGAGCAAGCTGACTGCAGACTGAGCCATTTGACATCACGAGGCAGACAAACCTCTGTTTCTTTAAGTTGCAGGTGTCAAATATTTTGTCCAGCAATGGAAAAGCTGACTAATACTTAATGACCTCCAGTTTCATCCATTGTTCTATGAATGACAGAATTTCATCTTCTTTATGGCTAAATAATACTCCATTATTTATACATACCATATTTTAAAATATATTCATCTCTTGACAGACACGTAGGCTGATTCCATATTGTTATGCTTTGTGTCTAGATATCCCCCCAAAACCTCATGCATTCATAGGTGGGGCTTTTTCAGAGATGGCTGATTCTAGAGTATGTGATTGATTATGGTACCATGCTAGAATTAAGGGTGCTAAGATTAAGGGTGGGTGATTACTAAATCAGTCCACTGTTTGGTTTGGCATAGTCAATCCTGGTAGCCTAAGTAGAATATAAAAGGGGCAGAAAAAAGGCTGCTAAGGTCCCTTGCTTGCTTTGCAGTCTTCTGTCTGCTATGAACTGTTTCTCCTCTGTGACATCTCTCTGCTATGCCAGCCTGCTTTGGAGCCTGCCCATTATGGACTGAACCCTCTACAAGCTGTGAGCTAAATAAACCTTTCCTCCTTTAACTTTGTGTTTTGTCTCAGCAATGAGAAAAGTAACTAAGACACCTATCTGAGCTATTGGAATAGTAAACAGGCTTTGTATTCTTGCTTAAAGTGCGTATCTGGGACCAAAGTGACTTTCTAATCTTCTGTTGTCCAGGCGGGCCATCTCTTCCTTCTTGCCAAAGTGGAAGTGATCTTTCCATTAGCAAGTGTCCTGGTGGAAGCACACGTTTTATCCCTGGAGGGTGAAGGGTGTGTTTTTTTGCCTTGGTTGTAGTAGAGTAGGAGCCGAGGCCTGGGGTTTCCTAGTCTTGATGTGTTAGCTCTCAGTTTGGGAGTAGTGCATGCTTCCTACAGCCAGCCCCATGGAAGGGAGGCCAAGTGTGGGGCTGCTTCTGTGTCTTGCATTTCTCTGATGGCTTCTCTCGCAACCTCCCAGGCACAGTGGCCTCTTTCCTGGGGAGTGCTTGGTTCCCCCCCAGCACTCTGCTTACCTCTGCTTTCTTCCTTTGGGACTAAGCCTCCCATAGGACTGGAAACTGCCTGAGCCCCAGGAGACTGTCCATCAAACCTCCTGCTGCCTTTAGAGGCACATGGTGATGCTGAGCTTTTTGATGGTCTCTCCAGGAGGGAAAGCCTCAGGGTCTGGTTCCATGCCTTCCCATAGGGAACCGCCAAAGGATATGTGTCCTCTTTATATAGTAGGCCCCACAGGAAAACAGATGTTATGGCATCTTCCCCTCAGGATGGGGCTTTGCCTGTCAGGTCACTCAGTAGTGTTCACTGTGGACCTGTGGCCTGTTGACAACACTGTAGGTGTATGGTCATACACAGGGCATCCCCTGCATTTGCCTGCTGTCCTACAAAGTAGTTACTACTGCAGATGATACTTAGGTCACACGCTGGGACAGGAAGGAGTGGGCCTTCCTTTAAACCCATGGCCCTCTGACCCATGGTCACTCCTGATGCTGCTGTCTCTATAGCACGGTGCTGTTAAATATAAGCCTAACATTAACTCCTAGGATTTAATGTGTATTCTGTACATTGCAGTAGCCTTAAAATGCCGTGGAGATTTGAAAGGTGTGGTTTGGTGGCTACTGTAATTAAGTGTGTATGAGAGGAAATACTAGTGATCACCTCACATGAGAAAGAATGCTGAACATCACCAGTAATCAAAGAAGTCCAAATGATGACAACAGAGTAATATGTTGTTTTCTTACCTTTCAAGTGTGCAGAGGTTTGTGTTCTGATTGTGGTGCTGCAGACTGAGCCTAAGGCTTCACAAAGCTAAACACACTCTGCCGTTGAACTGGACTGCATCCCAAACATGCAGAGAACTTAAGACTGACAATTGCTCACTGGGGGCAGTGTCAGAACCTTTGTAGCAGATCACTTTGCAGCCAGCACCAGGAGCCTTACAAACAGACCTGTCCTGTGATCAGCAGCTCAATCTGAGGAATGATCAGAAATGTGTTAGACGTGTCAGTGTGTGCATTACAAAGAAGTTTATCATAAAAGAGAATTAGAGGCAGTTTAATTGTCCTACATTAGAGGAATGGTCAAAGTGTGATACGTTACAGATGTGTAAGTTTGGAAACTTATTAAAAGACATGGGGAAAATATTCATAATACAGTCTTTTAGGTTCTTCAAAGTTTACCGTTGGTATACAGTTCTCTGAGTTTTGCAAACTGCATACAGTATTCTCCCTTTTATTTGCTTTTTGCTTTCAGTGCTTTCAGCTACCTAAAGCTAACTGTGATCCAAAACTATTACTATAGTGCAGTGAATAAATAAGATATTTCGAGAGAGAGAAACTGCATTCACATAACTTTTATTAGAATATTGTTGTAATTGTTCTGTTGTTAATCTCTTACTGTGCCTAATTTATAAGTAAGCTTCACCATAACTTTGTATATATAGAAAATAACAGTATATGCAGGGTTTGGTGCTACCATGGTGAACATGTCATCAAAGATAAGGGAAGACTACCATTCAGTTGTATAACTTCCAATCATGCAATATTATTTTATTTTATTATTTATTTATTTGGTCTTTTTGAGCCAGGGTCTCGCTGTGCAGTTCTGGCTGGCCTTGAACTCACTTTGTAGCCCAGGCTTGTCTCAAACTTGCAACAATCCTCTTGCCTGAGTGCTGGGATTACAGGCGTGCGTCTCCATGCCCAGCTGCAATATTACTTCAAGTAAGGAAAACTAATATACAGTTTATTTCTAAATTTTTCCTTTTTGTTTTAAGACAGAATTTTGCTATGTTGCCCAGGCTAGCTCCAGCATGGGCTCAAGTGATCATCCTGCCTCAGCCTCCTGAGTAGCTGGGAATGTAGGTATGAACCATGGTGCCTGGCTGTATTCCCAAATTTTAAAGACTACATGTATATGTTTGCATGTGGTGGGAAGGAAATCACTAAAAGATGACCAAACTAGTTGCCCTGAAGAAATGGCCAGTGTTCTCCTCTGGCCCTGGTGGTATCCCATGGAGTCTGTGTGGCAGGTTTGGGTGGTGTCCTAAATGGCCCTGACCTTGAGTGGAGGTCCAGCATTGGCTGTGTGCCCGGTGAGGCTGGGGCGGCAGGCAGGGTGCTGCCAGCCTGGGGCTGGAGTGTGTCACTCAGCTCAGGATAGAATGGAATGCTGCTGGCTGGGCTGGTCTTGTGCTCCATGGAGGGCAAAGTCCTCTTGCCTGTCCTCACCATCCCTTCCAGCCTGCTGCTTAGGAGCCAGAGTTCTGGAGAAGAAGAGTCTCCCAGTTTTCCCAGAGATCTAGAATCCCTGCCGCCTGTTCTGGACCAGGCCAGCTAAATAAGGGAGAAAGTGTTCTGGTGTCCAGCTCATATGCCTCTCACCTCCACCGCTGGTGTTCCCAGGCCAGCTTCCTCTGAGGCCTCCCCTCTGGCTTCCTTGGGCCCTGGTGGAGCGGGTTTTCTGATTCTTAATTTGTTCCCAGTGGGACGGCTCACTGGCAAACAGGGAGACACTTGCACAGTAGTTATTCTAAGCATCTGCAGGCAACTCTGGCAAAGTCCTGAGTCGAACAGGGATGAAGACTGTTGCTCTCAATCCTGTGGGGCTCTTCCTGCTGCCTGAGAAGACACCTTGTACGCTCCAGGTGGGAGTGGGTGTAGCTGAGGCCTTGGGTATCCTTCTGGTGTCCATGTCCTGGGATGCAGCTAGCCTACCCCTGCATCCAGGATCACAGGTTTTAGCCACCAGCTAGTGCAGCTTCCACCTGTAGGCAAACAGCAGAGCCCCGATAAGGGCATAGCTGGCCCACTGTCCATACTGAACTCTGGGAGAGTCCAGAGGAGAATCCAGTCCCTGATGGCTGGGCATTTTCTGTCCCTTCTACCTGCCAGCTGCCTGTAGAGGGGACTGTCCCTGCCTTTCTCTGTGCTCCCTAGTTGATAACACAGCATGGGCCCTGTGCCAAGGACATAATGGGCCAGCGAGGGGCTTCACAGTCGTCTGACTTGACCTGCACCCTGGGCAGAAGGCCGGTTGATGGACCGAGGAGCCCCAGCTCTACCCTGCGCTTGGGTGAGTTGTAGTCTCTCTGGGCCTTGGTTCCTTTGACTGTGTATGTGACCTCCAAGGACTCTCCCATGTCTTTATGGCTGCAGCCTGCACCCCACTGCAGTCCCTTCTGTCCTTAGCAAGACGTATGCAGAGCATCAAGGTGTAGGGGCTGTGGAGGAGAACTAGGTCTCCCGACCTCCTGTCACAGCCTCCAAGCCAGCCTGAGAAAGTGGAGATGGGGGTGGATGGACAGATTTGGTGCGGGAGTTGAGCGAACAAGTAGGGTTTCATCATGGGCCTTAAAATCTAATGTAGAAAAATTGACCTTTGTCCAGTGTGTTGGCACATACCCAGATTCAGGCTACTTAGGCTGAGGCAGGAGGACTGAGGCCAGCCTAGGCAGTATCTCGTAACAAACAAACAAACAAACAAACAAAAAAAATGTGGCAGCATCCTGAAACCCATCCTAGTTGTGTGTCATTTCCCAGGGGCCTTTTCACTCCACTCTTGTGCCTGACCGTCTGCTGGAGTAACATATCATGTTGGCACCATTTGTGAGGCACCTCCAGTGGCCGGGCATGGAGCCAAGAGGTGGATGCTTCTTCCCACAACTATCCCTGGAGGGCTGTGTTGTCCTTTGTTTTGCATATAAAGAGGTTCAGAGAGGTTGGGTAACTCACTGTATTTTGCACAGGTGTTGACCTGGAGTTGTACTCTTTCTCAGGGCTGCACTGCCCTTGCGCGTACAGCTGAGCCCTGAACTGCAGAGGTAGGGCTTCTGGTTAAGCAACCTCGTGTGGGACCAGATCACACTCAGAAGCTTCTTTCAGGGGTAATAGACAGGGAGGCAGGCAACCAGGCATCAGAATCTGCCTCTGTCCCTCCTTGGCTCCCACTCCAGAGGCTGGCCTCGCCCAGCCTACCTGAACAGGGTAGCATAGGCCGCAGTGATTTCCTGTCTCAGAGGTGGCTAGCAGGTGGTCTCTGAGCCCAGCCCACTTACCGATGGGTGAAGTGACTGAGCTTGAGGCCCTGAGAAGCATTCTGGGATTGTGTGGCCTCTGCCAGCATCGTGGGGATTCTCTGCCCACATGTTCCCTCTAGTTTGTGCCCTCCAGAGAAGCAGAGGCTCCATGGACAGGCCTTGACCTTCAGCCGTAACCCCTGGTGCCAGGCTATCCTTCAGCTTGCCTGTTGGTGGGCTGCTCACTGGGCATGAGCTTTCGCTGCAGCTGTGTGTAGAGCACTTGGTCCAACCTATACATCAAAGTGAGGGCTGCTCATATGATACTTCTTTCAATGCCAGTAGTTTTCTTAGAGCCAGGAAGGTGGCTTTGCCTAGGACTCCATCTTTTTAACCCAGACTCTTTTTTCCTCCTGGAGAGACCCAGCTACACTGACCCTAGTCCTCATGGTTGAGTGACCTGGGCCCTTCATTCCTCCAAACCTATGGATGCCTTGGGTGGTGAGGGGCTGGAGGCCCTACCTGGGAGGAGGCCAGGTCCTTGTTTTCTGGAGCCACAGTGCTTGAGCTGGACTCCAGCTCTTCCCAGATGATGCAAAGTACTCAGATGAGGCAAGAGACAGCTGGCAGTGTGTGGGGCCCCTGAGGAGTGGCCTGGGGGTCTGCTTCAGGAGGGCACACTTATGTCCCTCATTCCCTGCTGGATCCTGCATGTAGGCAGACAGCCAGCACCAGTGGCAGCAGGTCCTGCCAGATGGTGAGCCCCTGCCACCCTTAGAGGGGACCATGTGGCTGATGGTCCTTTAGTCATGGGTATGAGAGCCTGGGTAATGGAGGAGAAAGGCCTGGCAGGAACCAGACTGCTGGAGTCATTAGCAGAGAAGGGAGGTCCACTGGGTTTGAACCTCATAGCTAGGCTCTGGAGCCTTGTTCTCCCCACCACTCAGGAGCCTTGAGGGCTTCCCTGCCAGGCTCTGTTCCTCCCAAGGATAGTTGTTGGCCCAGCTTCATCTGCTGTGTCCAGTGCCATGCTGCCTACTGCTGCCGCATGTCCCTCTCCCTCTGAGCCTTAGCTCCTCAGCTCTGGGTACTCTATAGTCTTTCCACAAGTCTGTGTGCTGGACCATCTTGTCTGGGTACTCAGAGCTCCTGAGAAGAAGAGAGGAAAATTGAGCCCCTAGGCCCTAAGTGTCACCACTTAACTCTTGAGCCCTAGCAGGTGCTGTTCCTGTGCTTCCTACTAGTAGCACCTGGTTCTGGATCTCAGCATTGCTCTGATCGTACCATCCTGGGGCAAGCGAGCCAATACCTGGACCAAGGCATGTTTCTTGCATCTGCTAGCTGCAGGAGGAGCCCAGAAGGTACCAGACCCATTTCTGGCTCTCAGATCTCTGCCAAGGCAGGTGCCTAGGGGCACAAAAAATGATGTCCTTGGAACTGCTCCCAGGCTTCCACCCTGCAAATGGAAAGGGAAAACTGATCCTGCGACAGGAGAGAAATGTTTCCCAGTTCCTTTTTTTCCAGCCTCTTGCAGGCCGCAAAGGAGGAGTACATGTGGAATTACATCCTAGATGTGCTGGAGTGGAAGGAGTAAGGTAGGGACAGGGTTTGTCTTTGGTTCGTCATGTGACTTGGACACATTTTTGGGTCCTGTCTACTTGTAGACTGAATAGGGAAAGGACTGCAGGCCCCCTGTCCTCTCTGGCCTGCCTCCTGTGTTAGATTAGAAGACTCAAGCCACCACAACAGTCAAAAAAGAGGAGTGGTGCAGGCCTGGGATGCATCTGCCAACCCCTACCAGCCTCTGCTCACAGCACCTGGGTGTGGCAGGCAGAGCTGCGACAGGATCCATTCTACAGCTTATGTGGGCATTTTGCAGTTGGTAGTGGGTCTTTAGTTTCATGCCCTGGAGTCTTTGCTGGGCACACTCAGTTGTTCTAAAAAGTATATGGAGTACTAGGGCCATCTTTCCCACTGTCTTCTGATGGTAGGGCCTTCCGCTACCTGAGCCTTCAGCTACCTCTCCAGGATCCTGATGAGTTTGTGGCAGCCATGCTGAGCTCAGGAGGACTGCAGCTGCCCCTGGCAGAAGGGCTCTAACATTGTGTACCCATGAGGATGCATCCCTGCAGTGGAGAGAGAAGCAGGCAGATGGACACTGGGCAGAATTATCACTAGAAAATTGTGGAATTCTATGCCCACTCCGTTAATGCCAGGGAATGGTAGCCAGTCATTCCAAACCTGTGTTTTCTAGGTCAGAGTGCCTGCATCCTTCCTGACCAAGACCGTCCCATTCCTGGGCCTGCTGATAGCCGCATTTGGGGTAGGGAACAGCAAAACTGGAGTTGGTAGCTGTTCAGAATAATCTGGCATCTTCCCTAGCTCCCCTCTCCAAGTATCACTCAGCCGTGCTGCCTACCACTGTCCGGTTGGCTCACAGAATCCATCCTGAGCCAGGTGGTGAGACCTGCCTGGAGCACTCATTTGCTTCTTGAGGGCACTACCCATCTGTGGGCAGTGAGTGGTCTCCTGGGTGAAGCAAGGCAGCTCCCAGATGGAATTCTGCAGGGTGTTCTTGGCCCCCAGGATGCTGAGTACTCAGAAGACTATAGCAGGTGGGTGACCACAACAGAATGGTTTGTCCAGGGCAGAGAAAAAGAGCACCTTTTCTGTGGGCACGTGCATGGAAGGTGTTTCCTGAACCTTCACTGTGTCAAAGGTCATCCAGGAATCTCCATACTGATTTCCATTGGTTGTACCAGTTTACACCCCCACCAACAGTGTAGAAGGGTCCCCCAGCCCCAGCCTTGGCAGCCTATGTTACTGTTTGAGTTTTTGATGATAGTCATTCTTTCTGGAATAAGATGGTATCTCAGTGTGGTTTTAATTTGCATATTTGTAATGCCAAATGATGTTGAGCATTTTTCATGTATTTATTGGCAATTCATACTACTACTTCTGAGAAGTATCTGTTCATTTTAGTTGCTTATTGTTGACTGGGTCTTTTAGATCTTCTGCAAATGGGAAGAGGATCTAGAGATCAAAGGAGAGAGGACAGGGGAGAGGGAATAAAAAAACTAAGATATACTAAGTACATGTATCTACTCCCTACAATGAATGTAAACATTACTGCAAACCTGTACTAATAATTTTTTTTAATTAGCTACAAAATTTTAATAAAACAAATTGAATTTATTGAGAAGCCATGTGGAGAATGACTATGAGCTTGTCTTAGGCCCTAAGCAGTCAAGGCTGTAGCAGAAGTGATTTGAATAATGACCCTTGGAATTTGCTAAAGGAAGAGTCAGACAGAGATCACTTACTGCTGCTGACACTTGATAGACATTGCCTACTTGCCCCCAAGAGATAGAGTGCCACTCACTCACAGCCTGTGGTATTGTAGTCCAGTTCAGTGTGGGGCAAGAGGTCTCACTTCATACCCATTGTTATCTCTATTGGCCATCTGGTTTTGGAGACAGGCTTATCTCCATCGAGTCAGCCCCCACTGCCAGGCCGCAATGTGAGATGTCCTTGGCAAGCCCTCCAGCATGAACTTCGTTCTTGGCTATTTGTTTCCTGCTGGGCTCCCAGACTCACAAAATGCATCCTAGGAGAAGCTCCTCTGCCATCCAGCAGCAGTGCCCCCAGCCAGTCCCCTATGGTTGGCTTCTGTTACCAGTACAGAGCAGAGTATACTGTCAGTGCCCGCAGGTTGGCAGGAAGCACAATGGGGTGTAGAGGGTGATGGATGGGAGACTGCATTTTAATCAGATGACAGACTGCCTGTATACCTGTCCCTTTCCAGCAGATGTGCTCGACCTTTCTGGGTTAGAGCAACAACCACTTCATTTTAATCAGGAGCTAATGGTTCCTTGAATGCCTTTTTCATGGTGATGGCTGATCCCTGGGGATACTAATGAGCTCGCCTTTGTGGACACTGGACACTCACACCCCTCGTTACCTTCCATACTTTCATCAAGTTGCTGGTCTCCCTCCCTGACCCACACTGCACTTGCTTCACCTTCCCTCCTGCCTTCCCTGAACATTTCTGAAAGATCTATTTATTGTGGACAGACATTGTTTAGTACTGGCAGAGGACAGCAACTCTGATGCACAGTAGGGCTGCTGAAGATGACTGGCACATAGCTAGAGCTATGGCCCTTGAAGATGCTCCTTACTCCTTGACTTGTGAGATACAGTACTCTGGTCACTCTGCTTCTGCCTTCTCCAGGGCTGCTGCTTGCCCTGGGCCTAGCATTTCTGCAGCTCATGTCCCTAACTCTCCCTACACATTCCTTCTCTGTCCTGTCCAGCTTGTCCAGCCTCTGAATTTAGCTCTGTACTCTGATAACAGTACCTTATGTTTATAAAGTGTATTTGTAGTTTCCTGAGCATTTCACATTCACATTTTTGCTCCTGACAGTAGGCCTGTGTGGTAGAATAATTCATTTAGGTTTGGATGTTATTTTGAGGCACAAAATGATCAAGTCACAATTTGGTTGCAACCCCTGTCTTTGATGCTGCACAGTTCATGGTGGAGCCATGGAGGGGGACTCTCTTACCTGCTTCTGCCATACTCATGCCATGTTCCCTTGACTCCACCTGCATCTTCCACTGGTCCTTGTGTCATAAATCTTCCTTTGTCCCACCATTTGTTCGACCTGCACACCTCCCAGACTGGAAGCCTCTCCGTGCTGCACCCTCTATGTCCCACCAGTCCATCTTCACTACCATTTCCTGGGTCAGGCCCCATGGTTCTTCCTTGATTTCCCTGTCCCCATTTGCTCTCCACTTGCCATGCAACTGCCAAGTTCTTCCCAGGGCCTCAGTCTTGTTAACAGTGCCCTCTGCTTCCGTACAAGGACCACCACTGTCCACAGAAGCCAGCACAGTTTGTGCTCCCTTGCTAGTGTCACCTGGTCCTTTGGCCTTCACTCACTCTACAGTGAGCCCAGGCACCCTGAGAGCCAGTCAGATGAGCCCTCACTGTTCTTTCTTCCAGCCTGTCTCACAGAGCACTCAGGGTGGCCAGCAGGAAGTATTCTGATGTCATTTCCTGTCCCTCTTCCTTTCTGCATGCTTTTCTTCCTGCCCAAAATTCCTTTCAGACCAATTATCTGTGTCATGGCCCTCCCCCTTTTAAAGGTTCCATCCAAAATTCCCCTTTTCCTAGCTCTTCATGCAGGAACCTCTCAATTCCACTTGGTGTTTTATTACTGACCTGCTACTCCTAACTCTGTCTGCTCATACCTTGGTCATATGTGGCACCTGACATTCTGAGGGCAGAGTCCGTGTCTGATTTATCAACCAGGTAAACAGGGACTGCGGTTAGCAGATATTTGCCAAGCATCTCCTGACAGGTGCTATCCAGGGCATCACATACACTATTTGACCTGGTTGTTGGATCATTCCTCTAAGAGTGACATTCTTCATTTCATGAGTATGGAAACATCCTCAGAAGTTACATGATTTACTAGACGCTTCCAAGCAGACGACGGAGCTAGGCTTGAGCTCTGGATGTTTGACTCCACACTTCGCACGCCTTCCTCACATTATGTCTTGGGTGAGTGCTGATGACTGCTCCTTGTCCTGCCACCATGCACGTGGGCAGAGCTAGCTGAAATGATGTCATTTTGTTTTATTTTGGTGTTGTAATGCTGGGGATGGAGCCCAGGGTCACATGTGTGCTAGCAAGCACACACTCTACCCCTGATCTACAGCCCTAGCCTAGGGAGCTTCATTTTAAATAAGGACTTCATTTTAAAGAAATTAAAATGTCTTTGGTTGTATGATGAGGACTACCTTTGCTGGGTTTGCAGCCTGTCCATGGCACTGATGTGGCACGTTTTGCACATGGCCATCTGCAAAGGTCAAGTACACACCAGCTCCCTTCAGACCTCCATGGCTCCCTGAGGTGTTCCCATGCATATTTATCTGTGTCTCCTCAATCCCAGGTGTGTTTTCATTCTGTGCCTCCTATGTGGTATGTGCCTTTGTCTTTGTTGTATAAAGCCCAACTGCCTTTGCTTGTCTCAGTTGCTTCTTTCTGGCTTCAAGTGATGCCTGAGGTTCTCTTCCAGGGTCTGTTAGACAGATCTGCATTAGCACTATCATAGGCCTTCATGGTTTCACAGACTTTGATCCAATTCCCTAGCAGTCCTGCTTTTCTAGAATGGAGGTCACGGCATTTTTGAAGTCATCATCATGTCTTGCTTTTTCCCTTGTCTTCATCTTAGATTTGGAGTGTCTGGAGGGTGGGGCATTGCTCCTGTCCCCTAGAACTGCTATTGTGAGCACACACAGGAAAATGTCCCCTCTGCAGAGAAGCCATGAGAAGCCCTATCTCTGCACCCACACCAGGACCCAGCCTGCCCATGCTGAGGTCAGCTTCTCAGCAGCCTCAGCTGTCACCCACCCCAGGCTGGCTGGCTCAGGTGCCATGTCTATGACCGGAGTCCTTTTTTGGTGTTATGATGGAGCACTGGAGGTATGTAGAGTGCTGCACTCCCATTCCTGTGCCCACCAGGGACTGCCAGGCCCATTAATGACAGTGATGGGCACGTCAGTCTGCCCTTAAGAAAGGACTTAGACCCTAGGAGGGACTGAAGTGAGACCAAGGGGAGCAGTGGGCCTATTATCTTCTCTTGGCCCCTTTCTGGCTTCCTGTGTCTTTCTCTTCTCCCTTCCCCCCATGCTTTGGGAATTAGCTTACTTGGAAGCGTGGTCTTATTTCACCCCATCTCAGGTCAGAGTTTTGAAGGGCTCTGTGATTGTTGGTCTTCTCTTGTCTGGGATTACCCAGAGGTGGTGGACATTGGAAAGATGAAAGGATGTTTTTGAGATGGTTAGGGAGGCTTGGTGCCATAGCTGCAGGGTTCTGAAAGGCTGATCTTGACAAGTGATGGGTGTGCCTGAGGAGGAAGAAATAAATTGTTTTTTTTTAAAAAAAGTTTATTTTTATCACAAAACTAATATGTAGTCATTGAGAATATTGGAAAGAACAGAGAGGTACAAAAATAGCATAACTTGAAATCATTCACAGTGCCATGCTCCAGAGAAAACCACTGTTCACTTTTCAGTGTCTAGGGGCCTGTGTGGGAGGAGGTCCTTCTGTGTAAGGACACCTTTAGTTTTAAGAACAGAGGGATATGGGATGGTGGGTTCTCAGGGCCTCTGGCTGCCTGGGACCTCCCAGTGCTGGTTGTGAGGATCAGCTGTCCACTGTGGAGGACTGGACAACCAGTCAACATCACGTTCAGGCACAGAGTGGGAGTGTGATAGGACTTAGAAACAGCAGGCAGATAGTGGCTGTGTACGCGCAGCTCAGTGATAGTCCCTACCCAGAGTAGTGCCCAACAGACAGCCCCAGGCATTCCTCCCAGTCCTTTCATAGCAGGGACCTCCCTACTTGGCCAGCACGACAGGCGGCTGTGGTCATGGGGTGTGTGAGGCTGCAGGATTGCTTTTTACCTTGTAGGCTTTACTATGGTCCTTGTTCTGCCTCCAGGGCTTCATGGGATGAAAACAGCCGCTGTAAACTGTATTGATCCTTCCAACACTTGAAACTTGCCCACAGCTGCCTTGCCATGTTCTCCAGACCTCTCAGGCCAACTCTTTTGTTCATGAACCAGCTCCTTGTGGGTGCTACGCTTCCCCGAGCTTGGTTGCTGGTGCCACCAGAGGCAGGCAAAGCCCCTGGCTGGGCCTCTGCAGCAGGTGAAGCCAGCACAGTGCTAGGAGGGTATTGTGATGGCCATGAGAGGGGTTAGCCCATTCCAGGCGGGGAATGGCATGCAGGAATGCTCATCCGAGCAGGTGTGCGCACATGCTTGCACGAGAGCGAGGGCCAGAGAGAAACCCCAGCCCCCTGGGCTCCCCCAAGCCCCAGGTCCTTATATAGCCATCCCTATGCTTCCAGAGCCTGGGAGTGAGGCTGGAGCTCCTCCTACTGTACACAAGCAGGGCACTAGCTGGGCCAGGGCTGACTCCCAGGATCGTCTTGTCATCACAGCAGGAGTCAGCTGTTGGTTTGGGATGCCTTCCCTGGTCGAGCCTTCAGCGTAGCCAGAAATATAATCACGCTCTTTGCCAAGAGCATTGGATCTTGGCAGGCTTCCTTGTGGCCTATTTTAAACTGAAGGGGGCAGGGTAAGGTACCTCCCCGGCTGAGCTAAGGACCCTTCCTTCGAGGGGTGCATTGGGCTTGCCAGTGGACACCTATGGTGGGGCGGGGGAGGTTCAGGGCAACCTGGAGGCAAGATTAGCAGTTATGTGGTGTGTCCTAAGCTGGCATTAGGAGTGCCTCAGTGTCCCGTTCCCTCAGTGATTGCTGTGTATGCTCAACTGTGCGGAAAACAAAGGGTGACACTCAACAGGCAGCCTCTCCAAGGTGATCTCTGACCTCAGAGGGTTGTTTGCCTGCTCCAGAGCATACTGTAAGCAGACCCCAGTTCTTAAGGAAGCCAGATAAAATGATGACAAGAAAAAGGCGTGAAAGATCATTCATTCCGTTAGGCATGCCTTGCTTCTTTTGGATGTGGAGCCTGTGGGCTCAGTGAACAAAGTAGGTGGTTCACGAAGGATGCAGTGTGGCCTGGTGATTAAAGCTTAGACTCCAGCCTTGCCCTGTCAAGCTTCTTATTTGACAAATTCTTGTTTCTTTCTTTCTTTTTTTTTTTTTTTGATTTTCTTGGAAGGGGGTAGAGTTTGAGACAGTGTCTTGCTATGTAGTACAGGCCTTGAAGTAGCTTATGTAACACAGCTCACAGTAATCCTCCTCCCTCAGCCTCCTGAGTGCTGGGATTACAGGTGTGCACCACCATACTCTGCCACTTGAACAAGTTCTTTAATCCAAGTAAATAGGGATGGTGATACCATTTGTGTGCAGGTGAGCCTGTGGGGTGGACAGGTGCCTGCCACAACCTTCATAAAAGGCTTACAGCTTGTAGAATATTCCTACAACAGTGCCCAAGCTCACAGAGCACAGGCCTCTGGTGAGCCCAGTGTGGGTTTACATGAGAACTCAACTCTTCATTAAAATTCCACAGAACAATAGGGGATAGGGATCTCTGGTCACTGCCCCCAGGACCCTTGTGGGATGCTAGTGACAATAGGGTGTTAATGGGTGGGTGGGGGGAACAGGATGTCAATGCTCAAGGGTAGCATATCCCTAGGAGGGTTTCTCTCTGTGGTGGTCTGGCCCAGTGGAGTGCCTCTTGGCTGGGGATCCTATCTCAAACCCAGCTGTGTGGAGACAACTCAGTGGGTTCTGATGCCCAGCAGGGAAATGGAGGAATTGGAATGGTGGAGTCCAGAGCTGGGAACAAATGCTGCTGGCCTTATTGGTTTGTTACCCCCTTGTGTAACAGTGCACATCTCCTAGGATAGGTGTGAGGTTAAGTGCAATAATGCATAATAGCCCCAGCCTGGTGCCTTGAGCATGGGTCATTTTCCATAAATATGGGGGGTGTCAACTGGGCCCACTCCTCTGTTAGGCATTATCTTACTTCTTTTGGATTGGGTATGGGCTGCTTAAGGAGGGCCCCAGCTGCTTTTCCCTCCCTTTTTGGTGTTTCGATGTCCTCCTCCTGGCCATCACCCTACCCTCTGTGTATCCTAATGCAGAGGGGTCTTCTCGTTACAGAGGCATAGGGAAGAGAGGGAGAAGCCCCACAGGTCAACAGAGAACTGAGCATGGTGCCCACAGTGCTCCTCCCCCTGGGTCAGGCTTACAACTCCCTGCTGCAGTAACCTGGTGCTTGAAGTCCAGATTGCATACCCAACACACCTCCCTATGAAAACAGTTAAAATGAATAGCCCCTGGTCTTTCTTTTGTCTGTGCTGCGACTGACGATGTGCAGCACCCGTGGCACATTTAAGACACCAGACACAGTTTTAAGTGCTTCTTGTATATTAACTTATTTTAGGTTTGTGATGACACTGGAGGGAATACTGCAAGTGCACCCCACAAACCCTGTGAAGACTGAGTGGCAGATGAATTGAACTGCTGACAGGCTGCCTTCTCCTTGTCCTGTCTGTCTGTGCCCACAGTGACCCACTAGTGATGACAAGCATGGGCCCTGTAATTCTCTTGGAGGTTTCTCTTTGCATTTATAGCCACATACAGGATGGGTGCTTATGCATGGTGTGTTGACTATTGAGCAAACTGTATTTATTGGTTTCCAGGGGACAGGGGAGAGGCTGGACCAAGGGTGGCAGCTGCTCTGTCACCAGGAGAATGGCTCTGATGCCTGTCTGCCCACCCTGTGGGCTTCCTGTTATGGCCATCAGCTCCCCTCTGTCCCCCAGAGCCCAAAATAGCAGTCTATAGTCAGGAGAGGCAATGAGGAGCAAGGCATGTGGCTGGGACGGTCAACCTTGGGGCTTCTGGCCTGGCTGTGGCCCACCACGCAGGCTTTTTATAGAGGCGGTTAGGCGAGCCTGAGTACATTGCATGGGCCCCATCTGACTGTGGCGTGTTGACTGTGCAGAGGTGGCCTGAGGAGACATGGCCCCCATGCTGACCTGGGTTTGAGTATCCTGACAGCTGACTCACCGAGCCCATAGCTACATAGTACACTGGGAGCAAACACTCAGGGTGACTGAAAAAGGAAACAGGCTGTTCCCAACCTAGCTTCATTATTAAACTTTTCTCTAGTGCTTTCTCCTCCCTCAGCCCTTTGCCACCATATTTATGATACTATTCCTGTGCCACCCCAAATGTGGTCCTTGTGAGCTGGTATGGGTAGGATAGCACTGAGATGGTGTTAGTTTTCTGGAACTGCCGGTGTGCTGTCTGTCTCTTTCTTTCTCTTTGGTGGCAGAAGTGACAAGTTTTCATAACAGACTTCTTGGGGTGTCTCGCATGGTAACCCTGAAGCCATAATGCCCCTTTTTTAGGCAACCTTGAGCATAAGATGAGAATCTGTAGACAAACAAGCTTTAGGTGAGGTCTTCATGCAGGCCAGTAAGTCCACACTGGAGAGTGAGCAGTGTTTAGAATCCTTAGAAGTCTTGCTGGTCTCAAGGGGAGAGTAAGGTGCTGTAGGGAAAACAGACAAATTGTGTGGGAATGAACCTGAGCTGCTCTTTGTATCTCTTGCATGAAAAGTACCAGTCATCATTAAAGATGCCTCTCAGTTTCCTTGAGTTGATGAGCAGTGTGTCTCCTGCCCTCTGTGCCCTTGTAGGCATGGGTGCTAGCTGGTCACCTACCTCTTTTGCAGGAGCTGCAGTACCTCCTATACCCACAACTAGGCCTGTACCCATGTACATAAGTGTTCTGCACTTCTTCAGGTGTGTTGGGTTGTCAGGAGCAGGTCGGTGAGGAAAGGAGAAGGAGCTGTCGGAGTAGCAGCTGGATTAGGAGGGGACAGCTGGACTAGCACTGAGTTGGTGCAGAAGCTGCAGGAACCACATTGCATCTGATAGCAGGCCTAGGTCTAAGAGCCTCCCGGAAGAGGAGAGGCTGTGTTGAGCATGGCTTCTGTGCATCCGTGGTGACAATGCAGAGCCCCCTGGCACCTAGGGAAGGCACCTCTGGCTCTTGAGCAACCAGCATAGTGAGTCCCTGAGGCCAAGGCCACAAGCCTGGCACTTGGCAGGGCACCGAGCTGTGATGGGAGGTGTCTGATCCCCCCCCCCCCCCAGCAGGCAGCTTATAAATAGCTGATGACGGCTGCAGTGAGCACTGCTTCTCGCGTAATTGTTGATTTTGGGAGTGCCTTGGCTAGGGTTAGGGGGATGGCTAAGGTTAAATTTGGCCTGGTTGGCTAATTGGCATTTCTTGAACTGGATGCTAAGCCCTTCAGGAGGTCAGATAAGCTCCTCAGCAGTGCCCCTGATCTTGACTTTGGAGGCCAGGTTAACTTTTCCAGGGGGCCTTCAGAAAACCCCCAGAATCATTTTGCCTGGCCTAAAACATGATGTACTTTGAGCAGAACCAGCTGAGAGAGTACATGATGGACTCTACTGTGGCCATCTCCTGACAAGGCTGTTACCTGGGGAGGGCTGTGTTGGACAGACCTGGGGTTAATGAAGAAAGCAGCCACTCCCTGGGGGAGGACCTGGCTTTGTAAAAGGGAGTGGGTGAGCAGGAGGTCCCAGGCAGGCAATACTGAAGGTTGGGTGCTCCTTTTCTTTACCCCATCAAGCCCCACATGGTTTGAGAAGTCAGGAGACCTCTCCCCTGAATTATCCAGTGACTGTAGTGTGGTGAGCAAGAGCACAAGGCTATAGCCCTGTCATCCTTGGGCTTTTGTATCCTCTTGCCCAAGTCCAGTGTGCTGGTGGCATGACCACCCACTTGATCTGCAGAGGGTGAGGTAGGTTTCCGGCCCTGTGCACTCCCCCAGGGCCAAGGGGCAGCAGTGGGCACTGCCCAGCTTTTTTTCCTTCATGCTCTGGGGTCTTGACCTAGTTTTCTCTCCCAGTCTCCCCATGCCTGCTTCCTCCCTTGTGTGTGGGCTCCTACTCTACTTCCTACTGAAATTTATAGCCATGCTCTTGGATTTCTTGGAACCTCTTCTTTCCAAGACTAAAACCTGGTCCCTGTGGAATGTTGCAGCCCCCATCGGGCTGTCTGCAGCTTTATGGCTGCATTTCTCTGTGCCTCATGCTCCCCTGTCACAGAACCAGGGCATCCAAGAGCAACAGTGACTGCTTCCTCCATTATAAACTCAACTAGCTGAAATTCGCTGAGGCACCATAGGGATAAATTACACCCAACAAGCTCTCCTGTTAAAAGCCAGCCCCTCTGGTGCCTCTTTCTGTCTCCCTTCCTGCTAGCATCTCGTGGAGTTAGCTCCCTGAGGTAGCCCATTGTCTGTCCCCGTTCTCATAACTTTCTTCCATCCCAGATGACTTCTTCCTAACTACCAACTGTGCCAAATCAGAAGACTTGAGGCAAAGGGCTTATGCAGAGGGGCCCCGAGATGAAACAGATTCATTAGTTCCTTCTGTTTCCTCATGCTCCTCCTTAGAGAAAGATGCTCTGCAAGTGCATCTTCTTGGACCTGAGTCCAGAGCTGTGCTTTCCCTAGTGGTTCAGACCGAAGGTCGATGGAAGGATAAAGAGACCCATCCCCGAGACAGGGGTCACTCTAGGGGAAGCACATTTTCTGGAAAGGACAGATACTATGCAAAAGGCACTGTTCAGAATATATCTCACACACAGGAAGGAAATACTTTCAGTGCAAGTAGGAGTTTTGAATTTTGGGCATTCTGATTTGAGGCGGTTTTGGTGCCTGTTTGGGAGTGCGTGGTTACCTTCTCTTGAACTGGGAAAGAAAGACCTGAGGTCAGCCTTGGTCTGTGCACCTGCTGTTGGTAGGCAAGGTCGTGAGTCAGGTCTGGGTTTCTAGCACCTGGTGTTCTACCAACAGGCTGACAGCACAGTGCTTTGTGTGACTGTCAGAATCCCTGACATGAACTTATACCCCTCCGGTAGAAGTGGTCCCTGTCCTCCTCTGGCCTGCAGGATGGCAGTTGCTTTCTGTTTTTGGTGGTATCCCTTCTACAGAAGGGATAGACTCTACAGGATTACCTTGGAGGTTTGGCAAAGGAGGTTAGAGTTTTCATGACGTCAGATACCCTTATGTCTCCAAGTAAAACCTGTTTTCTTCTTTTTAAAAAAGTAATTTCTTCTCCCAGAGATACGAAGTTGCCAAGTGGATGGGATAGTACCTCTGTTAGTTTGAGGGTATCTGTTTTGTGGTACCCTTGAGGCAGTGCCCTGAATCCTTCTCACAGTGTTATTCTTTCTGACTCTTGTGTCAGCCCATATGTCAAAAAACACTCTTTAGAGAGCTTAAGGAGAAGTGGAGCCACAAAGTGCAAGTGTCTGCATTCTGCTGTCTTCCTCATCTCTCCCAGGCTACTGCTCTTTTTTCCCTCCCATTTCTGTTGAATAAGCAAAAGCAATACCAAATTTATTCCTCGAATCTCATATGAAAATGCATAGTAATTGTTTCTTTTTGCTATTGTCACTATGTTTCTGTTCCATTCATTACACTTTCCTCAGCTTCTCCAGCCAGCTCACACTTTAACTTGCCTGCTCACACTTCAAGTCATAGGTTATCCTCACCCTTTTACCTTTTTGAAAGCGGTATCATTTCCCCTCTGCAGGCCTTGGTGGTGGGAGCGAGGTTCCCCACTGTGGGGGAGGTAGGGTGAAGGAGAGGCAGGAGGGGCTGCTGCGGTCTGCTGATCTCTGAGCCTCCCCTGGTTCTCACCTGACTCTGCCCCTTCCAATGTGGGAAGTACTCGGACTCAGAAGTCATTGATCCTGACTTATATCCAGGTTGAGGTGTGATTAATACTCTTGATTTAATGTCATTGTGGCCTGAAACCTTGCCATCTCTCCTCACTGGGTTTGTGTGCATTTCAAGGTTCACTGTCTGGGCCAGGGTAGTGAATTGACTAGGGATCCTAAGTAAGTCACATGTCCGACCTCAGTTTCCTTAGCCAGGGGGCTTGGGCTATGAGGTCATCTCAAAGGTTCTGAGAGTAAACGATACTGCATAGCTCAGGCTGACACACCTGGCATTTGGTGTGTACCTTTCCTTTCCTACTGCCTTCCCTGAATGCAGTGAGGCTACTCTTTTGGTAGTGGGGGTCCTGGTTCTAGCCTCCCAGCTCCATGGCCAGGTCACATAGCCTTAGGGGCCTCAGCTTGCTTGAGATGGACTGAAAGCAGCTATTTCACTTGTCCCCTCCAATTAGAGTGCTGATCAATGGAAGTTAAGTCATAGGCTCTTAGGGCTGAAAGAACTTCAAATGTTGTTCATTTCACCCCTTGTGGGTTTGTTTGCTTGTTGGGGGAACTGGAAATTGAATCCAGGACCTTGCACTGAGCTACATTCCTAGTAACCCTCCCCTTCAAAAAAAAATTTTTTTTGTATTGCAAGGCAGGGTCTCACTAAGTTGCCCAGGCTGGCGTCAAACTTGCCTCAGCCTGTGGGGCAGCTGGGATTCCAGGCTTAGACCTTGTGTGGGTCACCCTTTGTTTTACAAATGGGAAAACGGAGACACAAAGCAATCAGATTTGCTCCAGGTCTTACTGACAGTGAGCAGCATCTAATCCGTGTGCCTTCCGGCTTCCTTATGCTGCTTTACCTGAAGGCTCACCTGTCTATTAACCCGCAAGCATATGTGAGGTGTGCACCTCCTTGTGTGTAGTGGTGGACAGACAGATGGCCTTTCTCCTGCCATATGCTGTGCCCTGCTCAGGGCATCAGGGATTGGAGGAGGCTTTGAACCCTGTGCATCAGGGTGGAAGTACCCCTGTGAGCCCCCTTCCTTTCTTTGCTTGTGCTCCTGGAGTTGATATTTGGCTCTTGCTGCTTATCTTAATTTGGAAAGGCCCTATGCCCAGCATTGTGTTCCATGCTCATGAGGTGCATAGAGAGATCTGAAGGGAGCTCCTCTCTATGCAGCCATCTACAGGCAGAGCACATACCCAGCAAAGGCCAGAACTTGCAGGTGGGAGCATGGTCTGGTGTGATGAGTGGTGCAGGCAACAGGACCCCTGCAGAGTGGGTTGAGGGCATGGGCAACTGTGTCAGGGAGCTGTAACTTTAGCTGGACCTTAAAGACCCTGCAGGGGATAGAGAGGGTGCTGTAGGAAGAGGAATGTGTTCAGGTCAGAAGAAAGGCTGAGCAAGCTCTGGAGGAGGTGTGACAGGTGCGTTTGAGGACCTGAAGTTCACCCTGAGGAAGGGTAGACTCTGCAAGAACAAGGTTTTTATTTTTGGAGGTGGCTTCATAGTGTCAGTAATTGGGCAGACAAGTACTGGAGTGATTTAGCTCATCTAACACAGAGACTGAGCATGATGGTGGCTCAGGGCCTCACTCATGACCTGCCTTTACCTGTCGCAGTAAACTTGGCTCACTTGCTGGGGACATAAACAGGCCAGAGAGAGGCACAGAGCCTTCCTGAATTGCCACCTCTCTGAGAAGTGCTTGTGGAGTGGGGCACTCAGTGAGATGGGGCAAGAAGCCCCAATCTGACTGTGGATTTGCTCTGGCCCCTTCTGGGTCACAGAGCAACTTTGTACCCGCCCATCTGCCCGCCTCAGCCTGCCTCCTCTCAAGCTGGCTTTCCGCTTATCTTAATTTATTGATGAAAACTTGTTTTACGGTCCAGAGCACAGACGGCAGCAGCTCCCTGCCAAAAGAAAGCACGCCACAAATCAGGAAAGCAAGCCGCCTCCCAGAGATGGGTGGCTGGGGACTGGGAGGCCAGGAGTGAGGAAAGTATGCCTGGGTGGAATCATGCTGCCTCGGCCTGGGTTGACAAGGCTGCTGGAAGCCAGTGTACCGGCCACCTGGCCACCTGGCACTGGGGCTAGGTCAGCCTGGGGCCTAGCCCAGCAGGGCTTCTCCACCTCTTTCCAGTGCTGGCTGTTGGTGTACAGCTGCTCTGTCTGGTCTCTATTACCTGAGTGAATGAGGTATGCAGATCATAAATACTAATAATGGCTCCCATTTATAGCTGTGTATAAGGCACCATGCTAGGAAGTTTATTTTCATGAATCTCACTTAATTCTGACTACAGCTGTATGTGGTAGGCACTGTTAATCCCCCATTTAAAACACAAGCACTAGAGAATTCCCCCAGTTAGTAAATGAGGACAGTGGAAACTTGAACTTGGTCTACCTGGCTTCTAGGCCAGAGTTGCCCATAGCCATCTTTGACCATCGCTGGCCAGTGTTCTTCTCTGTACTCTCGCTGCTACCCAGCTTGGTCTTGTAGGTTCAACTGGCTTGAGTGTCTGGGGGGTGAAACCCCAGCTCACCCTGTCCTACAGAAGCCAGCATGTGCCTTCCCCTAACTGGACCCCTTTGAGTTGCTTCTGTGCTTTTTAAAACTGTGTGTCTTAAGTATATTGCTCATGTCCTGCTTGCCATATAATGACTGGACTCCAGTAAGCTCTAGTCCTCCCCTACAAAATAGGATAACAACTCCCA
This sequence comes from Dasyprocta punctata, assembly GCA_004363535.1. Lineage (NCBI taxonomy): Eukaryota > Metazoa > Chordata > Mammalia > Rodentia > Dasyproctidae > Dasyprocta > Dasyprocta punctata. Next base: position 158,510 of record RJWM01000679.1, read on the forward strand.
GCAAGATTGCTGTAGCCGTGTGCCAATATAGCATGTGTGGAACACTCTGGAAAACAATGATGGAGGACTATTATTTGCACATGTTCTTCTGTTTCTGGAGATAGAGAAGCAAAAAGGGGATTCTACACTAATTTATTTTGTCCGTGGCTTCCCATTATAGATGCATAGTCAACCATTTTCACAACTCTCACAGTCAGTGAAGTAGGGGAACTCCCTGGGCTGGATTGCCAAGGAATCCAACCCATGCATATGTGCCTTGTCCATACTTGTCCTCTCCTGCTGGTCCCAGGCCACTGCCACCTGTAGCCCTGCCAGCTTCCCCTACCCTCGGCTGTTTCTGACCACTGATTCCTTCAGCTCCTTGGCAATTAATTCGTACTTCCCCCAACTCAAACTGAGGCAGAAGGTGTCTAAAATGTTCACTAAAATGAGGTTTGAGATTTTTCTGAGGTCTATAGGAGACACAAAGATCACAAAATTGGCAGTCACAGAAAATTGGGTTAAAATTCTAGTTCTGCCAACTTCATATCTGAACTTAGACACATTCAACCTCTCCATCCTTGACATTCCCATTTTTAAAGTGAGGAAATAAGAGTGACTACCGCAAATGGCCCCCATGGAATGCACCTGGCAGGTCCTGCCACACCGTAGCTCAGGTGGTCTAGACTTCATCATCACCACTGTCACCCTCATCACCTCTGCTTCACTTCCACTGTGGTCACCAGCACTGTTTTTTTGTACTCACTACTAGTCCCTGTGGCTGTACACAAGACTGCTGTGCTGGCCTGGAGGAGTCTTAGCAGGCTCTGAGACTCGTTTCTGAGCAGGTTGCCTGGCCACAGAGCCTGTTTATGCAGAGTGCACTGTAGCTAGCCTTCCTGTGTTTAGTAATGCCTTTGTTTGTCTATTGAGAAGAAGTATGGCAGGAGACTGAGGCCTCAGCAGAGCAGTGTGATAAGAATGTGACTTTGGAGTAGATTTCCTGGGTTCCTTTTCTGCTTAATTTCTCCCTGCTTTTGCTGTATCATGTATAAAATAGGAGGACAAAAATACCCCCTCCACTAAGTTGGGGGGATTAAAGGGGACAACAGAGGCAAAGCAGTCAGATGGAGCTGGGTGCATGGTCAGACCTCACGAGTGCTTGAGTGTCACCTGCAGCAGAGCAGGGAGACGAAACATTAGGCCAAGGGTGTATCTGGCAAGGCATGGCTGCACATGCATCTGTGACCTTGGACAAGTATGTCTAGTGACACTGGATTGGCGGTTTTCAGCACAGTACCGATAACACAGTGTGAGTGTTGCATATCAGAGGGCAGACTCCACTCTCCGTTCCTGCCAGGAATACCAGGAGGTGGCACAGCTTGGTACAGTGGGGAGGAATCTCAGGTTGTCATTTAGGTTGATGTTGAGAACATCTTTGGCAGAGACACCTGAACTTAACCAGCTTATGTCCTCTACAATGGAAAACAGATCTGCCAGAGTGCTGGTGTGAGTGGACATGGCTCCCCGTGGGCGGTATCAATTATCAGGCTGTGGGAATGGAATCCCTAGGGAGAAGATAAAATATGCATCAGCCACATCAAAGGCAAAAGCCACATCTAGCAAAGGTGTGTGTGGGTGGCCCTCTTGGAGCCAGAAATGGGCCTGGTTGTCACCCACAATTTTTCCCAGCATCTTCCTCTGTAATTACAGAGCATACTTTGTTTAAGAATGCTCTCATTTCATTATTAAGAGAGCCTCCCGGATTTAAAAAAAAAAAAAAAAAAAGAAAGCCTCCCCTCTGTGACCCATGAATAGAGACAACAGAATGAAGGCACTTGGTAACAAAGCACTTTCATCCTGTGACTCTTCTTTATGCCTAGGGGACCTCCTTTCCCAAAACAGGAGCATGGTCCATTCCTACCCCTGTGCTGGCGGCTGAGTTATAGTCTCTCAGGTATTTGAGCTCTTTGCCAGAAAACTGTGATTTGGATTCAGGGCATCCTTATCCTGTCATGTTCCCTACTCCTCATTTTCCAAGAAGTTTGAGCAGCAACACAATACCCAATATTTGCATTCCAGGGAACACAGGTAATATCAGAAGTAACCTTGATCACCCTTGCATTTTCCCCCTTGATCTTTCAGCAGAGCAACAGCTTGGAAGGGTCAGATGGCCTTCTGGGATGCACAGTACCTCAGCACCCTGGCTTCAGTCCTGCACTCTGGGCTGCTGATGGTCTGGCCTTTCAGGGGTGCCTACCAGCTCCCAGCTCCATTGTGGTTCTTGAAGGCTGGTTTCTAAGCCTCTCTTGCCTTCCTCTGCAGCCTGGCTGTAGTAGTTCTCTGTGCTTTGATGTTGTCAGAAATAAATGCCTTACTCCCCAGATGCATGAAATAAAACAAATGGAGAGAGGGAAGATCTGCTAGTGATTGGAAAATCCTTTCTCCAGAGCTTTCTGACAAGTTCTTCTGAGTCGTCAGTCTCTCCCTTGACCTCATGGTGACCTTGAGTGTTGAGCCAGTGCCTCACCCTGAGGTCCCAGGCTGTCTGCTCACGTCCTCCCTTCACACAGGAGCTCAGGCAACAGAGCTGTGGGGGGCAGTGATGAGAACTGTCTGTCCTCTAGTTCTACCCCAGGGTAGATATACCCGCCCTGTGCCAGGACTGTTACTCTGTTTGGGTGGCCTGAACCTCATGTTGTTTCCTGAGTGTGTCCAGCGGCTATCACCCCGCACTGTCCCAGCAGAGGGCCGTCCTCAGATAAGCTCAGAGAACAGAGCACTCTGTAGGGCTGCACCTCTCTTGGGACACTGGTCCCCAGGCCTGCCCTGGCAGCAGCTGCCCAATGGGATGGGAAGCAGCTGTGTCCTCTTGCTTCTTGGTCTGGCCAGGGCCTGGAGCTGGGTCTTGCAGTCTGGGGCTCTGTCCTCCCACCAAGAGCAGTGAACACAGACTGACAGGGGAAGCCTGGAGTCACCAGTGTACTGTGTGTGTTCTTTGGACCCTGAGCCCCATTTCTTTTGCACACTATGCATGAACAGTGTGGGACTGGCTCCCTGATCCACTGTCCAGGCCCAGAATGTGCCAGCCTTGGGAAAAAGTTTGATGCCACCCAGTGTGTAGCTGCCCTGGAAGGGAATTGATGTTCAGGGACCAGTAAGGGATCACTGTCCCCTTATGAGGCTGGCAGGCACTCTGCGTCATCACTGCTCTGTAGCTTATTGGCCACAGTCACGTTGTGGTCCTTCTGGGGGCTGTTCTTCAGGTTTGCTCCTTGGGCAGACGCAGCCCCATGCAAGACCCGTTAGGGGGTTCTGGACTTGCCTTCACTTCTATTCCAGTTCCCCATGGGAAATAACTGGGGTCATTTTGAGAAGGTGGAAAGACACTGGCTCCTGAGAAAACTGACCTCGGTCTGAAGTTGGGTGCGTGAAACTCAGGAGGTCTGGGAGTAGGGTGCAGGTGAGGTCCACAAAGCTGTTTCCCCTTCTCCTAGACGGAGAAAGCTGTAGAGGGTCTATCAGCACAGCACAGGACACACAGCAGGAGCTCTTGCCCCTTGCTGCATCGGACTGGAAGCACTCAGAACTCCCTGTCTCTGGGCTTGTGCCACTTAGAGTCCCACAGACACTGTAGTTGAGGTGAGGTCCTGAGCAAGTTGGATCCCCTAGCCTAGGCCAGGCCAGGAAGCCCAAACAGATGGGTCCTGCTACAGTGAGCCAGCCATGCCCCTGCCAGTGATGAGAGGCCAACCAGGCCCTGAGTACAACCAGCAGGAGGCCAGGACTGCTGCATTTGGACAGGAACCCCACCTAGAGCCCTTAACCCCATGGGAGATGGGAAGGAGTCTTCCCAGAGTGATATGGGACCTCCCTCACATGAGCCCTCTCATCTCCACGTACTCTGTGGCTTTAGGTTGCAAGAGGTATTGTAACAGGACTGGCTTCTACTTGAGAGGGAAGTTCACTTACTCAAATCATAATTTAAGAGTTTTATTAACCTTAGATTTGTACCTCCAAGCATAATATCCCTGATGTTTGGGTTTAAACATTCTCTCTCAAAACCATCTTATATAGAGAATAACCTCCTTTTAGAATAATCAAAATGTAACTGGGTTGTAGATATGCAAATGTTTTGTGTTATGTTTATTTGGAGGAAAATTAGACTCAGAAATGTGGTGTGATCTTTGTCACCTATAAGCTGGTGATATTGGGACTGCAAAGTGGAGTTGTGAAGAAATTGGAGGCTTGAGGAAAAAAAGGATGACCAAGGAATGATGCCATTTTGGCTTAAAGTGACCACCCAGGCTCAATGTGAGACAACTGTGCTGTGGCTAACTTCCAAGCTGCTGGGGCTTAGGCTGGATTATGAGAAGCATTCAGCTCACAGTATGGGAGGGAAGAGTGGTATCTTTGTACTTCATGATGGTCCTACTATAGTTAGAGTCTGACTTTCAGTTTAGACAGGGATGGGTCATAGAGAGTGACTCAGAGGTGAGAGAGGTAAAAGCCCCTTAGGCTAGGAGACTTGAGAAAGGATGCTGTTGGATAGGCATCTTCAAATATTAAAGACCTGTCACACTTGTGCTTGGTGAGCTTGGCAAAACCAGGCCTGAAGCCACAGGGAAGTGGATTCTGGAGTTAGTGGAAAGACTTCTTAGAGTTACACAGGAATGGAGAGCCTGTCCAATGGTGAGCACTGAGAGCTGCCCCAGGACCCCTCGCCTCTGTGGGCCCACCGAGTTGCACTCCTGCCTACAGGGTGACTTTGGCAAAGAAATCTCATGACTTTGTCCCTTTGTTTCCATCCATGCAGAATTGAAGTGTGGCTGGACCTCCCTTCCTCCCGTAGCCCGTATGAGTTATGGCTATGGGGCCCCTCTGAGCTGAGGGTGTCTGAAATACAAAGTAGCAGCCTCTCCTGGCATTGATATATTGTCTGTTGCTTCCCACTGTGAGGTTCCTGGCAGGTCTGCCTCTCCAGGGCTGGGCAACTTCATTACCAGCCAGCATGTCAGGCTGTGAAATTAAAGCCGTTTTGATTTCATCTTTTATTTTCCATATCCACTAATTTATTAAACGCCATTAAATGTTGGCCTGGCTCTGGCTCATAGAGTGCATTGGGGACTGCTGAAACTTGGTGTTTAAAAATCTCCTGCAAGCACAGACAGACTGCAGGGTGAAAGGACACTGTGACCTCTGACCCCAGGGTCTGCTGGGCTCTACTGCTGCAGAAGGCATGGGATGAGTGTGGCCAGAGGGCACAGTGGGCCTGATGGGGCTGGGCAGGTGAGCAGAGCCTCACACCAAGTCAGGAGGAGTTCAGGTAGGTGACAAGGGTTTCGGGAAGGTGGGCTGTGTGGGGGCTGCTTTTCCAAGTGGGTATGAGTGTCTGTGTTTGTTCCCCTTGCTCATTTGTTTTTTCACTCATCCATCCATTCATTCATTTAGCAAATATTCAGTATTTCAGGCACATTCTGGGTCCTATGGTGGGAGAAGCACAGATAAGCCCCAGTAGAGTATGTTTTCTTGTGAGAGTGATCAGCAAGTCCGCATGGAAGCTTGGGGCCCCTGACGTGCTCCATTGGACCCACCCTGACCCAGGTCACTCATGTGGGAGAAGGCAGAAGCTCGGGAGGGAGGGCAGTCGAGGGGACTGCAGGCCAAGCCCTAGAGGAGTGGGGCCTGTGCAGACAACCATGGCACATGGCAGAAGCACATGGCAAAGCTACCCTCAGTATGGTTCACACTGAAGACGAGGAGAAATGCCATGGGGATGTCAGGCTGATGAGTACTAACTTAGTCAATGAGGAGTTGTGGAGAGCTGACCTGAGATAGGTTGGGGCCTCTCTGAGCCTCAGTTTACTTGCTGCGCATGTATGGAATAGCACAGGAGATGAGGACCCTGCTTGGCCTGTGGGCATGAGGGCTCCTGTGTATACTGCAGGGCCTGTGTCTTCTCCCTCCTGTAAGCCACAGGTAGCCCTTGAAGAGCACACATCTGGAGGCTGTGGGTACATGTGGGAATCTGTCTACGTTTGGATGCATCTCTGTTTGGAGCCCTGGGTTGAAACTATTTTGAAATGCCTCAACTGGGGAGCAGGCAAGGGACAAGGAAGCCTTGGCCTGTCCCTGCTTAGAGAAGGGTACCAACCAGACCGAGGCCACACCAGGGCAAGTATCACCTCTGACTGGCTGGGTCCTGATCCTGAGTAACCTGCCTTGCTCCAGATTCTTCAGCATTGAGCTTGATGGTAACTTTGTCATCTCTACTGAGACAGACCTCTGGTTTTGGAAGGGAATTTTCCCATGTGCCACCAACTAAGCTCTCCATACTGAGCCCTGGCAGTGCCATCCCCAGGCCTTGCATTCCTCTACCCTGTCATCTCTGTTTCACCCTCTTCCTGCCCCGTGCTCAGGCCCCAGGACCAACTTCCTGTCCTCTTGCTCTCCTATCTGTCCAGGGAAGGCTTTGCTCTTCAACTCTGCAGTAAATCTGTTTCTGCTGCCAACTCCTTCCTCCTGCTCATGGGAGGTAGGGAACGAGTACAAAGGTTTTGAGAGGAACGGAGCACCTGGCAGGCTTGGTGGCAGGCTGTATGTGACAGGGCCTGACATACCTGTAGATAGCAGGTCTTGCCTGGCTCTTGGTGGGAACTAAGAGAGGAAGTGAGAAAGGAAGCAGATGTGGGAACAGGGTCCTGACTGTTGCTCCCATGGTGGAGGGAAGCGCCAGAACTGGGTGTCAGGGGGCTCATGGATGGACCTAATCAGAGGGTGTACAGTGAGGTGGTGGCCAGCCTGAGAAGCACTGAGCTCTGTTCCTGTGGAGTGGTGGCTTCTGCAGAAGGCTGTGCTCAGTGGCAGGGTGGGGGTCATCCTGCAGCGTCTGGCTTCTTTCTCTACTTGTTCAAGCACCTGCTGCAGTGGGGTTTCCACCTATTCATTCCAGGTCTTGTTTTTAGAGCCATAAATCTTCAGCCTGAAGAGCATGCATTTTACGGGCTATGATTAATGAAAGAAAAATTGAGGCGGCAGCGTAGAAACTGGTCAGATTTAAAGAAAGTCAGTGACAAGTTGGATGCAAATTTCGACATGTCATGGGTGACCCCAAAGAGCTGCTGAACCAGGCTGGGAGGCCACCTGGTGGCAGCAGAAGGTGGCAGTATGCACTCCTCTTGGCTTGCTTTGTGAGTCGTCTGAGTGCATGCATTAGGTTTGCAGGTGCTGTTCTTTGGGTGCCTTTGACCTAGTTGCAGCCCAGGCTGCTCCAGGGCAGGAGAGATACGTGACCACTGTCCTCAGCATAGGGACCTGGCAGATACTTGATTTTCCCCAGCTCCTTGAACCACCTCTGGTTTTCTACTCCATGCAAATATCTCCCATCATTTCTTTTTCTCATGCATAGTGTGGGCCACCTTTCTGTTTCTACATTAATCAAAATCTTACTTGGTCCTCGAAGCCCAGCAAGCCTTGTCAGCACACCATATTTTGCAGTGAACCTTTTCTCACTGTCCTTCCTGTGCGCTATGACCTCTGTCGTGCCCACTGCTCTCTGGCTGCCCCTCTACTCCCTCCAGGGGTCTCCTCTTAGGAATGCAGCTGCAGTGATGTGTGGAAAGTCAGACTGTGTCACTGTCCTACCCTGAGACAACCCGGATGTTTTCCTACCTGCAGGCTCTCTTTCCTCTGTCCCCACCATGCGTCATCTTACTTGCTGTGTTGTAGCTACACTCTTCCACCTGCAAGCTTCTATGCCTGCTTCACCTTTCCCTAGAGCACCACCTCCTAGTATTTGTGAAGTTCCTCGTCCCTCATCTAACACTACCTTTTCCAGGAGGTCCTCCCTGACTACCCTGTCTCCAGTTACTTTCTAACCTTTACACATCCTTATTGTTCTTCCTGCATCACATCAGCACCTGAAATTCTATCAGTGCTCACTCCTGTTGCATTGGCATCCTCTTTATGAAGGCAAAATCTTTGCGGGGTGTTCACAATGACTTCCCTCTGTGCCAGACTGTGTTCCCAAAGGAGATGTGATCCTCCCCCCAGCTACCAGACCCCTCTCTGCCCAGTCGTGATCGGTCTCATCTCATCCCAGTGCATCTGTGTATCCTCCCTGAGCAGAGCAGCAGGAGAGCAGGGGCTGTGTTCACATCAGGGAGTCACAACCACCCACATTTATTTGACGCCAGCGTATACTGCCATTGTGTGGTGAATGCTGTGTTTTATTGCTTTGTCCATCCAGAATGGAGGCCCCTGGAAAGCAGGTCTCTAAAGTAGCTGTAGCTACTCTGGCACTGGCTGCTGCATGGTGTAGGTACTCAATAAATACTGGTTGACTGATCAGCTTCTCAGATGCAATATACTTCCCCTGAGCCAGCGGAGGGAGTGGGGCAGTGTCCGCTCTATGGAGCATAAAATAGGCAGATGTGGGGCTGGCGCCAGTGAAAGAGGAGCTTCCCTAGGTGGAGCAGCTGGCTTCGTCAGCACTCAGGGTGCTGGGAAGAGTGTCGGCTGCAGGCCCCTCATGCTGGCAGCTGGCCAGGGCGGCCATGGGCTCCCCAACCTGTACCAAAGCCATCCCCTCCACCAGCCCCATTCCTGCTCTTTCTCTGCCTATGGATTTTGCTCTTCAGCCTCCTGGGACAGGGGCAATGGGATGCAGCCACCAGAAGTTCTGGCTGTATATTCCCTTCTGCTCCCCAAGACCAGTCCTAACTTGTTCACCCACCCCTCCTCCCTCCACCCCTCTACCCCTCCATCCCTCTACCCCTCCATCCCTCCATCCCTCTATCCCTCTACCCCTCCTTCCTTCCTTCCCTCCCTCCCTCTGAGGCCTTCATCCTAAACACTGGGCCTCTTTGTAGCTGCCTCTTTGCGTCTTGTATCTTCTGCATATTTGCTGTGTGTTTTTGTCTCAGACTCTTTACTGTGACCCTGTGAGGCTCATGAAGTGGCTCTACTCCTGTTCATCAGATGGGGAGACTGAAGCGCAGAGGAGGTGGAGGATTTGTCATGGTCACCTGCTTTGGGTCTGAGACCCAGCTCTCATCTTTGTGGTCTCAGGGCTGGGGTAGGGAATGTGCAATCTTTTGTGTTCCAGGCACTGGAGGCGAGAGCAGTGCTGATCTAACAGCTGTCCTTTCTCTCCAGCTCTGTGGCTGTGGGCTGCTTGGAGTAGGCATCTGGCTCTCCGTGTCCCAGGGCAACTTTGCCACCTTCTCCCCCAGCTTCCCCTCGCTCTCCGCGGCCAACCTCGTCATCGCCATCGGTACCATTGTTATGGTGACAGGCTTCCTTGGCTGCCTAGGGGCCATCAAAGAAAACAAGTGCCTCCTGCTCAGTGTGAGTTGGACCCCAATCCCAACCCCAGGGGACTGTGCGTTGCACTGTGTGTGGGTTGCTGAGGTAGGCAAAGCCTAGAACACCAGTCCCCATGGACCCAAACCTAGCCTAGGGCAGTCATTCCTAGAATGTTGTATGTTTAACCTCATCCCAGTCCCACTGTCCCTTTGGGTTTCACCAGGAGTAGTGGCCCCTCTCAGTCCTGGAAAGCCCTGCCAGCTCCTGCCCATACCCTGTCCCTGCCAGCCTTCATTTGTACTGTCCCTGGCTATTGTCAGTACCCTGTGCCCATGCCTGGACCTTTTCTTTCCAGTTTTTCGTCATCCTATTGGTCCTCCTCCTCGCAGAACTGATCTTGCTCATTCTCTTCTTTGTCTACATGGACAAGGTAAGCTTTACAGCAAGGGAACAGTGAATGGGGGTCGTGGCCCTAGGGTTGGGCCAAGCCAAGGCAGGTTCTTTCCCAGCCCAGAAGAGAAGATTTGGTAATCAGCCCCGGAGAGAAAGAAGCGTGGGATTGGGAGATTTAGGAACGCGAGCTGGGAAAGACCCTGGTGGAAGGTTTTGGTAGTGACAGCATGGAGAAAGCAAGTTTGGGGACAGTGCGGGAGTTCATTACCTTGTGAAGTCTTAGAAAATGGGATGCCTGAATGACACAGAAATGTCCTTGGTGAGCTCCCCATCACTGAAATTTTGTGTAACAACTATCTGGAGAGGAGATTCAGACTTTACCAGTGGTTGGCTGCTACCTTTGGATGATCTAAGAGTGACCCATTTGAAATAAGAAGGGCCTTTCCCAGCCACCTTTATTGGGTAGATCTGGCAGTGAAGAGCAGCTGCATTCCTTCTTGTTGACCTTCGAGGACAGGCCACTGCTCCTAGGAAGATGACCTGAGCAGTCCCAACCTCCTTACTAGCTGGACCGTTTTCACCCACATTGAGACTCTTACGAATAACTCCAGAGGATGCCCAGCCATGCTTTTGGGCCCTCAGAACTTAGCTGGCCTGGGATTCTCTGCTCCCTGAAACTATATATAATGTGTCCCTGCATAGCCAGGCCATAAAGATAGCTAGAGGCATTAGTCAGACTCCAAACTGTAAGTCTTCAGTTCTGTAATTGTGAAAGGGAGGAGAAATAACTGTATTGAGAAATTGCTCTGTGTGGTCCTGTGCTTGGCTCTTCATAGGAATTGCTTTCTTTCATTCTCACAAAATCCTCATGAGGTATAGATCTTATTATTCCAGTATCACAGGGGGAACAGAGATGAGAGAGCAACTACATTGCTTGTTTGTAAGAGGTAGACATAAAGGCAAGAGATCTCTCTCCCTCTTGATCCCAAGGTGTCTGGGGAGGGGTGATCTGTAGGCAAGTTTGTGGGAGGGCAGAGTGGCCAGTAATACAGTTTGCCCCTAGGGCCAGACTGGCGGGAGGTGATCTGTCTCTTCTGTCTGGTAGGACTGTAGCCCTGGCCCTAAGAGTTTAGCTGTGCTACAGGCAGCGAGCAATCAGTGCAAACTACAGCCAGAAGCCAGGGTGTCCCCACCCCTCCCCACCTTGGGTCTGTTGATGTCTTGCCACAGTCCTCACTGGTGGCCAGGGTCAGGGAGGGAGCCCCACTGTGGGTCCAGTGACCTGCAGCACTGACCTCACCCATCCAGGTGAATGAGAATGCTAAGCAGGACCTGAAGGAAGGATTGCTTCTCTATAACACTGACAACAACGTGGGGCTCAAGAATGCCTGGAATATTATTCAGGCTGAGGTGAGTCACTGGGCCTCTGGGATTTTAGCCAGGAGTGGGGACCAGGCCTGGGGTTGTTCACAGGTGGGGGACAAGTTGGTGATGGGAGGCTAGCGAGACTGGACATTGGAGTAGCTGGTGGATGGAGCTGTAGGGTGAGAATCAGAGAGCAGAGTAGGTTGGTACTCCCAGATCTGTTGTCAGAAGGCAGCAGGCGGTGCAGCCGGTGGTGTATCAGGCAGCCACTTAGAATGCAAAGCTGCCTGGTACTAGTGACAGTCTGAGGGGTGGTGCATTGCTCTCTCCCCACCTGGTCCTATGGAAGGAACAGTCATTCATCTCCCAAAGAAGGGACAAGAAGAAGAAGGCCCCTGTCTCCTGTCATGTGCTCCAGGGTGGCTGCTTCAGTGACTGGGCTTGGCCTCTGTGGGGAGGCCTGGGAGGATAGGGCCAGTCATGATGGGACTGACCAAGCCTTTCCATCTTGCTTGGCAGATGCGATGCTGCGGGGTCACTGACTACACAGACTGGTACCCGGTGCTGGGGGAGAACACAGTGCCTGACCGTTGCTGCATGGAGAATTCCCAGGGCTGTGGGCGGAACAGCACTACCCTCGTGTGGAAAACGGTGAGGCTGGGTGCTGCTCCCTGGGGTCCGTATGCGTCAGCCTGGCTGGAGGAGAGCTGTTGCGGCTGTGGCTCACTGCAGAGAGAACAGGAAGGCGACTGGAACCAAGAGGTCGGGGATGTGCATACATGTGTCCGTGTGTGCACGCATGTGCTCGTGTGTGTGTGTCTGAGTGCACACTACCCACAATTGTGAGAGTCAGGGAGGGACTATGCGGGCTCTGTGACTCTGCAGCGGGCCTTGTGTGTGAACCTTGGGACAGCCTGCCTGCAGGGAGGTGCAGAACTGAGGGTCAGCGAGGGTGGGGGCTGCAGGGCAGGAGGAGACTGGAGGATTCACGGTCATGCTGTGGTTCACTCTCCAGGGCTGCTATGAGAAGGTGAAGATGTGGTTTGACGAGAATAAGCATGTGCTTGGCACAGTGGGAATGTGTATCCTCATCATGCAGGTATGGAGGGGCATCTCAAGGAGAGCCAGAGGAATGAAGAGGCATAGAGAGGCTCCCCAATCTGTCCATGCTTGTTGGAGTGTCTGGGACCCACACAGAACTTTCAGGCCTAGCAGCCAAGGCTACTGTCACAGTACAGCTCTGATGTGAGATCATGCCCAGCAAGCAGGATGGTTCTAGGTACTGAGGGGGCTGGCAGGTGCAGGTGCCACCTAGTGCTTTCCCATTGCTGTCCAACTTGTGTCTGTGCCTGAGAAGAAGGCACATGCCGCCTCCCTGCTCACTGCTGGACAGCTTGAACATGGGGCACACTCAGTGTGGTGACGGGAAGCCATAGCCAGTCTCTCTTTGCCTATAGCGTGTCTCTAGATCCCCCACTCCTTTTCAGGGTTTAGCTTGAGGAGCAGGAACAAGCACCAGTATTGTCCTAGGCATATACTATATGTCCAAAACACCTGTCCAAAAACAAGTATGCTAGAAATAGGAACAACTCCAGCTCGATTTTCCTTGATTCCCACCTCGCACCTCTGAGCCCTTCTGGGGCAGGCTCACACTGGGGCTCTGCAGTGTCCACAGCGAGGGAGCCATGAGGAGGGGCCTCGGTGTTCCAGGCAAACAACTGTGCCTGTGCATGACCTCAGGATGTACTATCTCCTGTCTGTCGTGCTTTCCCAGCACCCCCATGGCCATACCACTCACACCAAGGCGGGGTGACAGCCAAGACTTCAGAGGCTGAGGAAGACTTCTCTGCTGCCAGAGCAATGCTATAAGACCCTTCTCCTTGTCTTTCAGATCCTGGGCATGGCCTTCTCCATGACTCTGTTCCAGCACATCCACCGGACAGGGAAGAAGTATGATGCGTGAGCAGGCTGGTGGAGACCCCGCCCACTGGACACTGGAGGGAAGAGGACTGAGCTCAGTGTCTCCTGCCTGCACCCTCCTGGCAGCCCCCTCCTCCCACCTCCCCTCCTGCCACCCACCTCAGCGCAGACTTCTCAGAGGCAGAAGGCTGGGGAGGAGGCACATGCAGAGACTGCGGGGCTCTGGGCACTGGATCCTGCATCTGCAGATTTGCCAAAGACTATGGGATGAGTTGGGGGTGTTGAAGAGGAGGTCTGGCACTGATGGGTTTCTGTCCTGCCCTTCCTCACATTGACACGTTGTCCCTGAGTGGGTAGGGAGCAGGGTGCTCCCTCGGGGCAGCACTGTCCCCCTACACAGGCTACTGCCTTCTGCATCCACCTGGCAGGGACTACCCCCTGCCAAACAAGGCCCTGAGCATGATGCCCAGGCTTTTTATACCTGACAGTGTAACTTTTTTATTTTACTCTGATTACAATTATTCAGGAATATTATCTTTCAGATAAGTTTAGGGTTAGCTTTCTGATTTATAACTTTTTATCTGTTGATTTCCTTAGGTGTGAGTTACCCTCCCTATGGGTGGGGATGGGTGGGGAGAGGACATTGTCCATCCACTTTGCTTCAGGACACACCTGTGTGACTCTTGAGTGGCTGTAGGGTGAGATATGCCAGGCCTTGTGGAGTGTACTGAGAAGGGGCAGGTGCATCTGGGATGGGGCCCCTGCCAGGCCTGGCACCCATGGACAAGGGGCAGAAGAGCAGTGTGGCAGGGCACCCTGCAGGAGGGCAACAGCAGAGAGCCCAGCGCAGTGGGGAATGTGGGGCCAGAGCCTGGTGAAACACTTTGCCAGGAGCTTGCTGTGAGCCGGTAGAGTCCTTGCCCTCTCTGACAATGAGCAGTGTGTGGTGTCTCCTCCTGCTGCCCTCTGCCCTCTGCCCTCTGTCCTCTGTTGGCACTGCAGGGCATCATGACCTCCTGCTGGGTGCTGTCCCTGAGCAAGTGACCATGAGCCCTGTGACTTCCAGACATTCCTGCTGTAGACTCTCAGATGGACACCTCCAGTTTTGGCCTGGATTCATCTTCACCTTGCTGTGGGACAGGGAAGTAGTCCTCATGTCTGGCTGCTCAGATGACAGCGGGGGACCCGAAAGCCTCAGGAGGAGGTGGCAGGCCTGGCCAGGTTCTCAGGGCTGCTGACTGCCCTGCCCGAATCTTCTTCCTGGTGCCCACTGCCATCAGCAGAGTTCTGAATGGCCATCACATCCTGTGTGATCCCACAAAGTACAGAAGACCCACCAGGCCAGGTAACCTGTCACAGCATTTCTGGGAAGAAAGCAGTGTGCGCATGAAAAGTGGGGAAGTGGTTGAGGTGTAGCAGGATCCCCATCAGAACCAGTAGGGCTGAGCTTGGAAGGGCTGCAACCACTGAGTGGGGATTGGGTCTTCAGTGGGCAGCTGCCTTTGCCCACTAGAGCAGATCTGCTCAAGCCTTCCCTGCCTGCCTCTCCTTGGGGCTGAGACCCTACCCGCCACCCTGCAATCCTCCACCACACTTAAGAAACACACAAGTCGGGACCAGGGTGTCTTGGGACTCTGGTTTTGGCGTTGGGAGTTGAAGAGGAGGATGGTCTCAGCAAGTTGGACAGAGGCAGGACTGTAGTATGGTGGAAATGCTGAGAAGGTAGGATGGGGCAAGTACACATTTGAACGAAGCTGCTCTTCCCTGAACTCTGGAGTGTTTTCCCAGTAAGGAGTGACTGCTGCTTCCCTTGGGACCCCAGAACAAAAGGGCAGGGTGGAACCATCATTGCAGACATTTGGCAAACAAGTGTTCATGTCAAACGGGATTGGTGTGTGATGTTTTTGCTGTGAGTAGGTGGGTTTGTTTATGCCTATCAATGCAATTTTTAATTTTTGTTAATAGCAGCAGAAGCATTGGAGGCATATAGCCTCTCTGGCGTCTTAGGTTTCTGGAGCCTTTTACAGCCATCCTCTGCCCCACATCCATCCATCCCAGACCCTCATCTATAAGCACCTTCTTGCCCCACTGAGTGTAGTTGCTGAGTTGTTTGGCCAAGGCTGTATGGGGCAGTCTCCACACACAGGGTAGGTGTTTTTGTGAGCCCCTGCCCATCCCAGGCCACCTGGAAGGCCACATGGAGGGATGCCATAGGAGGCGGCTCAGCATCTTTGTGGTTTCTCCTGACTGTGATCTCACTGGGGCAGAATTCCAGAGTGATGCCCTCACTCTTAGCTCCCCTGGCCAAGGTCAGAGTTCTGTTCCATCAGGGCTGATGCAAGCAGTTGACAGACTTGACTTGGGAAGTCCCTTTGGTTTTGTAGGTGACTTCCAGGGAATGCCTGATGTAGACTTGGCCTTTTTCTATGGCATCTTGTGGAGGGCTGAGGGGATGGGGCTAGGGATGGCCTCAGGGTGGCTAGCAGCAGGTGGCAGCCACTCATCACCCAGCCAGCCTGGGCCTACACCTTGGACCTTCACTCTGGAGAAGTTGCTGACCACCACATCCTAGGCCCCTTGCATGGTTCTGGTTTGATGTGGAGCTAGGAGGCTATGCCTCTGGGCCATGGTGTCTACGAAGCAGTCCAGGTGGCTAGAAGTGACTGTCCCTTCTCCTCGGGCCCCCTGTCCACCCTTTGGTGGAGGTGCTAATTAGCAGGGACATAGCAAAGGATGGGAGCCAGGTGCTGGCTGCTTGGGGCTTGTTATTGGCCCCTCAGCCCTTCAGCGTCTGGTGGCTCCCCTGGTGTCCCTGTTCCCCCATCTTCCTCTCTGCCACAGTAAGGCCACAGTCCAGGATGTGTCCTGGCCTCCCAGCCCCTCTGGGCTCTGCTCATGCCCCAAGCACCAGCTTGCCTGCTCCAGGGCAGAGTGGGGGAGCCGGGAGTGCACGCTTGCTGGTTTCTGATGCACTTTTCTGCTTGTGACACCTGTCTGTACATCTCCTCATCCCAGCCCTGCCTTCATTGGACACCACGTTTTTAGCATGTTTTTAAATAAAAATGGATAATGTGTCAAAAGCACAAGCAGGCAGTCTCTGAGTGGTGTGTTTGTTCACCCCATTAAGATGATGACCTATTTCGTGTAGCAATTGTCCTGAGGGAATGGGGTGGGGTTTCAGGCCCTGGTCTTTGCCTTTGACCTCCTTTCCCTCTTAGCACCCAGGCAAGAAATTTGCTAGGGTGGGGTTGGGGCATCTTGGTCCCTTTCATAGGAGCCTGAGGCATGCTAACACCCCTGCTTCTGTCTAGTGACCTGTTATAGCTTTGATCAGGGATCAGTCTCAAGTGGGTTGCATGAGAGGCCTTGGACCTATCTCGATGGCTGCCACCCAGTAGGTACCCAGGCCCTGTGTGTGGGGAGAGGGGAGGACTACAGGAATGGCTTCCTGCAGGGGCAGGGTTGTCACACTAGGTAATCTGTCCAGCCCTTCTATATTTCTGGTGCTCCTGTGAGCCTGACGTCTGACCCAGGAGTGCAGGGTCTGTGTGGTATCACTCAGCATGAGCCATCTTCTAGGGAAGGCTAGAAACATGTTAAAGGATGGTTGTGATAAAGAAGGCCCTCTGGCTGGCTGTGCCCCTGCTTTACCGCCTCACAGTAGTGGAAGGCTCATTTGGATTCTGGCTGTCATAGTCACTGTCACAAGTCACAGCTGCAGGTAAGGGAAGCTCCAAGTGCTCCTTGCCCTGCGTCACTGCTATGCCACTGACCCTGGGTGGGGTTGAGGAGTGAATGTTCCCAAGGATCTGAAGGCAATCGAAGGTGGTGCAGCTCCCAACCTAAAGGGCTGCCTCCCTCTCCCCGGGAGTAGCCAAATTGACGGAATTGTCCCAAAGCCTCAACCTGTGAGGCCCCATCCTGCAGCAGCCATGTTTTAAAGCCTATAGAGACTGCCGAGTCTAGGTGACCTCTCTAAGGTACAGCTGGAGTGGGCCTCTGAGATTCTCCCAGGAGATATACCCAGAGGGGCTTTATGGAGACAGGGTCAGGAGCTAGTAATGGTTCAGCCACCATTATTTGTTGAGAACCACCTAGGTCATAGAAATTTGGGCAGAAGCCACTTTGTCTTTGCCCATGCTGGGGTGCCCACTGGGTCAGTGAGCTGTCAGTGACTCAGTGGGATGCACTGAGCACTCCATTCTGGATGGCAGGCCAGACAGAAGGGCCCATTTTCCTTGGGTCTTCTAATGATGAGGCTAGAGCCTTCTGAGATGGGCTTTGGGTTATTACCTGTGGGAGGTGAGTGGCTGAGATGATTCTGGGGGATGCTCTTTTGCTGCCCCAATCCCATGTGATGAGGGAGAATGCCCAGCAAAGGCAAGCAGGCAAGGATGCTGCTGAACCAGAGCTGGCATGGATGAGTACCTAGTCACTCAGGGACCTATTGAGTACTGACTCATCCTCCACTTCTTTTTTTTTTTTCTTTTTTTGTTACGGGGATTGAACTGATGACCTTGCGCTTGCTGGGAAGGTGGTTATACCACTGAGCTAAATCCCTGGCCCTCTTGAGTACTGACTACACAGGCACAGAGACTACAACTGGGGATGACTCACATCATGGCCCTGGTGCATGGGAATCTAATGAGGACTGCAGGAAAGGACCTGCGATCACAACTCGGCACTGATTATAAGACTCTAAGGTGACCATGCAGGTCACATATCGCCCCAACTTGAGCAGAAGAAGGCCCCCAAAACTAAGCTGAAGACAGAAGGAGTAGCCTGGCCAGGAGCACCAAAAGTGGTGTCCTAGGATGGCTGGGTGCAGGGGGTGTGGCAGAAGCACAAGCACAGAAACCAGGTGGAAGAGGCTGAGCTGAAGCCAGCAGCAATGGGAACCACTGAGAGGCTGTGAGCTCCAGAGTGACATCGTGGCTCTGCTGCAGTGATGTGCACAGGAGCTGACGAGGCTGCAGAAAGCAGCAATGCGGTGGATCTGAGACACAGGAGAAGCAACAAGCTGAGGTGGTTAATTAGATTTAGAGGGTGTGAGGGGTGTGCACATTCTTGCTGCTCACCCAGCAGATGTTCTCACCATGTACAGGTAGACGACTAATTGTTTGAACCAGATGAATGGGTGAGTGTGTTGTCTGCGGGTGAGGGGCAGAGAGAAGCATGGCACGATTAAGGCTGCAGTGAGCTTCACAGCTTGCAAATACTTTCATAAACGTTTGCTAGGAGCCTCCTGACCAGAACTGTCTTCTTGGCAGTCTCAACACTTGAGCTCAGGGATGCAGGTGACATGGGTGGCAAAAGACCCAGGTCTGATACCCACTCTAGTGGTATTTGATATCCATGTGAGTCCCGGCAGGCATGGAACTTGTCTTGATTTTGCCATCCACAAAGTGAGGACAATGCCAATTTTCAGCCCTGCTGCAGGTTTGTAAAGGCCCATCTAGCTTGTTCCCAAGGACAAGTGTAGATTCTTGGTAAGAACTTAGTGGAATGTGGGTCCCAAAACTAAAGGCAGGGCCCCAGGGATGAGCACTGTCTAGGCTGAAAGCTGGGGACACCAGTGAGTGGCTGAGGAGGGGAGGTGGATGTGTGGAGTGGGGGAATGAGTTGCCAAGCAGAGGTCGAAGACAAGCTTCCCATCTCCACTCTGCTGGGCTGGCTCAGCAGTAGCCTTCAATAATCCACAGAAGCAAGTGGTAAGTCAGATCAAATCAATGTCATTTTGGACACAAAAATATCGGTGTTGTGACGGTCCCCTCTTAAACTATTCAGCAAAGATCAGGAAACTATTGATTTAGTCATTTGGGTTTTGCTGAGTTTAAGGGTAGCCATGAGATGGACCATTGTCTGTTTAACTAACAAGAAGAATAATAATGAGGTGCACCTGAGCTGGCCCTCCTGCCTGATGCGCTCCACCCTTCACATCCCAGGGACGAACAGAGTACTGGGGCGAGCGTGGGGCACTGACATCTCCCTTGATGCTCCTGGGCTCTGAGAAGAGATGAACTGGCAAAGGAGCCTGGGCTTGTGGTCAGTGCCTGTTGCTTGAGTTGTTTTTTTTTTTTTTTTTTTTCTTTTCTGGTTACAGAGTTCTGGAACTTAGCCTGGCCGGATGTCCAGAGCACCATCCTCTAGCACTTGGTCAATGCAGATGGCAGCCTGTGTTCTGTTGCTTAATGGCATCAGCAAATCCTTTGCTTTTGCCTTCCTATTCCATCCTAACTTCCCCGCTGAATCCTCAGGAGCCCAGGGTATCCTCAATGCATTTCTCTTCTCTGGGAAGAGACCCCAGTCTCTGAAAAGGCTCACCCTTCTTATCCACCACTTAACCACTCTGAGAGCGTGCTGGTCCCTAACTTGGGGTTCTCTAAAATAGAATTAGTGAGGCATGAGCTGCTCTTAATATGTTAAAAGTCTGATGGACGCTGATCATCAGCCTCTCTCAGAAATGCTAACCCTCTTGGCTCAGGTTGGCTTTACTGTGTCCTCAGTGCAGGGGTGTTAACTGTACCTGGCTGATAGTCATCCAGGACCCCACACCCACTTTCTCTCAGGGCATCTCTTTCCTGCCCAGGTCATTGGCAGCCTGAGTTTTAACGAGAAATGAAGATAGGAGGGAAATACAGTGAGGGCTTCCTAGTTACTTGCTTTGAAGAAGAAAATAAGGGCTTTGTCCCTGGGCCCTCCCCTCCCACCCAGTAGCCTCTATTTTTTATTGTGAGGACAACCCAGTCCTCAGGGCTGCTGGGAAGTAGTAGCAGCTGACAGACTGCCCAGCAGCCACCAAGGATGACTTGCATTGCTCCAGCACCAGCTCTCCAGAGCCTGCCAGCCTGTGAAGTCCCTTCTTGGCTGCCAGGTCATATAGGCAGCCATGAGGCCACCAACAGTAAAGGTGTGGGTGGTGCTGGTCTCTCCTTGGTGTGCAGTGCCCTTCAGCAGGCATGTGCACACACACTCACGGTGGTGCAGGTGAGCAGATGTCCATGTGTCCTGGAGAGCAGACAGGGTCAACAGAATGCCCAGCAAGGTAAATACGTGCTGGGGACTTTCTCGGGGGGCCAGTCTGCTGACACAGTCATTGGCTAAGGCTCCTTGGAGTTCACACAGGCAAGGGTTCTGCTCCCAACTGTCCCTGGGACCACACCCTCCTGGTTCTTCTGTCTTGGGGTCCCCTAGAGCCCAGCTTACCCAGGTAGTTTTTTGGTTCCCACCAGACCTCATGCAATTTTCTAGAAGGAACAGTGAATCAAAGAAGAGTGATTTTTGTCATGAAAGAAAAAGCATTTAGCTCCCTTTAGTTCTGTGCTGGAGAGCTGATGCACTCAAGTCTGCGTGCATGGAGAACAAAAGGTCTTCAACCTGGATTTGGGGATGAGGACAAAGTCACTGGTGCCAGGTGGTGAAATAACCAGCAAATACACTGGAGGGTTGGAGTCCAGTAGCAGTGGGGAAGTGAGTCTCAGCAGCCCCCGCCCCTCCCCCGCCTCTCCCCACATTGTGCATCAACTGCAACAAGGCGGGAGGGGAGCGGCAGCAGGGAAGAGCAGAGCGCAGGCTCATCAGCCCAGGTGCCCCTGGGGAGTGGGTGAAGCACTGACTGGGAAGGAAGGAAGCTGGGAGTGGGGCCCAAGGCAAGCACGCTTGCTTGAACCTGGCTTTCGCTTGCAGCCAGAGCCAGTGCCACTCATGAGCAGATGTCCCTTCAGTCAAGTAGATGACAAGAGCAGAAGAATGGAGTGAACAAGACCCTAATGAATGTGGCCTCAGATTTACCAATAGGGGAGCCATGACCCCCATACTCCTGAGACCTCAGCAGGGTCACAGTGCCTTTGGGGAAAACACAGCCTAAGATTTCCTTACAGAGGAGCAAAACACAGATCTGTGGAAAGTAGTCCTAGATATAATTCCTTTATTACCACACCCTTAGCACTCCAAGCTTACACAGATCAGCAAGGGAGGGCCAGGTTTGCAGTGAGAGTTTCCCTACATGCAGTAGGGGAAGGCAACTTCTTTATTCCTACTATATGCGATGACCCACTCCACAGCCAGTGGCTTCAGAGCCCAGGTGACCTCCAGCCTGTAGGGCTGCCTGGCATTCCCGGTGGCACTGTGCCAGGTGGTGGTGAGTACCCCAGGTGCGTGTACAGGAGGGAGAGCAGTGAGCGCAGGGCTGAGTATTGTGCTGAAAGAGACATGGGAGCAAAAAGGGCACAAAGCGTTGATTTGAGGTACATAGATGGTGGTGAGAGAGTAGGGAGAGGAGGACCCAGACACCTGGTCCACTGGCAAAGTCACAGCCCGCTAGGGCAGGGGCTGTAAGAACGCATAAGTAAACTGAGGTGTGCTTCCCCCTGCCCTCCACAGTGCAGTGATAGTGGGAACAACCTCAAGCTTCTGCAAGTAGAACCCAAGCCAGACAGCTGAGGAGGCTTTTGGCCCCTAAGGTGGTGACATCCGAGGGAATGTGGCAATGAGTCCTTTGCGGTGTGGTCCAAAGCAGCGAACCTCAAAGTTTGGTTGCGGGGTCAGCATCACTGGTACGCTTGGGAACTGTTAGACAGCGTCTCTCTGGAAAAGCCCTTAAGTGAATGCCATGTAGCAGCAAATTAGAGAACTTGACTAGATACTGATCACTACTATCCTCCGCGGACGTGAGCGCCACCCAGCGGCCATGCAGAGTACTGCTGTTCTTGCCCAGTCTCCTTCTCAGCCCCTTGTGGCCTGTATGTAGGCAGGCAGTTTCCAAGACTGGTAATGGGGCAGGTGCTGCACGTAACCGTTCCAATTCACTCTCCCTACTCAGAACCTTGAGGGAGTCCCAGAGCGACACATTCCAGGACCAGAGTGGCCTTGTCACACTGTTCTTACCTCACTGTGTGTGTGTGTATATGGGTGGGGGAGCAGGCAGAAAAAGTCTTTATCCAAAGGCACGGTGTCCACGCTACCGCCGAAGGCACCTTCTTTAACCAGGCCACTAACTGCTCTAACCCTGTCAGGGCCAATGGTGCTAATTTTGTCCCCAGTCAGGACAGCTGACCCAACCTGTGGGGCTGGGGCTGACGAGTCAGGTGTTTTTGCCCTGCCTTGGTGACAAGGCTATACGAGTGGTGCCTGCCTGTCAGCTCTGTCGCCCATGTCCTGGAGAATACAGGGAGACTCTCTGGGCAGCCATCGAAGGCTTGGCATCTCCCTCAACACTGCTACCTCCTCGGGGCTTCTGCAGAAAGAGCTCAGTTCCAGCTAGGAATGTTTCCTCTGCAGGCTGGGACTTGCAGTGGTTTTGAACAATCTGCTCTGACCCCAGGAAGCTGGAGGACAACTGAGATGACTGCATTCAACCATTTCCCTTGGCTGTAGTACTGGCTGGGACTACTGGGGAAGCCCATCTTCTTTTGAACCAATTTTCCTTGGCAACCCCTGGCCTTCTATAGGCAGATGAGAGAAGCCAGCCGAGGTTCCAGGGAGCCCCTGGAGGGTCCCTCTGTCCCCATGGCTACTTCCTGCTCTAGAGACATATTTTCTGGGCCACTCAGGGCTGTGTGGGCAACAGCAGCGAGTGTGGAAGAGGACCCCTTCCCCACGACAGAGCCAGGGCATCAGAGCTGTGCTCACCAGACAGACCTGGGTCAGGCAGGGTGAGGCGTGACCTTCCTTGGCCTTACTTCAGCATGGCATGGTGTCACCATCCATCTGGGGAGGGTAAAAACATCCCACCACAAGAAGTGAAGGACTCAGGAAAGGCAGAAGCCAGGAGTGGGGTTCTTATGTTAGGAGCTGCCCAAGAAACAGTCACTCGGAGGATGCTGAAGGCTATGGGCTGAGTCGACACCTATTCTACCCCTATGTGTTCTAGTATTTTCCTTCTGTTCTCCCTTAGCATTTGGGAGGGTCCTTCCAGAAAATTCCTTGCCTCCCTCAGTGACAAAAGAGAACCAAATGAGGGGACAGTGTTCAGTCTGGGATGGTAGAAAAGGAAGTTAAGCAGGGACCCTAGGAGGAGTATGTGGTGGTCACATGGTTAGGGAGACAGCACCCCAGGAAAAGCGAGGTGCAGGGAGCCCATCTACCCAAAGCTCCTCCTTCTCAGGGTTTCTTCTCTGACTTTGCAGGCTGGGATTTGGTCCACTTGAGGAGGATTTTTACATCTAGTAACATTTATAACCCAGTAACGCTGATAACCTGGCCTTGAACCAGGCAATCCTTAGGGGAAGGGGTAGATGGGCACAGGCTCTGTCCCTGGTGTGGCACCTGCTGCTGTGGCCAACTTGGTCCCTGCCCTACCTGGCGGCTCAGCCTTCACTGACATGGAGGCCTCTCAGAAGACAGCAGGCAGGTCAATACTCTCCAGGTGACAAAGTGTGGGCACATCCAAGGGTTTTCTTGGGCCCTTCCTGCCCTGCCATGGTCCTACTGCAGTGGGAGAGCAGGTGAGGGCCAAGGTCACATGCTGGCCAGTACAGGGATACCACACGGACCCTGTTTTCAGCCCTGTGTTCCAGGTTCCAGGGCTGGGAGGGGGCCAAAAGCCCAGCCCTCACTCTTCTGTAGTCCAAGGTACCCATGCCAGGGAAAGGGTATGGCTGTCTCCCAGCAGGGTCATCCCTGCCCAGGACTTGGGCAGTGAGTACGAAGTAGTAGAAGGTCCTTGCTTGGCTTAGGCACTTGGTGGGCTCGTGGGAGGAGTCCGTGACCCTGGTTGGGCTGGGGCTGAGTCTGCAGGCTGGTCCCAGTGAGAAGAGTCAGAAGGGGACAGAGTTGGCCTTTAATAAAAATGCCGCTGGAGTCTCTGGTACAAGCAGCAGGTGAGAATCATCCCACAGATCTGCCAGGTGGAGAAGAGCAGAGCGCAAAGAGAAATCAGAACCCTCAGAGTGCTGGCTGCAAGGCCTGGAGAGGCTGCTGGGGCCTCCTGCTCAGAAGGGGTGGGGCTGTATCCCTTCCCTGCTCTGTGCTGGTGCTTGAGGGGGGGTCACACCCTGAGCTCCACTGTCCAGGGCGTGGTTCTCACCCTAATGGCATGGGTCCCCTGGGACCTTGCTACTCAGGACTCTGAAATCCTGCGGGCCCAAGTGGGAGGCCTGAGGATCTGCATTTTTCACAAGCTCCCCATTGATGCTGCAGGTCTGCAGTCCCAGGTCTTCTCTAGAGACAGCTCAGGTTAACAAGATCCTGGACAGTGGTATTTCCATTCTCCCAGCAGATGTGTCTGCAGCACCTTTCTCTAGAATGAATCTGCCTGCGTCCTGCCGCCTTCAGACTCCAGAGCAAAACAAAGGTCCAGGTTTGATGCTCTGGCTGATGTTTGAAGCCACTGTGGAAGTGGACACTGGGAGAACATCTGGAGCTGTCACCAATGTGTTCTGTAAACAGCCTGGGATGCAGATCCAGGCCCTCGGAGACCTGTGTGAGAGCCCTGCCTTCAAATCTAGCAGCTACGCACAAGGGGCTGCTGCACACATGCTTAGGAAAATCACTTCCTGTCCGGGTTCTCAGCTTCCCAATTCGTTCTCCCTTCTCACTCTCCATGGGCCCTTCCACTTCCTCTTCTTCCTCTCCTCCCTCCCAGCCAAGGATGCATGGGACACAGGGAGTTGGGGCTGTGACCAAAGAGCTCCCAGACTGACATCAGATTCTGTGGATGACAAGGACATGCTGGATCTCAGCTCTGCTCACAAGAGAGGGGGGCCCTGTGCCCAGCAGCCCTGTGACTGTCTCATGGCACAGGGGTGAAGGTGGACCTCTCTAAAAATGAGGAAAATGTCCTGACTTCTAACTTTTCTCATACACCAGACCTTGGCAGCACAAGCCCGGTGTCCCTGGCTCCAGCCAGAGAGGAGGCCAGAGGAGGCCAGGCCAGTGGGTGTGCACGGTCATGAGGCGGCTGCTTGGTCCTACAGGGCTGGCTTTAGGCGGTCATTGAAGACAGCCCATCTTTTCCTTCCTCCCTCCTCCTCTCCATGTCAGGCGATGTGGAGGAGAGGAGAGACTGACTCTTGCTTTGAGCTCTCAGCCTCTGTGCTAAGAGCAGTGCTAATCCACCTGGGGACTTGGATCACAAGTCCCATGGTGGCTTAGGAGGATATCATCAGTGCTGGCCTTCAGCAGGTGGTTGTCCATCGTTTCACCCCGGTATTGCACGGCACACTTGTGACCCCACTTTACACCTTGACGACTTTCCTGGGAGGTGGTCTGTACCCTTCTGATGTGTGTGGAGGGGTGGCCGGGAGAAGGCCGCTGGACTTGTAGAAGCACCGTGAGCTGGGTCCACATCTAGGGTGAGCATTGCAGCCAGACGGCCTTTGTACTTTTAAATGGGGTGTGTTCCCAGGGGCTTCTTAAGATAAGCACAGTAAGGGCAGAGATGCATCGGCACACTGGCTTCAATGGGTGTCCATGCATATGCACAAATGCTGAACACAGTCCCCACCCTGAATCACGCAGAGGGGCAAGGGACATTCATCCACATGTGTGCATGGAACGTACACATGCATATTCCACCCTGAATCATGCAGAGAGCTAAGATACAGTCTCATCCATGTATGTGCACATGAATACACACACATACACACATTTCTCATGATGAATCATGTACAGGGGTAAAGGATGATTTCACCCACGTGTGCACATGAATCCGCACACACATACACACATACACATTCCCCCCTTTCCCAAAATTGTACCAAGGGTAAAGGATGCTGATCCTTGGACCTTAACCAGCGGGTCCCCTTTGGCAGAGGACACCGGGAAGCCAGCATAGGCAGCTCCAAGCAGCCAGCAGGGGTGAACAGGGACAACACAGGACAAATCGAGTGCAGGCACTGGGCAGGCAGAGGCTGGCCAGGCCAGGCAGTGTGGCCCTCCTGGAAGCTGGCTGGCAGAGTGCTCGGCCCTGGGCAGGGCACTGTAACAGGTTCCTGATCTGTTCTCTCCTTGGACATTTTTGAGCCAGCACCTGGCTGACATCAGATGGCCTGAGGAAAGGGCTAGGGGAGTTCCTGGAAGCTATTCCTAAATGGTCCTCCCTTTTCCCTGAGAACGACATGAAGACCCCAAAGTGAAAGGCTGTCTTGTGAGTCTCTGGGCTCGGAGGCCTGCTTGCACCCTACAGTGGGGGATGCAATGTGATGAGCTGGGTTCTAGTACAAGTGGGCAACTGTGGGCCTGATGACTCCTGGTGAGGGAGCGTTGCAGAACCTCACAACTCTCTCCGAACCTCACAGCTCTCTCCAGCAACAGAAAAACCTCCAGTATTTGCCCTGGTCCAGAGCCCGTCCTGGTGAGCCATCTTAACAATGAGAAAGACTCCACCCCTCTTGCACCCTGTGTGGGGCTGGCAGAGCCCTGGCCCCCAGGGCCCTTCAGTGAAGCTCCCACTCCCTGCCGCCAGGCCTGTGCACAGGCCACACCTCTCCCAGGCCTGCTCTCATTCTACCACTTCCTGTCGGACACCTTCAGGGATCCACACACTTCATTTTCTCCAGGAAGCTCTCCCTGACCCCTGTGGCTGGCTAGGGCCTTCTACAATTGCTCCTGCAAACCCCAGGGCTCGCACTAACCCCCTGCTTAGGACTTAGCGAGGACTGCCAGGGATCACACCCTGCCTGCTGCAGTGCCCAGCACAGACACAGCACCTGGTACACAGCAGGGTCAGCGTCTTCCGCAGTTCCTGTGGGTGCCAGGGTCCTCTTTGTGTGAGGACAATAGGAAAAGACAGCTAGGCTATTGTAGTCTTTTTAGTAGAAAGTTTCTCAGCCAGAATACTCTAGAAGTCTCTCTCTAAAGTTACCTAAATAGAGGCCTTCAGAGTCCACCTCAAAAGGGGATTCTGGGGGAAGAGTCCCAGGGGTTAGCATTGTGGCTGGCCCTGCCTTTGGGGCTGTGTTACCTTAGGATTCTCCATTCTCAGTCACCAGGGAAGCTTACAAAATGCCCCACATCTACTACAGTTAGAAACAGAGAAGTTGAGAGAGACATTTCCTTCCCTTTGTTTACTATAAAGACAACACCACCCTAAAGATTATCCATGGTTGAGTTCAGGGAGTTGCAATGCCCAAGGCGGCAGGTCATCAGCACCAGTGAGAAAAATGGGAGGTTCCTGGAGTCAGAGGCGTCTGACCCTTTAAATATTAGGAACCTGACTTATCAAGGATTCTTCTTCCTTCTTTTTCCCTCTGCCTTCTGCCTGTTCTGCTGCTACTGTCTCATGATCTTCAATAAATGTAGCTACTTACTACTTAATACGAGATATACACTTGACAATTCTTTCCTTGTCCTGCACAAGAACCTGGACTATTTTTGGTTCATTCAACTTTTAACACGCTGGCCTTGGCCCAGACAGGCAGGGCCAAAATCTAGGGAACCTGGGCCTCAGGAATGGTATTTTATAGATTAGATTCTCAGGTGTAGCTACGGATGACCTTGATGTCCAGACAGTGAGTAAAGAGCCTTCAGGTCTAGGGGGGGTCTATGAATTAGGGGTGTCTATAGACTCCAGGACCCCTTCCAGGCTGGCAGAAGTTGGAGGAGCCCAGGGTCCCTGCTGGGAGAAAAAGCCAAGCTCTCTGAGGGCACAACCTCAGGCCGTGGGCCTCTTGTTTAGCTATCTCTGCAAGGGCCATTCCAGGCTCCATTGTGACAGTGGTCTCCAGCCTGTCTCCTGTTTCCCTGTCTTCCAGAGGACCCCTAGGGCAAGTCCTCTCTGTCCATCTCCCACAGGACTGCTGGGGGCACTGTCTCCTCCCAGTTCCGGCCCTACCCACCTCTGACTTCCGGCCCCACCTGTGTCCCCTCCAGAGGGCTTCACAGTGAAACTCAGGGACGTCGCAAAGACTGCTGCAAGCAGCTATGGACCATTTTAGTTCACTGTGTTGGGGTGCAGCCTGGGCCTTGGGGTTTTACAGCTTGTCAAGGTTGGGGACCACTGACTGCTCTGGGGGCTTTGCAGGGTCCATCCCTCTCAGGCAGACCAAGCTCAGAGCCTCCCTCAGCATGGCCTGAGTGGGTCCTGTCCCAATCTTTCTCAGTGCAGTCCCAGCCTGCAGTCATGTGACTCAGCACCCCCTAGTCCTGCTCCATGCTCTGTTACAGATTGGGTGCAAAAACAAGATAAAAGCTCAGTGCAAGGGTGCAAACTTAAGATTTATCCTCTTGGTACATCTTTCCCAGCTACCAAGTCCCTTTTTCCATGCTAGCTTTATCATTCAATCAACCTGCTGTCCCTGCAGATCTGGCCAATGAGCACAGTCACACAGCTACCTGGGCCTTCACAGAGCCCACCAAATGGTGTGAGGCTGAAGGCTGCCAGGCCTCTGTTAGCCCCGTCCTCTCCCTCTCACGGCATGGTGTTCAGCCTGCCACCCTCTCCCCGCAGCAGACAAGGGTTAGGGTTAGGGTTAGGACACCCGACACACTGCCAAGGCCTGGCTGAGCTCAGACCTCACGACACTCACTGCACTCTCCGCTTAGCTCCCAGGGCCTTGACCAGCCACAGGCTCCCAGAGTCTGGAGGGCGTCAGCCTGAGGTACCTGGTCGCCGGGGAGGGTGTCTTACTGAAACTCAGAGGGCGCTGCAGCCAGGTGCTTCCCAGGACAAGGGCCAGTGTGGTCAACCCCAGCATGGCTCCGGTTGCGCTTTGAGCCTGGAGAGGGGCAGCTGTCAGGCCCACAGCTCCACCTCGGGGGTTCAGTGGTTGGTCTAGGCTCCTATGTGAAATTTCTATTGAGAAGCAGATGTTGCTGCTCTACAAAAGGCTTAATTCACGCTGCTCCTTTCAAAAAAAAAAAAAAAGGAACCGAAGAGGAAAAAAATGTTAATAGAGCTTTTACAAACACAAGAACACGAGGGGACCAAGAGTAGGAAGGAGCAGAAGTGATGGGAGAGGAAGAGGAGAGATGCTGTGTTCTGCGCATGTGCCAGCTCGCCCAACAAATATAAGCATTATGTACTGCAAACACGGACTAATAAAAAATCAGAAAGGAAATTGAAAACACTAAAAATGGCTACAAAACATTCAGCCTCTCCATTCTACAGGTAAGGAAACAAAGGGGAAGCGTGACCTCCCCACTGTCACACAAGGGCAAAGCTCGCATCTGGAATCCAGGCCCTCCGTTTCCCCGAGCAAAGCTCCGTCCTGTTCCCAGGGACAGGGAACATCAGGCTGCTGGGCTGAGTCTGAGGGGGGCTCTGAAGTGCCTCGGGGGTGCGTGGTGTCTGCGTGAGCCGGGAGGAAGATAAATTGGGGGAAACCTAAGGGAAGCTCCTCACCCCCTTCCTCTCTTCTCTATCCCTCCCCTCCCCGTCCCTCCCCGCTAGGGCAGTTTAGTGCCTGGCTCTGGCCGGCAGAGGGAGCCCTAACCGAGGTTTGGCTGCCGTGGGGTCCGTTTCGTGGGCCGCAGGGGAGAAAACCGGGCAAATCCACAGCTGCGGTCAGGCGAAGCGTCGTCTTGGGGACCCCCGGGTCCACTGATGGTGAGCAGTGGAGCCGTCCATGGGGCCATATGTGTGCCTGCAGGTCCAACGCCGGGTGACCTGGGCTCCTGATGTCAGTGTGTCACCCTGACCTTGGGCTCACGACCTGCCCCGGGGTTCACGACCTTTGACTATTGCTTCTGCAGACAGAGTGACTAAAGAGAAACAGATGGAGCAGACCAGGCCTGGTCAGAGTCCAGAGAAACGAGTTTCTGGCCACCTCAGCTAAGCCAGGAGCTGAAGCTGAGAGCAGGGTGACTCCTCAGGTTCTGCTCATGGGACAGGGGGAGCCGTGCTGAGCTTCCCGGGACTCTGGCCTTGAAGATGCATGAGACTGTGGGAAGCAGGTTTCTCCAGCGGGGAGCGACTGGGGATGGTTCTGCAGCACAGTCTGCCCACGGAGAAGTAATAAAAACGGTGTGTGTGTGTCCCTGAATGAACACCTGCTCCCTGCGTGGCTTTTGCTAAGCAGGTGATGCACATGGGTGATGCTAATGCTCATGGCTGTGGTTGAGTGAGGTATAATGAGCCCTTTCGCAAGTGGGTAACTGAGGTTCAGAGATGAAACAACTGGCTGTAGTCACCCAGCTCAAGGCTGGCAGGCCTGAGATGGGTCTCCCTCCAGAGACTGGGGATCCTCTTCCCAGCATGTGAGGTTGTGGCTGGACCTTCTGGGCTTTAGAGTAATGTGGGTGGAACCACATGGTCTGGAAAAACCCCTGTCCTGGAGTGTCTCCAAGCTAGGGGACATGGCCCATCTGGTGTTTCTTTTCTACAGGCCTCTGTGTGGGGATAAGGAATCTGAGAAAGCAAAGGCCCGCAGCCAGGGCACCCAGGTGCCAGCTCAGAGTGTGAGACCCCGGATGAGTCATCTCTCTGGCTCTCAGTTTTTCGCTCTGTAAAAAGGGGCAGCATGTCTCCCTAACTGGCCTAGGTCTCTCATGTCATGAGGCTCCAAAGAGAACAGTGTCTGAAATGCTCTGAGGTCCACAGAGAGCTCGAAGAAGTTCCTCAACTGTGGCTTTAACATGGGTCCACAGCATGTCATTTTCTTATGTAGGCCTTAGGAGGTCAGGGAAATGACCCACTTCTTGCAGATGAAAGGATGGGGGTGAGATGTAACTACTCAAGGCCACACAACAGCAAAGATCGCACTGGGCTTGGATGTCTTGCAAAGTCCCTGCCCTCCCTGAATGCTGCTTATAGCACTGGAGTGAGGGGTGCGGGAAGGTTGCAAGGGGCTAAGCTGCTGCTACAAGCACAGTCCCTGCACAGCTCGTGCCTGTGGGACTCCCCTTGCTGCGTGTCTGGCCCCTGACAGGTCCCGTCTGGCTCCTGGGTGGATGATACTTCCTGGATGGTGGCTGGGGAAGGGGGTGGAGGGAAGAAACAGGAACCGAGGGCATTGCTCATCCTCTGGAGAGAGCTGGGTACAATCATACATGCACACATGCATACTTACAAGGGTGTGTATGGGTACATGTGCCCTCACACACCCTGCATGCACATGCACACCCAAACACACGTGCGCGTTCAGTAAACCAACTAGATTCAGATGCATGCAGACACGCAGGGATCCACACATACCACCACCCAGGCTGCGCACACCAACACTCCTGTACACATGCAGGGTGCACGCACACACCTGTGCCCGCATTCACACTCCTCCTAGACCCCGTGTCTCACAGTTCGAGCTGTCCAGTGTTCTCTGGGGAGAGATTGACCACGGAGTTCAGCTGGAGTTGCACAGGGAAGGAGTGAGAACAGGGTGGGGCGGGTACAACCTCAGTCGCTGTGAGAGGGGTTGCAAGGGCTTCTGGATACCCCTGTCTTGTTCCCCAATATGACTCACCTGCAGGCAGGCCACCCCAATGCCTACTGCCCCCATGAGGAGCAAGTGATCAGCCAGGAACTGCTCCAATTTGGTGATACAGCCTCCCTGAAAGAGAGTTGTTGGTCACAGGCACCTTGGCCAGTAGTGGAGGGTAGTGGGGGGACCTAGGGTCCTGCTGTGTCCTGCTGAGGCCAGAGAAAGCAAGAGATGAAAGGGTCTGTACCCAGCCTTTGAACTGCTGCAGGCTCCCTGGGGGCCCCCAGGGAGTGCCATGGTGTCTGAGGACCTCCCAGGGAGCCGCTTGTGCCCTGGCTCCGAAGAGGCCCTTGGCACTGTGTGTTTAGGTTTTCCACCTCCATCCACCTGACCTGGCCCCTGTGAGAGCCCAGGCACTCACCTCCACCTTGTAGATGTTGGAGGGGTGCACTCGTTGGCCACAGCGTGCCACCACCGTCTTGCAGCAGCTGTCGGGCACCCGGCGGCCCTGGGCCTCCTGGGACTGGATGTAGGTGCTGTGCTGCCAGTCCGCTGAGCTGTTGCTCCCACAGCACTTGAACTGGAGGGAGAGGAGGCAGCTGGAGACGAGGGGTCTGCACGGGCCCTCCCCTGGACGCAGGGCACAGTCTTCACCCAGTTCCTCCATGTTCTGGATTCTGCTCTTTGCTGTTGTGAGTGCCCCTATCTGGCAGGCCAGGACACCTGCTCACACACAATGGGGATGTCTCCTGGTCACCCAGGAGGCAGGACCTGGACACAAGGACCCAGCCTTGCCAGAGGTCCTAGCTGTCCAACTGGGCTTTGAAGACTCAGAGCCTCCAGACTGCAGGGGCACCAAGAGTGTCCCAGAGCTCACCCTGTGCGAGCAGAGCAGCACAGAGCCCAGGGCTGGCGTGAGTCTGTGGCACCCCAGGGTGGAAAACACCAGCCCGACAGATGCTGGTTCAGAGTGGACTCAGGCCACTTCTAGCCTGTGCATGCAGAGGCACTGAGGTCCAAGTCTGCATACAACCAGGGACGTACTGTGTGCCTCAGCGAGGCTGGAACAGCGCTCAAACTGGAGTAGGTATCCTGCCATCAAATAGCTCATCCTTTACTGTTGTGTAGGAGGAGATGACAGAAACCCGTGGGTGGCTCAGAGGTGGAAGGGTCAGGAATGGGCCGTGGCAGGAACAGGGTTCCAGGTGCCGAGGCAAAACAGGAGTGCAGGCAGTGAGGAGCTGCTCTAGGGTGCGTCTACATGGGGGCCCCAAGGCCGATTCTCTGCGGGGCCACTTGTAAAATAAGGACAACAGCAGCTTCCTCAGCAGAGCTGTTGTGAGGACTGGCAGAGGGGACACATACAAAGCATTAGAAAAGGTTCCACGATGAGCCAGCGGTCAGGAAGGGACAGCCCCCACCCCCATCCTACACTGAACTGTGGTGTGCATGTCCATGTGTCACACACGTGGGGCACTGCCCCAGGAGGACGCTGCTTTCTCAGGACATGTCTTCTCCTGCCTGAGATAAAGGTGGGGTGCTGACTGTCCCCAAAGGTCCCACAGCCTTCTCTGCCAGCTGTGCTCTTTCTGCATCATGCAGCCAGCCCCGAACCCCTCCGCTCAGCAGGAGCTCCAGCCCAGCACCAACTCGACTTGTGTTGCCCACTCCGCATTCCCTTCCTGAGTGGGACCCCGGGACAGGGCCTGTCCTGCAGGCTGTCTGGCTCAGTTCTCACATGTGCACCCCTGAGTGGGCCCTGGGTGGGGGCTGCACGGGTGGGCCTGTCCTTGTGCCCCGGGCCTGCTTCCTGAGAAGGGACGCCTCTGTGATGCCCGCTGGAAGTCAAGCCTGCGTCTGGGGGCAGTGGGGAGCTTAGGACCACTGACTTCTCTTTCCTGTCCCTGCTCAAAGTTTCCGGGCCCCAGG
This sequence comes from Dasyprocta punctata, assembly GCA_004363535.1. NCBI lineage: Eukaryota > Metazoa > Chordata > Mammalia > Rodentia > Dasyproctidae > Dasyprocta > Dasyprocta punctata. Next base: position 191,698 of record RJWM01000679.1, read on the forward strand.
TGAGGTGGACTGGGACAGTGGGGAAGGGAAACCCAAAGAGGGAAGGGAAAGTTGCTGGAATTTCCTTACACGCGCTGTTTGGACTCTAGAGCATGCTGTTCAGCAGAACTTTTGTAAGGAAGGAAACATCCTGGACCTGTGGTGCCCACATGTGGTTCCACAGCACATGAACGGTGCCTGGGGTGACAGAGGGACTGAAGTTTGCACTTCATGTAACTTTGAGCGTGGACATTCACAGACAGCTCGGGGCCTCTGCCAGGACAGCACAGCCTGCCCCCTGTGTGTGGCCAGGACTACAAGCTGCACTGGAGCGATCTGCTTCGCCTCTTTGGAAAGCAGAGTCACAGCCTGTCCTCTGCACTCTGCCCCAGGGCACAGGCAGAGAGAGGAGCAGCAGGCTGCACCAGGGTGCATCTGTGCAGAGGCCCCAAGGCCGCTCCTCTTTGGGGCCACTTGTGAAACTAGGACAACAACAGTTCCCCAACAACACTCCAAGGTCTAGAGGTCCCTTCTCTGAGCTCTGGCTGCCTGCCCCAGCTCTCCCCTCTGGGCCTCGGACCCTGATTCCTGAGGAAGGAAGAAGGCAGTCCACAGACAGAAGGAGCTGAGATGGTCTCTTCTCCTGGGAAGCCCAGCTTCCTGCCCTGGGAGACCAGGATGGTTGGCCGCTGAAGGAGGGGTTGGAGGCAGTGGCCAGGGAGCCCTGGTGGAAGTGAGGGCAGAGGAAGGTGAAGGGACCCAGGCTTCCGGGAAGACTTTTGTGGTGACTGGGGACATCTAAGATGTCATCACAGTTAGTGCTCTAAGAACCTTATGTTAGGGGAGCAGTGAAAGCTCAGAGAGGGGAAGGAGCGTGCCTGGAGCCACGCAGATGGGAAGGGGAAGGGACAGAAACAGGCTGTGAACCGAGTCTGTGGTGGCTTACGTCCTGCTGCAGACGGTCCACCGAGGCGGTGATCTCTGCGGCCTTGGGCTGCCCATAGTTCTCTGCCAAGGTGCGGTTCAGGTGCTGCTTCAGTTCGTCACTCAGCTGTGGAGGGAGGAGCAAAGGTGGGACCCCTGCCCCCTCCTCCAGATCCCCAGGACACTGTGGCCTGTGACACCGCTGTGTCCCGAGGAGGCAGTGAGGACAAGGGTCAAGACGTCCTGGGCAGAGCTGAGAGGGGCCGGGGAGGGGACAGCTCACACTTCATGGGCAGTGGGCCGAACCCAGGCTGCCTTCTATAGCTGTGGATTTGCACTTTGATTATGAGGTGATATTCATAATATATACATAATGTATATACAAAAGAAAAAGTAAAGCAAAATTTCGGAACAAGATAATTAGAGGGTAACAATGGTTAATACATTGTATATTGTTGTCTTTAAATTCATTACTCAGAGTATAAAATATCTGCATTTAATTGTGATATTCATAATATGGACACCTCAAGTCCCTGACTCAGAAGCCACTGGGGTGGGAGGGAACCAGGCTGGTCACTTCTTCCTCATCCAACCCGGGCAGGCAAGGCCTGAGCCCCTCTTCCTGGCCTGGCATTTCTCCCGGGCCCAAGCCTCCCCTCAGATTCTCTGATGGACGGCTTTGTCCTTTGCATCCCCTCGGGAGGGACAAGGACGATGCCAACTCCATGGGAAGGTCCCTCCCTGACTCCCGTGTGGACACCTCAGCCAACAGGTGTGGCAGAGCTACTGGCGCCAGGACAGGCAGCTGGCTCTGGACTCACAGAACACTGTCAGTCTCTCGAGATGGGACCCTGCGTGTATCTGCGTCGGCTTCCCCTGCCAGCCCACACCCCCGGCCCCTTCCACTCACCCTCTGGTAGTACACGTGGGCCAGGACTCCCGCCACCAGCTCCACGAGGAAAATGACAAACAACAGGCAGAAGTACTAGGAGCAAGGAGAGAAAAGGGTCACCGCCGGGGATCAGGGGGATGAAAATTTGCCCAAGGACAGGGGTGGGACCTGCTGGTGGTCCCTTACTCCTGCCATCCTCCTCTTACCCCTGCCCTTCTCCTCTGGACCTGCAGCCTCTGTCAGCAGCTGGCACAGACTGCCTATGCCCTCACTCATGGGTCTGCTGGCTCCAGTCACTGCTCAGTACGCACCGAGGCCCACTGGATGCCAGGCGCAGGCACAGTGACCAAGAGGACCTTTGCCCTCAGAGTCACTGGAGGCGGGGGTCAGACACGTGGAGTGACTACAGTGCTGTTACAAATGCAGCTACAGGTCAAGACCTAGGAAGGATGGGAGGCCAGGCTGGAGGACACACGTACAGCCTGAAGTGTGCAGAAAGTGTGGTGTTTGTGTTCAGAGTGGGCAGGCTGGGCACCGCAAGCACGGGTCAGGAGGAAGCAGAGGTAGAGGTCCGGGTAAGGTGACTTGTGTGCTATTTTCCAGCCGGACGCCCACTTTGCATCTTTCCTCGCCCCACGAGGTTATCCTACTGCTGCTCACCACACCCGATGCCCTCCAGGGTCAGGCTGCCAGCTTCCAGGCCGTGTCCTCGTGGGTGGTTGGCAGAAGACAGGCTCTGTCCCCTCCCACATGTCTCTCCACCAGCAGTGAGGCTGCTGGACACTGCTAGGCCCCTATGTGTTCTTGGAGAAGCCGGCAGGTCAGGCTCACACGGACTGGGAGGAGACAGGGAGAGGTGACAAGCAGGCTAGGAGGGGGAGAGGGGGAAGAGGAGGGCCCCTCATGAGCACTTGTCCCCCAGACTCCCTAGGGCACTACCCAGCAGTGGCCACATAAGCATCCACATACATAGTCACCAGGATCACTGGACTCTAGGGACGGCCCAGGCTGTGGGTGAGAGCTGAGCCTCCAGGCTCTGAGGCAGGGGAGGAATTGGGCAGGAGGAAGCAACTGTCAGGCACCTTGGAGGGCAGGTGGGGACCGTTGGCCTCTGCAGGGCCAGCACTAACCCACAGGCTGAGGCCTTGAGTGGTCTCCTGGTGGATGCTCAGTCAGGACGTGGCATGGCAGGGTCGCAGAAACACAGGGGAGGGGATGTTTCCTTTCATAGAGAAAGAGCTGAAGAGCAAAGCTACCTTTTAAATTAAGTCTACATCCTTCCTCCCCCACAGCAATTTTATTTCACCTTTGGAGCTGGCACTGCAGGTCAGGTTCAGTCTCTGAGTGGGGTGCTACGGTTGGGTCTGAAATGGCCCCAAAGATTCATGTGTTGATGGCTTGGTCCCAGGGCAGCAGTGTTCAGAGAGACTGGATTATGTGGTCTTGGATCTCATTAGTGAATTATTCACTGATGGACTCATCATTTCATGGCATTCTTGGGAAGTAGAGGAAACTAGGAAGTGGGCCTAGCTGGAGGATCGAGAGTACCCCAGAACAGATCTGTCCCTGGCTTCTGTCTATGTCTCTCCTCACCTCCTGACTGGTATGAATTGAGCAGCTAACCTCTCACATACCCTTCTGCCAAATTTCTTCCTTGCTGAAGTTGAAAACAATGGTGCCAGCTGACCACTGACTGAAACTTCTGAAACCATGAGCCACAGTAACCTTTCCTTTAAGGTGCCATCCTTGAGTACTCTGCTATAGTATCAGAAGGCTAACACATGTTGGGGCAGGCCTGCCCTATCAGCTGGTGGCCTGAGGTGAACAGGACCAAGGGAGGTCCCTGGTCCCCTTTCTCTCCCTACTCAGGGCCTACACTGCCCAGGAGAGGCTTCAGCCTGTGTGTCCAAGCTTTGTCCACCTCTCCCCAGGATTAGGCATCTTTTGGCTAAGAAGATAGAGAGGGCTGGGGCCTCATCGTAGTGGTCCCACATCAGTGGCAGGACACCTGTGGGCTGTGTGTGGAGGTTCGGGCCATCTGCACAGGGGGCTGAATGCCCTGGGTGCAGGAATGGGATCTGGAGTGGGGGAGACGTTCCATTTCCTTGGCCTTTTGACCTCATCTTGCCTGCCTGGATCTCAGGATCGTCTTGAATGGGACCCAGCGGAATCTGGGGAGAGAACCCTACAAAATGGCGTATGTATTGCCTCTCTCCACTCTCAGGGATGGGCTGAAGACCCAGAGAGTTTGCGGGGGGGATGCCAGTCAATGCCTGCTGGATTTGGTCAGGTGGCCACTATGCCTTGTGTAAATTAGAAATGCGCAAGGATAACTGGTCCAGCAAGGGCTGCACAGGCTGAACTTTGGCCTTCATGGCTCCCATGTATTGGACACCAGCTGGAGGGTCACCCACAGTAGCCCTGACTGTGAGACAGGCCTTCATTTCCTCAACAGTGGGTGGTGATGGCATTGCCTGCTGTCTACTCCCATGGCAGGGGAGCTTGCTTCATAGCATTCTGCCTCCCACCTCCAGAGCTTGGGCCAAGGGTGAAAGGTGAGCAGCCCTTGGGAGTCAGACGCAGGCACCATCGGCCCAGGCTGGTACACAGCCCTCTTGGAGCAGCCCAGTCCGTCGGACAGAGGGTGGCCACACTGTAACCCGCCTGGGGACTCCCCTCACTGTGTCACACTCCTTGAGGCTGTGGAGATGCTGGGTCCAAAGAGTCTCTCCACCACTTCCCCCCCACTCTGGCACTGAGAGGCCCTGGTCCTGCCACACGGGTCTCCTGGGTGTGAGATAGAGGGCGCCCAGGCACACTCCCCAGGTATGAGACAGAGGAAGAGATGATGGAGTGCCCATGGCTGTCTGGGATGACCTGGCTGCTGGCAGCTAGGAGGCAGCACCTTGTCGCCTGTGTTCTCTTTTCCATCAGTGCCACCAGCTCTGAGCCACACGTGGATGCTAGCCCTGAGATGTGTCTTGCTGTTTCCCTGGGGATGGCACTACTGCAGTTGTGACTGCACACAGGTGAAGAAGAAGAAGATGGGAAACCACATCCTTGATGTCACAGTAGGCTAAGTGAGCTAATGCAGCCTCTCAGGGTCTGATTCAGGGGCATCCAATGGGCTGTGCAGCCCAGCAGGGTTGTCAGTGGGAGGGGCGTACCGGTGCTGCGCAGGGCCATCCCCGCAAGTAAGTGGTTTGGAGCTCCAGCCTGGAAAGGTGGGCCAGGCTGGGTACGGAGGGGGTTGAGCAGTTTCAGAGGCAGGGGGCTGCAGGTGTATGATTCACCTGGCAGGGGAGGCCCTGAGTCACGGCTGGAGGGGAGA